>CM067167.1:146664947-146696006 GCA_034093135.1 Erigeron breviscapus | reverse complement strand
CTTCTAAAAAATCCCCAAACCCAAATTTGTCAATCTCAGCTCCTAAAAATATCCCATAACCCGAGTTTCCTAAACTTGGCTTTTTTAGTTTTGCAAAATCCTTCTTTGACTCCCAAACTTGGGAAATATTATTATGCTTTTAAAGAAATTCATCTTAAAAATTCTAAACTAATAATATCTTGAAACTTAAATCAATTATATATTTGAAAACAAGAAAAAGAAAAAGAGCACATTTAAATGAAGATGTTTTACAAAGCATAATATAGTGATGCATTTTAACATGGTATATGGTATATGCATTATAACAATGCCTTATGGTATATGCATTATAATTACCCGAATCATATTCGCAATCAGCAAGCGGGTTCACGGAGATATTGACAATCCGATGACTCAATGCATTAGGAGATGTAAACACTTCAGTTTCAGCATAAGCTCCTCTTATTGTTATTAATCCAACACGTACATATATATAAAGGCAAACATAAATACTCAAAGTCTTTCATAAATTCATAATATTTGCTTTTATTATTTTCGACAATTAATGGACCAAAAATGACAATTGTTACATTATTCCCCAGTTAAATGGATTTCGCCCTCGAAATCTAGATTGTATCGAATAAAATTATACTTAACTTGATTTACGTTTTATCTCAATGACAATAAATCGATATTAGAGGACATGACATCTAAGTATCTATTCTACATTAGACAATCACACATAATTAACAGAAAGATACGAGGCGCATCCCTAATTGATGCCTTCTACTCTCAACAGAGTAGGATGAACTCATATGATTCTAAACAGAATCCTTCTACTCTCAACAGAGTAGGATGAACTTACACACAATCCTCCACTGGATTAACATTTAGAGATAGCATATATAAACATTCTATAATTTGTACATACTTAATAACCAACAACTTGTATTCCCATAGTATAGCATAGATGATTGGTCTAGACACAGGTAAGTCTGACTAAGGCACTATACAGGATTCAAATTCACTTTATCTTCCATATTTGACCGTTAGAAACGGCTCCTTTTTAGACTATATAATAATACCTTAGCATACTTTTCTCCATGCCATATCAATTTAACATTTTCCTTTCTTCAGAATCTAAGCAAAACCCGAAACCTTGTATCAAAAATGTTGAATCCTTTTCTAATCATGATTTACATTATTATCATAGTGTGGTTAATTACTGTGGCTCATCTTCCATTGGATGAGGCTTATCCGTGGTTGTAGCGTTTGTTCTTGGCGTGTTGTTCCCTTACTGTTTGTAGCCACATGGGTTTCTTTGTATGGTTTTTAAATATGTTGTATCCCTAATTGTTGTATTTCCGCTTAAATAATGTAACAAGTCTCACTTGTATTGTACGAATAATGAAATACAACTTTCTTCGCTCTCTTTTGGAGATTGTTGTCGATTAGGGAAATTCCCCAGTTAAAAGAATTTCCCATATTTGTCTTGATAGATTTTTATACCAAGTTCATTTGTCTATTTTAATTGTTGATCGCCCATCATAATTTTAGCTTTTCAAATAATTCTTATTTCCAAATTTGAAGTTCTTTTACCAAGACACTACTGTTATCCAGTTGGAAAAGTCGACATATTTTTGTTGATAACATTTGTCTCATTTTCTTAAATTCAATCATTAAAGGCGATCCATGGGTCAAAGAACCAAATATTACCTAGATCACTCCTGAAACAATAGTTTGGATCAAAAATTCATCTAGGTTTCAAAAAGATGAATTAGCAATTGATATGGTTCTTGAAAAAGAAGCAGTGAAGAAAAATAGTGATGTGTGGAAGACGGTCTATTCATTAAGCTATTAATTAGTTGAGGATTTTCTCGACATAGTATACGCTTTTGAGTAAACTGTTCAGCTCTTTTCAACCTTGGTTAAAGGGATGATAAAGTTTAGAAATTTTATCTTTAGTAAAAAATAATTCAGTAATTACTAATTACTGTAACAATGATTAAAATTACTGTAGTTTATGCACACCTGTCCGTTCTTCCAGGTCACATTTCCCTTTTCATCCTTTATAATAGAAACGCGTTTTCTTAAGGAAGAATGCACACTAAATCTTCTTTCTCTATCTCTTTTATTTACTTAGTTCTTCATCTGCCAATTTGTTTTTAGCTATTCCGTTCACAGCCAGCTTATTTTCTAACAGATCTCCGACTTTCTCTTTGGTAAGCTACATTTTTGTGCTCTTTCTTTCTCATCTTGGATAATATACTATCTATTTATATGTTTATATAAAACTTTTATCTTTTAATTCATGTTCGCTTAATTAACAATATTGTTCCACCGATTTATCATAAGATAATGAAAATTTTCGGTGCCTCTTCGAGCGATCCAAAAGGCAAAAGGCCAATGGCTCAAGAGGATCTTGAAGATCTTGAAACAAATAGGGTCAAAAGGGTGAAGCAGGAGGCCGTGATGTTAGGTATTTCCTTTGAAGATTACAAAGCGATGGTAGACGAAGATGTCCACCTTTTTGAGAAACAAACTTCTGAAGATGAAAAACTAGCAAGAATTTTATCTCAATTTTTTACAGAGGAGGAATCTATCCTTGTGAATCATCAAATAAAAGAAGATGAAAAGTTTGCAAGAGCCCTAGTTCAACAAGAAGAAGATAATCTCTCTCAAAGAGAGAAGTCCATTTTCGCCATGTCATCTGAAGAAGAAGAAGAAGAAAAATCCCAATATTCCACCTCTTAAGAGAAGAAAAAGAGATGTTGCTGGGGGAAGTAACATGTCAGGGTCGAGCTCTGACAGAACTCCTAATTCTTGAAATCAAGAGGGATTTTATAGAAATATTTGAATCTGTTATAAATTTTTATAAATCAAATCTTAAGTTGTCCAGAATGTGTTTTTAAATCAGAATAATATTGTTGATAATGTTTCTTATGTATTTGTTATGTCAATTGTCTGACCAAAACTTTACTGTAGATAAGAAGAATTCAATATAATCATGGACGCATGGCAAAACCCGATGATTGGTACTAGTGAATGGGGAACATCAATCGATGATTTTTGCCAAAACTGGCTTCTTCAAAATACAGTACCAACATCACAGTTAGAACTCCCAACAGAAAATGTCAGTGCATCGTTCCCAACTTTTGTTGATGCAGTACATCATGGAGTTTCATCTCCAATCCCAATGAACCCTTTATATCAAAACTTCTCTCTCGATACACCAGAAGCAACATTCCAGTTGAAATCAACATTCCAACCGGAACCATCATTCCAGCCAGAATTTTCCGAGGAGGGTAATAGGGCACCAGGCAAACGTCCAATGTCAGACTCGTCCACACTATACCCCAATCCAATTAGTGACACATATTATGGGGTCTCAACCTCGAACAGGGTGGAACCGGTTGATACGATAATGAATCATGGACCAAAGTTTGAGAAGCACGTAGAAGACTCATGGGCTTATATTTGCAAGCTTTATAGTCGTAAGGAAAAGTCCGCAAAAGTATCGTCCTCGAAAGCCCAAAGAAATGTAAGGTCGAAAAGGTCTTACCAGTTTGTGAAACAAAATACTACTTTGGTAGTATTTGGGGAAGAAATGAACATATCAGAGATGCCAACACCGATATGCTCATGCACAGGGATACCTAGGACCTGTCGCGGGTGGAGTACAGAGGGATGGACCTCCACTTGTTGTACCGCTACTCTTTCCATGTATCCGTTGCCAACATATGTCGGGCCAAGTCGTATTGTAAGGTTGCCAGGGAGAAGAATGGGTTGTAGTACATTCTCAAAGGTCATAGAGAAATTATTGTTAGCAGGGTACGATCTCGATTGTCCAATTGACTTGAAAGATCATTGGTTAATCATGGGACTAACAAGTATGCATTGAATAGATAATCGTGTGATCTTCTTAGATTCAGGAATTTGGCTACTTAAACTATAAAGTAGGATTACATAAACAGTTAGTGCTTTTCGTATGTCTATTTCCCTCTTTTCTTTATTGCGAAATTTATATATAATTTGTTTGTAGTTAACACTTTTATTATTGGTTATATCAAAATAGTCTGATAAAGTCATCCTACTTTATCTTGTTTCATCAAGATCCAGATATCTTATTTGTTGTCGGCCATTTTGAAAAATTATTTTCATTTGACGTCATTGCTTACGTTATATGAGCGAATAGTACCTCTCAGTAAAATCATGTATTCTTATTCTAGGTACAAGGCCAATATAAGGTGAAATCTACGGGATTTGATTCCTGTAAATAATCACTTAAGTTCATAATCTTCTACTACTATCCTGTTTGCTCTTTTCCAGCCATTTTCTTGAACACATTCATCAAATTACTAACCTAAGCTCCATGTTCGTAAAAAAATGCCTCTTAACACACTAGATCTATTAATATTTCATAATATCTCACTTTACTTAAACATTATAGTCTCCAAAAATCTTAGCTCATTCTATCAGTCAATCGTAACTATAAGTTTGAACTTAGTCTATAGTTCATAATAAATCATTGGTCTACAATGATAGATTATAAGTATCTAAGACCTTAATAAGCATGTATTCTAGATCTTATTCTCATACTGTTATTCCAACAATGACTAATAATTGTAGACAATTATAAGTAATATAGCTTAGACATGGGCCATTCGGTAATGCTTATAATATAAGACATACCATTGGTCAGCCCATCACATTACCAACTCATCCAAAATCCCCTATACCTGTACTACTATTTCAATTAACATAGATTTCAATTCCACACTAATTTTAACAAGTTCCAACTCATATCGCATCAGTCAAGCTCTTGTTCACAATATATCGTTTCAGTTCGAATTTATGACATACTGTTCAAATTCAAGTTCATAACATATCATTCAAGGTTCAAGTTCTCAATACATTATTCATATCATGATATAGCTATCATGCCATCATGTCAAATTCATAATAACTTATCATTATTCGTATAGTTTACAATCACGAAACATTCAACACTATATAAATAAAAGGGGTCAAGTCATAACAAGGTGGGTAAAGCATAGTCCGAATTTTAACTTCAACATTCGACACATTAAAAGTGTTTGTATACAGGGTGTACCATCGGCTAACCCTCCACACCGTTAATATATAGAATGGATGTCCAAAACTCGGTTCCGATATGTTCTCTAAGTGTTGACCGGGTATGTATACAGGGTGTACCAGCGGCTAACCCTCCACCTAACCAACACTCATTAGACATACCGGGTTAGCTACTATACTTTATCCACGATGCGCAATCCATGAGATCATTAACTTTATATGACATAGGATAACCATAGATTTGTTGATCAGGCGCCTCTAGGGTTATCGAATGTTATACTCCATTAATGTCATCATTTCATTTTGCTGGGGGATAAATAATAAATGCATCCAAGATTCCACACACATCGACGTTTATCACAATAATTCCACAATTCACGGTGTATCCCGACACTATCATATACATCCATCAAGTTGTCATATAACAATCAAGTCATCAAATCATAAGTAGCCTACGAACTCCGTTTAAATCATTTTTATGCATCATACAGTTCACGTTGCACACAAAATTTCCTATCATGCATGCTAATATGAAATGTGGGTGCAATGGCTATAGACTAGGTCAATCCACCTAATTCTCTACAACCACAGCTCTGATACCATTCTGTAACACCCCAACATGGCGGAATCATGGGGTATCACTTAGAAAAGCACAACACGACATGGAAATTATGTAAAGTCAAACTATATGAAAACATAGGATTGAAACAATCCTTAAACTTGTACAAACGTATACAATCATCAACATTCATCGAAATACATGTTCAATCAATAATAAAAGACAATTCAATCGATAGTAGTTGATCCTAAAAGTAACCCATAAAAGGGAAGTAAGGATCATGGATCCAGAAAGTCCAAAGCTAGTCCAATCCTAGCAAGTAAGCATGCAATCATCCATTTTGTCTCTGATTAACTTGATTGCCTGAAAAGTGTACTAAAGAGTGTCAACATAAAGTTGGTGAGTTCGTAGGGACAAGTAACAAGGAATAACCGTGTCGGATAACAACCGTTAACAATAAGTGAGGATTAGGAGAACTAATCACATCCAAGGATAACCTATAAGGTTTCACATTATCACAATTCAATACAAGTCAACATTCAATAATAACGATTCCATATAACGTTCAACAACGTTCCAAAACAATCAATAACGATCAACAACGATGCGGCTTACATAGTTAATAATTAACAATGCGCTAACGGTGCGACTTATATAATGAATAATGCGCTAACGGTGCGACTTACATCGTAAACAATGCGCTAACGGTGCGACTTACATCGTAAATAATGCGCTAACGGTGCGACTTATATAATGAATAATGCGCTAACGGTGCGACTTACATCGTAAACAATGCGCTAACGGTGCGACTTACATCGTAAACAATGCGCTAACGGTGCGACTTACATCGTAAACAATGCGCTAACGGTGCGACTTACATCGTAAACAATGCGCTAACGGTGCGACTTACATCGTAAACAATGCGCTAACGGTGCGACTTACATCGTAAACAATGCGCTAACGGTGCGACTTACATCGTAAACAATGCGCTAACGGTGCGACTTACATCGTAAACAATGCGCTAACGGTGCGACTTACATCGTAAACAATGCGCTAACGGTGCGACTTACATCGTAAATAATGCGCTAACGGTGCGACTTACATCGTAAACAATGCGCTAACGGTGCGACTTATATAATGAATAATGCGCTAACGGTGCGACTTATATAATGAATAATGCGCTAACGGTGCGACTTACATCGTAAACAATGCGCTAACGGTGCGACTTACATCGTAAACAATGCGCTAACGGTGCGACTTACATCGTAAACAATGCGCTAACGGTGCGACTTACATCGTAAACAATGCGCTAACGGTGCGACTTACATCGTAAACAATGCGCTAACGGTGCGACTTATATAATGAATAATGCGCTAACGGTGCGACTTACATCGTAAACAATGCGCTAACGGTGCGACTTATATAATGAATAATGCGCTAACGGTGCGACTTATATAATGAATAATGCGCTAACGGTGCGACTTATATAATGAATAATGCGCTAACGGTGCGACTTATATAATGAATAATGCGCTAACGGTGCGACTTACATCGTAAATAATGCGCTAACGGTGCGACTTACATCGTAAACAATGCGCTAACGGTGCGACTTATATAATGAATAATGCGCTAACGGTGCGACTTACATCGTAAACAATGCGCTAACGGTGCGACTTACATCGTAAACAATGCGCTAACGGTGCGACTTACATCGTAAACAATGCGCTAACGGTGCGACTTACATCGTAAACAATGCGCTAACGGTGCGACTTACATCGTAAACAATGCGCTAACGGTGCGACTTACATCGTAAACAATGCGCTAACGGTGCGACTTATATAATGAATAATGCGCTAACGGTGCGACTTACATCGTAAACAATGCGCTAACGACTGTCAATAGTTTAACGGTTAGGACCAAAACTGTCAGAAAATCTAACGGTGTTTAACGGTTGTCAGAAAATGGACTTGTTTTGTAACAGTTTTAATAATAATCGTTAATGGCAGTTTTAAGTATATATTTATATATATACTCAATTTATATAAATCTTTTATACATATACATACTTATATATATGTACACACGCACATATATATATATTTATGCGTGTGTATATATATATTTGTATGTGTGTGCCGAGAGAAAGAAGAATGTGAGTCCCTTAAGTTCGATGGTTAACCAGGAAAGTGCAAAATACAACAAGTCTAATAAGCACTAGAAAGGACTAGTATTACTTTAATATAAATGCAAGTATATAAATAAAGTAATACAAGACTTAAAGCAATAAACAAATAAAGTGGAACATTATGTATGTTTCATGGGTATTTTATTTATGATGTTAAATAAAACACAAGGTTGTTGCGGAATCAAGATAATATAATTAAGTATGTATCCTAACAACCTATGAGTTACAAATGATCTATATTTGTCAAATATCTCTTTAGGATCGAGATACTTAAAGTTGTGAAGTATCCCTGTTTAAGATCGAGAGTATTTGGACAAATTCACTTCAAAGCAAAATGAATGCTTAAAAGTATTTTTGTCAAGGAAATGACTTTGTATTTATAGGCAACAAAATTCACCAGTGAATTTTGTGCCGTACAAATATGGTTGCATACATTTAATGATCCGACAAGAACATTAAATGTATTGGATAAGGAATAAGGATAAAGTCACATCAAGTGCAAGTGTATCCTTTTATCCAACCACCTTAACACACGTATACTTTGGTTAAAGAACAAGTGGATTGTTCTTTGGAAAGTGTGTAAAGGGAAAAGTCAATCCTTGATATCAGTGTTTAGACTTGCAGGATCTAGAACACTAACAATCCTCCAGTGAACAGATCTGGTAAGACTTTCCAGTGGACTCCGCCATTTGTTAAGTCTTCTTTCTTCAGACTTCAGTCTTTGACTTTAGTTAGAATGTCTTCAGTAGAGTTGATCTGGACTGGGGTGAAGTCCAGTGAGCTCATCTGGAGAATACTCCAGATTTCCTATACAAATATTTGCTCACTGGTCTTCAATTATTTCTAGACAAATCTTCAGAGGGACTCCAGATTCCAAGTCTGGAGTAGGTCCAGTAGAACACGATTCTGGTCAGATCTTCAGTGAGGCTCCAGTAGTCGAGTCTGGAGCGAGTCCAGTAAATCTGGACTAAATCTGGACCTAACAAATTCCCCCTATTTGTTTAGAAATAATGCAAGTGTTTTCAAGCTTGAATCTATACATTTTGTAAGCTTGAAAAACACAAGTTTTGATTTGTCTAAAAAATCTAAGTTACTGGAAAACACTTTATAGATCATGAGTGTTTTCAGTTTCATCAATTAAGTTCTAACTTAGACTAAATCTGGTCATTTACTTATAAAAATAAAAAATTGCAACTATTATTACATTCATCAACTGATAAATAGTATACAATTTTCATAAGACAATAATTTACAATAAGTAAACAATAAGAGTTAGGCCCTTCTTTTCGATGTCCTTTCTGGAGCATCTTCAGTAGCCTTTCTCTTTGGAGAAGGAGAGGAAGGTAGTGAATCTGGTGATCTTAAGCCCAATGCAACTTCCATTTGTTGCTTCCTTCTGAACACCTTTTCAACCCTTTTCAGAAATCCTTTAACATCAGTCGACACATCTGTCTTCCCCCTGAATGTTAAAGCGATTTCCTTCAGTTCACTCAAACCAAAAGCTTGAACTGAAGTACTTTTCCTCTCATCAGTAAAGTTACCCTCTCTGGTCAACTTTACTTCAAATTTTGACATGCCTTCATGATCTTCAGCCAATTTGATTTCAGCACCAGTGATCCTTCTAGCATCAGCCCTGAAGTTCATCATTTCATTGTATTTTTCCTTCAGCTTGGCTTGCTGGATCAAGGCTTCAGTATCCTTGGACACTCTCCTTTGCTCTACAGCAGATTGGAGTTCTTGACGATTTATTCTTCGAGAAGTGTCCAGGGGAATGAAAGTACTTACATCACCATCTCTGATTGCTTTGATCTGTCTGGCAGTCAACTTAGGTAAACCAGTAAGTCTCTTTCTGTACTCTATCTCCAGAGCACCAGCATTCTTTCTTATTTTCTTCTGGAGACTTACCAGTTCAGCTTTTCTCTGTCTGATGAGTTCTGGTACACTCACGCCATAAATAATTGAGTCATAGACTTGCTCTTCTTCAGCATAGAATGAGCGTACATGAACATCATCTAATGCATTTAGGCATTGATGAACTCTGGGGTCATCCTTCATCCTTTTAAAAACTTCAATATTAATGCCTAACCTTCCAGCATTGTAGGAGTCCAGAGTACCCATTGTTGCCATCTCCCTTTGATGGGCCAACAGTTCATCCTTTTGATTTCTTTTAAAAATCTCAATCATGATGCATTCTTGCTCTAACTTCCTTGAAGTTTCATTATCAACATCTTCAGTTTGGTCACCAGACGACCTTTCCCCCTTGGAACGATCTTCAGTACTTGACTTGAGATCATTCCACAATTGTTCAAGCATGAGTCTGTCTAGTGGACCAAAAGATGTACCTTCTACTGGAGTTGTTTCAGACACAACTTTCTTGAGTGCCTGTACTTCCTTCTGAACATTTTCAACAGCTGAAGGCAAGTGTTGTGGCAACTTCTCATCAGTAAAGTTACCCTCTCTGGTCAACTTTACTTCAAATTTTGACATGCCTTCATGATCTTCAGCCAATTTGATTTCAGCACCAGTGATCCTTCTAGCATCAGCCCTGAAGTTCATCATTTCATTGTATTTTTCCTTCAGCTTGGCTTGCTGGATCAAGGCTTCAGTATCCTTGGACACTCTCCTTTGCTCTACAGCAGATTGGAGTTCTTGACGATTTATTCTTCGAGAAGTGTCCAGGGGAATGAAAGTACTTACATCACCATCTCTGATTGCTTTGATCTGTCTGGCAGTCAACTTAGGTAAACCAGTAAGTCTCTTTCTGTACTCTATCTCCAGAGCACCAGCATTCTTTCTTATTTTCTTCTGGAGACTTACCAGTTCAGCTTTTCTCTGTCTGATGAGTTCTGGTACACTCACGCCATAAATAATTGAGTCATAGACTTGCTCTTCTTCAGCATAGAATGAGCGTACATGAACATCATCTAATGCATTTAGGCATTGATGAACTCTGGGGTCATCCTTCATCCTTTTAAAAACTTCAATATTAATGCCTAACCTTCCAGCATTGTAGGAGTCCAGAGTACCCATTGTTGCCATCTCCCTTTGATGGGCCAACAGTTCATCCTTTTGATTTCTTTTAAAAATCTCAATCATGATGCATTCTTGCTCTAACTTCCTTGAAGTTTCATTATCAACATCTTCAGTTTGTTCTTCCTCTTCACCAGATACAACTTTTTCCTTTCCTTTAACAGCCTTCAGTGTAGTAGGAATATCTGGGAAGGTTTCAAACTGGGGTTCACTGGCTTTCAGTACCAGTAACCTCTTCAGTTAGCCCGGCTTCAGTGCCATATGCTTGTCTTTCAGTTTGGTCACCAGACGACCTTTCCCCCTTGGAACGATCTCCAGTACTTGACTTGAGATCATTCCACAATTGTTCAAGCATGAGTCTGTCTAGTGGACCAAAAGATGTACCTTCTACTGGAGTTGTTTCAGACACAACTTTCTTGAGTGCCTGTACTTCCTTCTGAACATTTTCAACAGCTGAAGGCAAGTGTTGTGGCAACTTCTCATCCAGTAGCTTTTCCACTTGGGGTAACACCCCATCATAAATGCTACGAAGAACAGTCCCAGAAACTTCTTCACATAATTCTTTTAACATGTTGTTTCTGAACTTTCTTGTACATTCATCACTTAGAGTACTAACAACTGCACTCTGGTCCAGTGTGGGTCTGCTCTCCAGAGAGCTTACCCTGAAAACCAAATTCTGAACCTCTTCTTTCAGACCTGCCAGTCCACCAGTGACTGCACTCTGAACAGAAGTAACCAACCTATTCTCTAAGCCCTGGACTGCCAGCTTGATCTTTTCAGTGTTGGTGTTTGTGGCCAGTACCAGTTCATCCAGCTTCTCATACACCAGTTTCTCATTTCTAGCAAAGACATTCATCTCAGATGCCAGGTTATTTGATAATAAAGACTTGAAGTCTGAAATAACCTGAGATGAACTCTGGAGTGATCTCTCCAGGTCCGCCACCTTATTTAAAAGGCCTTGGACCTCAGTTGAAGAAGAAGTGGAGAGACCAGTGGGAGGTTCAAGTGTTGAGGGTAATCTGGTCATTAGAGGAACTTGTGCCCAGTCCTCTTCAGTTGCATCTTCAGATGGTGCAACTGGTGACTCTGGCGCACGAGGAGTAGGTTGAGATTCTGAAGGTTGATTGGTTGTAGGAGTGAAGTATTGGGTGTTTTCTGGAATTGAAGGTGGTGGTGGTGGCATGTTTGTTTGTGGTGGTGGCATTTCTGGTGTAGGTGTTGGCATTTCTGGTAGATGTTCTTCTTCTTGTACATCTTCACCCAGAAAATTCATGTTAACATCAAAGCTTCCAGACATTGGGGAATCAACATCATCCCATTCTGGATCAGTCCCAACTGTCTGTTCACCAGACTGTTCACCAGTTTCTAAATTCACCTGTTCACCAACTTCAACATTTAAATCAATTGGAGCCTCTTGCTCACCAGAAACATGTTCTTCAGTCTGAACATCTTCAACAACCTGGGCAATAATATCAGCTTGTTCATCAGTTTCCTGCCCAACAACTTCTTCAGGTTCAAAGATTGGTGACCCATCCAGATTCATAACATCACCTGGATGTCTTTCTGGATTCACCTGGATTCCAGCTCTCATCAGACGCCTATTAGTTCTAGGTCGTCTGGAAGGTTCAACAACTTCTTGACCTTGACCTTCTGGAGCAACTTGTCTTATGGGCTGTACAGCCTCTATTATCTGTACATCATCACCAGATGGTCCTTCAACATCTTGAACTCTAACTGGACCCATTTCAACTTCTTCCCTTTGGAAGGAAAGCATGGACTGAGGAATATCTACCTCATCCACTGGAGACCTAAGGTTGACTAGGTCCCTCATATACTCACTCATAGAAAAGTGAGTGAGTATCCATATCATACTGGTCGCCAAGTGCATTCTTAAACATCAGTGAAAGGAATCGAATATAAGGAACAAATGGCTTTCTTCCTTTCACTCTTAGGCGCTCAACCAGGTCATCAAAAAGGATTTGGGCAAAATCCACTCTAAGCCCAAACCACAAGCAATAGGCAATCTGGAGGTGTGTTTGATTAATCTGGTCTAATCCTCCAGAGCTGCCTCCTAGACACTCAACAATATGTGTAAAGAAATATCTCCATGAGTCTGACAGCTTGCTCATGTAGATAGTCCCTTTTCTGGATAGCTGGCCATGCTCATCCAGTATATCTGTATGCCCCATCAACCTGCATACTTCCCTTGTGTTGATACCAGTGGGAAGTTCGATAGGCAACTCATTCTGTTAATGATAGCTTAACTGGAGAACAGACCTGAGAAGACTAGCTGTGAAACCAAGGGATCTGGTACCTCCCTTGAGAGTATAGTTGATCGATGAATTTTCATCGTCATAAGTTGCAGTGTACCAGAATTCACACAAATATTCATGGTACATCCTTCCTGGATTCAATGTTAATGCACCATATAATGGGCAAGAAAGGAAGAATGAGTTTAATCTCCCAATGATCGATTGGGCATCATGAACACTGGACAGAGAGAGTCTTGCCATCCAGTTATTCATATTTATTCTTATGGCACTTGCCTCAAGATTGATATGAGGCGCCCTATCAACATTTTCCGAAGGAGCAAATTCGTTGGCAAGCAAATTTCTAAGAGATCTTGACTGTCTAGGTGCCATTTATGAGAATAGATGAAAATGAAATTGAATATTTAAGGTTATGATGAAGATTTGATGAAAGAATTGAATGTAATGGAGTAAATAAGAGAGATAAATATGATTGGAAATTGAATGAAGGGAGAAATTTAATGAAGGAATTTGAGAGATTTGGGAGTTATGTTCGAAGTAAATGCTATTGAAATTGAAAGTGGGTATATATAGGAGAGACAATGTGGAACTCAAACGGTTTGATTTGAAATTATCAAATTAAATTTTTGATTGGGTTTGAGATCCGCATTAATTACATCACATCACACATAAATGCATGACGGTTTACAGCCCACAAAACAGTAACAACTTGTACTTTTGTTTTCCCAAGGTAAAAAGACCATCATTGCGTTGAAAAAAAAATTTACATGCCACGTAGGATTAAAATATCTTCAAAAAGGTTTGCTTACGTGGCACACACAAAGACCAAGTATTTAGAAAATATTATGACATATTTCAGTGCATCTGGAGGTTGACTAGACACTCCAGTATCACTGGTGGATTAGTCCAGTGAACATGTACTGATGGTACACTGGAGGGACACTCCAGTAAAGTACCAGTGAAAACCATTTTTTTTTTTTGAAAGACTGGTAACCTCAAACATGCACGTTGTAACATCCCAAAACTTAAACGTATATGTTGACTAACGTCGTTAGGTCAAATTCTAAGTCCGTGATATGTTTATGTACCCTATACGTGAGATTTAATTATCTTTAATGAGTGACAATAAAGTAGATTTAAATGATGTGTAAAAGGCCTTTGTAGTGTGCGAAAGTGCTTTGGTGTGTTATATGTATCCCCAATAGGTGTTTTAATGTGAAATAAAGTCAATATGAAGTCGAGGGACTAGTTTTGCCAAAGGTGTAAAGTTAAAAAACGGGATTAGGTTAAGATTAACCTAATCTAGGATCATTTTTGAGTAATTAACCTAATTAACAACATCTGCACAGCCTCTCCAATTCCTTAACCGATTTCTAAAGCAATTGATCAAGTTTTGGTTGAATTGATTGAGTATTTTGGGTTACTTTCAATTGGCTATCAAAGCAATCAGGTAATCAATGGGTTGTTATTTGTATTTTCAGATCAAAAGATGTTTTAATATTGATTCAAAACTGATTTTAAAGGGTTTTTGCAATTAATTAGAGTTTAAAAGATGTTTTGGTTAATTGATGTTCGTAATAGTGTTTAACGGGTCTATAATCGATCTTTATGATCAAGAGATGTTCAATTATGTCAAAAACGTGTTTTGGAAGAAGCCATAGTCGTTCGATTCTGGAAAAAATGAAGAACATGTTCGTTTTTAAATTCTGGACGAACTTAGGCTTAAGTTCGTTTGAGCCATCTTCGTAAGAGCCTAAATTCGTTTTCTGGAATCTAACTTCGTTTGACAAAACGAAGATCATCTTCGTTTGAAGCTAAAAACGAAGGCTAAGTTCGTTTGATGTTCAAATTCGTTTTCTAAATTCGTTTAAATTCGTTTGAGGTCTAAATTCGTTTTTGGAAACTTAAATTCGTAAGGTTTAATGCTGGACTTTTACGTAGTCAGTCCTAAGGTCATACGAGAGTCGTTTTAAGGTCCCAAATGACTTATATTTCATATGTTAATGTACGATAGGTGTCGGGGATTACTATTAAGCACTATTAGCTCTCTGTTTGCTCGCGTACACTACTACGAGGTAAGATACACTACTTTTGTCACGCTGAGGGTGCAACGAAAATGGTTCGTAAACTATAACCTCTATAACAGTAATGTATAACTCATAGGTGGTTGGGTTGATATGGGAGGTACTCGGGGATTAATGATGACGATGTTATGCCTAAAATGTTTCCCCGTACTTGTGGTTACGATATGAAATATTATGATGAACGGTGGTTAATGATATGTTTACGATATGAAATGTTATGATGAACGGTGGTTATTGATATGTTGTAATGTTGTTATGTGCATGTATATGTGGCTTGTTCATCTAGAACACTAGACCTTTTTAGGTTGCCATGACACGTGCACGTTTTAAGGGCCCTAACGTGAAAAGGTGATAGTATGGATTAGTTTAGGTTAAAGGTGGAAATCTAAACTAAATATGAGAAATGCTCGAGCTAATTAGATGTTAAGTGTTATGCATAACCTGTGCCTTACGGTGGTAATAGGTACATCGTGCCTTACGGTGGTAATAGGTACGTATAAATGGTGCCTGACGGTGGTAACAGGTACGTCATGCCTGACGGTGGTTATAGGTGTGTTAAAATGGTTGCTCGGGTGGTTCCTTGCAACAAGTCATATGTGGCGAGTAGTTTTGGGTGGCCTGATGACCCACCTAATGTCATGAACATAACGTGCTACTCATGGATCGACATTGTCTTTCCTTAATGGTAACTTTGGTTACAACTTAACGGTGACCTTGTCACAACTTAATGAGATGAAATGACGAAATTGATTAGGCACACTTAGGGTCATGAACTCTATGCTTATATGTGATGTGGATATGTTTATACGGTGGTATGAATGCCTAATTAAAATGACGTAATGCGTTAAAGTGACGATTTAAATGGATGAAATGTTTTGCTTAAACCTGGTGTTATCTTACTTAGCTTTATAGCTAACACTTGTTTCTTTTAATGTGTTGACACCCCTCAGGTTAGGCAATGAGATGACGTGTGAAGCTTTGGCGAGAGATGGGTAGAAGATCAAGCTGGCTTTAGTTTACCCAATAGCTTCGCATAAACCTTATGTTATTGATTTCCTTTATGGAACTTATGTAATGACTATGTTATGATTGCTTTGTGTTGGGCAATCTTATGGATTTCTTTTATTACAGATTTGATGCTATTAGTAACACCACCAATGTTTCTCAACTGTTTTCCTTAGTTGAGTATTTTCCTAAATCGTTTCCGCATGATTTAACGCCGTTAGGCGAAATTTTTTTGAAATCCATATTTTTACGAAACGGGTGTTACAAGTTGGTATCAGAGAAGTAGTTTAAGTGAACCAAGGCCTATTGACCATAGGATTTGGACTTAAACTTAAGATGCGCATGCTAGGTATTTGTAGGATGCCTTAGCTTTAATGTAAGATGATATAGGATGGGTTGGGACGAGTGCGAGTGTGATAGGGCTTATGAGATGTTTACGATACGAAGTATGTTTTAGCCTTATCTTTGCGCTTATCGACTCTATCTTTCAGTGAAGGAAAGATGGTTAACACTCGTCAAGGCAACTTACGACGCGATGGAGTTACTGCAAGCATTACCCCACCTGTCCATCCAGGTGCCGGTGCTAGTAATGCTGCCAATGCTGCTGCTGATGCAGCTAATACGAATAGAAATCGAGGAAACCCCCAGCAAGTCAATCAGCCAAGCCCATTAGGTCCTATGCCTCCACCTCCCGGCAATCCACCTAGAGTTAACGAAGCAGTGGTGGAGCAAATCCCTAATGCAGCTGAACTGTACAATCTTGTGCTGACTCTCCAAGCCCAGTTGGCACAGACTCAAGAACAACTGAACAACGCTCTTGCTGAGAATGCTGAAGGAACTGATGGCAATTACTCAGTGCCATCTCACCACATTGAGCCACCAGTGGATAATGTTGTCGTTCCCCCTGTTAATGTTGATGTGGCTCCTCCTAATGTAGTTCAAGCTCCTCGATTTAAGTTCGAAAGTTTCCAGAAGTGTGGAGCTCGGAAATTCAATGGAACACTTAACGCAGTAGGCTGTATGGAATGGCTTGATGATACTGAGATGGTCTTTGAAGCTTGTGACTGTCCAGAGGATAAAAAGGTGTTGTGTGCCAGTAGAATGTTGAAAGAAGGTGCTTGAGATTGGTGGAAGAGCATTACTATTTCGATGACTCCAGATATGGTATCTGCTATCACATGGGCTACCTTCAAGCAGAAGTTTATTGAGGAGTATATCGGACTCATGAACAGCGCAAGATGGAAAAGGAGTTTCGTGCTTTGACGGCTGAAATTGGTAAAGTCAATGATTATGCTCGTTCCTTTATGGAAAAGATGAAATTTGTGGGTCATCTATTCAGAAATGATGCAGATCAAGTCGCCTGCTATGTCGATGGTTTACCTCCAAGTTATCGAGGTATTTGTAGGCAGCATAAGACCCTAACTGAAGCAATCAAAGAATCCAAAAAGCTTGATGATGATTTTGCGGTGGATAAGAAAGTTGAAAGGAAAGAGGAGGAGAAGAAGTCTGGCAATAAGAGGAGGTTTGGTGGGTCAAATCGTTTTGGAAAGAAATTTAAGGGATCTTCATCGTCCTCTGACAAGGGAAGGGCAGACAAGGATGGAAAATGGTGCCCTGGCTGCAAATCTATCCATTCTGGTCAGTGTTCTACAAAGACCCGCATGTGCAATAAGTGTGGAACTCAGGGTCATACCATTGATCAATGCACTGACAAGGCTAGATGTTATAAATGTGGAGACACCAAGCACCGTATTGCAGACTGCCCGCAGATGAAGAAAGATGAGGGAAAGAAGGCAGGAGCTTCCCAGGCCAAAGCCCGTGCTTTTCAGATGACGGCCGAGGAGGCAAAAGACGATGATCAGGTAGTTACTGCTACCCTTATTGTTAATTCCAAACCTGCTAATGTGTTATTTGATTCTGGTGCGAACAAATCTTTTGTGTCTACTCTGTTTGCTCCTAAGTTAGACCTGACTACTAGTTCTTTACGGTGCCCTATAGAAGTAGAGGTGGCTAATGGTGCGACGTCTATTATTCGGGAAGGTTATTCTGATTGTTCGATAGAAATAGAGGGTCGTTCATTTACTGCTAACCTGTTACCCGCTACCATTCCTAGTTTCGATGTTGTACTTGGTATGGACTGGATGTCTAAGAATGATGCTGTCGTCCTATGTTCGAAAAAGATAGTCCGTATCGCTACTCCCGACGGTAAAGGTGTCTGTGTATATGGTGACAAGAAGCCGGGAAATGTTAAGGTGATCTCAATGATGAAAGCGCTTCGTTGTATACGGCAAACTAAGTCACATTTTCTAGCTTATGTCATTGATTCTCGTATCGCGAAGCCTACAGTTTCTGATGTTGAAGTTGTTTCCGAGTTTCCAGATGTTTTCCCTGAAGATCTTCCAGGTCTTCCTCCTGACCGTGAGGTTGAGTTTCCTATCGACCTTATTCCTGGTGCTACTCCTGTAGCCAAAGCTCCGTATCGATTAGCTCCGACAGAGATGAAGGAGCTGATGACTCAAATTCAGGAACTTTTAGATAAAGGTTTCATTCGTCCGAGTTCCTCTCCATGGGGTGCTCCTATCCTTTTTGTAAAGAAGAAAGACGGATCCATGCGCATGTGTATCGATTATCGTGAGCTGAATAAAAGAACGGTGAAGAATAAGTACCCACTCCCTCGCATTGATGATTTGTTCGATCAACTTCAAGGTGCTACCTATTTTTCGAAGATCGACTTACGATCTGGCTATCATCAACTGAAGGTTGAAGAGGAAAGTGTAGCCAAAACAGCGTTCCGAACTCGTTATGGTCACTATGAGTTCCTTGTCATGCCATTCGGTTTGACAAATGCTCCAGCGAAGTTTATGGATTTGATGAACCGTGTCTGTCGACCTTTTCTGGATCATTTCGTTATTGTTTTTATCGACGACATCCTTGTGTATTCAAAGTCGGAAGAGGAACATAGAGAGCATTTGAGAGCTGTCCTTCAAGTCCTCAGAGAGAAAAAGCTATATGCTAAGTTCTCCAAGTGTGAGTTCTGGCTAAAGGAAGTTCATTTCCTCGGCCATGTCGTCTCCTCTGATGGTATAAAGGTAGATCCTTCAAAGATAGAAGCGGTGTCGAAGTGGGAGCAGCCTAAGTCTCCTACTGAAATAAAGAGTTTTCTCGGTTTGGCTGGCTATTATCGACGTTTTATTCAAGATTTCTCGCGCATTGCCAAGCCAATGACTGAATTAACGAAGAAAGGTGTGAAGTTTGTGTGGACCGATGCTCAAGAGAAAGCCTTCACACGTTGAAAAAGAAGTTGTGTGAAGCTCCAGTCTTAGCCTTACCCGAAGGAACAGATGATTAGTGGTTTATAGTGACGCATCCATCACGGGGTTAGGGTGTGTACTAATGCAACGAGACAAAGTTATCGCTTACGCCTCTCGACAGCTGAAGCCTCATGAGCGGAACTATCCTACTCATGACCTTGAGCTGGCTACGGTTGTTTTTGCTCTGAAATTGTGGCGACATTATCTGTATGGTACAAAGTGTACCCTTTATACGGATCACAAGAGCTTACAGTACGTGTTTACTCAGAAGGACATGAATGTTAGACAACGACGGTGGATGGAGTTATTAAAGGATTATGATTGTGAGATTAAATATCACCCAGGCAAAGCTAATGTGGTTGCTGATGCCTTAAGCCGCAAAGGATATGCGAAGAGTAAGATTATGTGCGATGATTACAAAGATTGAGTCGAATTTACTGGAACCTATTCGATTAGCTCAAATCGAAGCGTTAAAGGATGATAATGTGAAAGCGGAGTCTATTGGGAAAAAGAAGAAGAACAGACTCCAAATGGAAGAAAATAGTCGTGGCTTTCGAACTTACAAAGGTAGAATATGGGTTCCTCTCTATGGAGGCAATCGTGAGTTAGTAATGGATGAAGCTCACAAAACTAAGTATTTTGTACACCCTGGTGCCACAAAGATGCATGCAGATTTGAAGCCTATTTATTGGTGGCCCAGTATTAAGAACGATGTAATGATGTACGTACAGAGATGTTTGACGTGTGCTAAAGTGAAAGCTGAACATCAAAAGCCTTACGGGAAATTTCAGCAACTTGAGATCCCTGAGTGGAAATGGGACACATTACGATGGATTTTGTGACCAAACTTCCGAGGACGCCTCGTGGTCACGATATGATATGGGTTATTGTCGATCGATTAACGAAGAGTGCTCACTTTCTCCCAGTTCGTGAGACTGCTCCTATGGAGAACTTCGCTACGTTGTATATTGATGAAGTGGTTACTAAACATGGTGTTCCGATATCAATTGTGTCCGATCGTGATGCTCGATTCGTTTCCAACTTTTGGAAGAGTTTTCAACGGGAATTTGGTACTCAAGTTCGTCTGAGCACAGCCTATCACCCGCAGACCGATGGGCAAAGTGAAAGGACTATTCAAACGCTCGAAGATATGCTCAGAACTTGTGTGATGGATTATGGTGGTTCGTGGGATAAACACCTACCTCTTATTGAGTTTGCGTATAACAATAGTTATCATGCGAGCATTGGAATGCCACCTTATGAGATGTTATATGGTAGAAAGTGTCGGACCCCTAGTTGTTGGTTGGAGCCCGGGGAAAAGCAATTTGCTGGACCCGAAGTAGTACAAATTACGGCCGATAAAGTTAATGTTGCAAAGAAAGCCTTACGTGTTGCTCGCGAAAGGCAAAAGTCATATGCTGATAAGAAAAGGAGGCCGTTCGATTTTAAAGAAGGCGAAACGGTTTTACTCAAAGTGTCGCCTTGGAAAGGTGTATTACGGTTTGGAAAACGTGGAAAGTTAAGCCCCAGATTCATTGGACCTTTTAAGATCATTAAGAGGGTTAATGAACAGGCATTTAAGCTGGACTTACCTCCAGAACTTAATGGAATTCACAACACATTTCATGTGTGCTACCTACGTAAGTGCTATGCGAATGAAACGGATGTCATTCCACTCGAGGACGTAAGTATTAATCCCAACAAGCAGATTGTCGATGAACCTGTTGCTATAATGGGAAGGAAACAAAAGAAGTTACGACGAAAGACTATCGATCTAGTTCTCATAAAGTGGAAACATAATCACGGCGAAAGTATGACTTGGGAGACCGAGTCCGTAATGCGGGAGACCTATCCCCACCTTTTTGATGCTGAAGTGATTCCGGGGACGGAATCCTCTTAAGGGGGAGGTAATTGTAACATCCCCAAACTTAATCGTTTCTGTTGACTAACGTCGTTAGGTCAAATTCTAAGTCCGTGATATGTTTATGTGTTTATATGTTTATGTGCCCTATATGTGAGATTTAATTATCTTTAATGAGTGACAATAAAGTAGATTTAAATGATGTGTAAAAGGCCTTTGTAGTGTGCGAAAGTGCTTTGGTGTGTTATATGTATCCCCAATAGGTGTTTTAATGTGAAATAAAGTCAATATGAAGTCGAGGGACTAGTTTTGCCAAAGGTGTAAAGTTAAAAACGGGATTAGGTTAAGATTAACCTAATCTAGGATCATTTTTGAGTAATTAACCTAATTAACAACACCTGCACAGCCTCTCCAATTCCTTAACCGATTTCTAAAGCAATTGATCAAGTTTTGGTTGAATTGATTGAGTATTTTGGGTTACTTTCAATTGGCTATCAAAGCAATCAGGTAATCAATGGGTTGTTATTTGTATTTTCAGATCAAAAGATGTTTTAATATTGATTCAAAACTGATTTTAAAGGGTTTTGCAATTAATTAGAGTTTAAAAGATGTTTTGGTTAATTGATGTTCGTAATAGTGTTTAACGGGTCTATAATCGATCTTTATGATCAAGAGATGCTCAATTATGTCAAAAACGTGTTTTGGAAGAAGCCATAGTCGTTCGATTCTGGAAAAAATGAAGAACATGTTCGTTTTTAAATTCTGGACGAACTTAGGCTTAAGTTCGTTTGAGCCATCTTCGTAGAGCTTAAATTCGTTTTCTGGAATCTAACTTCGTTTGACAAAACGAAGATCATCTTCGTTTGAATCTAAAAACGAAGGCTAAGTTCGTTTGATGTTCAAATTCGTTTTCTAAATTCGTTTCTAAATTCGTTTTGGCTAAATTCGTAAGGTTTAATGCTGACTTTTACGTAGTCAGTCCTAAGGTCATACGAGAGTCGTTTTAAGGTCCCAAACGACTTATATTTCATATGTTAATGTACGATAGGTGTCGGGGATTACTATTAAGCACTATTAGCTCTCTGTTTGCTCGCGTACACTACTACGAGGTAAGATACACTACTTTTGTCACGCTGAGGGTGCAACGAAAAATGGTTCGTAAACTATAACCTCCATAACAGTAATGTATAACTCATAGGTGGTTGGGTTGATATGGGAGGTACTCGGGGATTAATGATGACGATGTTCTGCCTAAAATGCTTCCCCGTACATGTGGTTACGATATGAAATGTTATGATGAACGGTGGTTAATGATATGTTTACGATATGATATGTTATGATGAACGGTGGTTAATGATATGTTGTAATGTTGTTATGTGCATGTATATGTGGCTTGTTCATCTAGAACACTAGACCTTTTTAGGTTGCCATGACACGTGCACGTTTTAAGGGCCCTAACGTGAAAAGGTGATAGTATGGATTAGTTTAGGTTAAAGGTGGAAATCTAAACTAAATATGAGAAATGCTCGAGCTAATTAGATGTTAAGTGTTATGCATAACCTGTGCCTTACGGTGGTAATAGGTACATCGTGCCTTACGGTGGTAATAGGTACGTATAAATGGTGCCTGACGGTGGTAACAGGTACGTCATGCCTGACGGTGGTTATAGGTACGTTAAAATGGTTGCTCGGGTGGTTCCTTGCAACAAGTCATATGTGGCGAGTAGTTTCGGGTGGCCTGATGACCCACCTAATGTCATGAACATAACGTGCTACTCATGGATCGACATTGTCTTTCCTTAATGGTAACTTCGGTTACAACTTAACGGTGACCTTGTCACAATTTAATGAGATGAAATGACGAAATTGATTAGGCACACTTAGGGTCATGAACTCTATGCTTATATGTGATGTGGATACGTTTATACGGTGGTATGAATGCCTAATTAAAATGACGTAATGCGTTAAAGTGACGATTTAAATGGATGAAATGTTTTGCTAAAACCTGGTGTTATCTTACTTAGCTTTATAGCTAACACTTGTTTCTTTTAATGTGTTGACACCCCTCAGGTTAGGCAGTGAGATGACGTGTGAAGCTTCGGCGAGAGATGGGTAGATGATCAAGCTGGCTTTAGTTTACCCAATAGCTTCGCATAGACCTTATGTTATTGATTCCTTTATGGAACTTATGTAATGACTATGTTATGATTGCTTTATGTTGGGCAATCTTATGGATTCTTTTATTACAGATTTGATGCTATTAGTAACACCACCAATGTTTTCTCAACTGTTTTCCTTAGTTGAGTATTTTCCTAAATCGTTTCCGCATGATTTAACGCCGTTAGGCGAAAATTTTTTTGAAATCCATATTTTTACGAAACGGGTGTTACACGTCAACTAATACAGACAAATGAAAGGGACACATTTACAAGAAGACATAAGTCAACTCAAACACGCACTTCAACCTGTCCAGTTACCAGTGAGAGGGACATATTTACAAGGCACCAGTAATATTTTCTGAAGAATTTGTCCAGTGAGAAAATAAATTCCCCCTGAACTTAAAACATGTTTAATAGAAAATATTTTTCAAGTCTTCCCTGGAATGTTGTTCCAAAAATCTAATAACGCAAAGATAGTACACAAAGGCGTTCAATATCTGAGCAGTCACCAGATTTAAGGATTTAACATTCCCAACTCACCAACAAGATATTCAAAAGTTTTGACATCCAGAGGTTGGTAAAAATGTCAGCGAGTTGTTTGTCAGTGGGAATAAAATGGAGTTCAATGTTGTTTTTCATAATATGATCACGAATGAAGTGATACCTTAGATCAATGTGCTTCGTTCTGGAGTGCATGACTGGATTGTTTGAGATAGCGATGGCATTGGTATTATCACAAAAGATTGGAGTCTTTGAATATTTAATACCATAATCAAGCAACTGGTTCTTCATCCAGAGTATCTGAGCACAACAACTGGCTGCAGACACGATATTCAGCTTCAGCAGTGGACAATGAAACTGAAGTTTGCTTTACTGGTCCAGCTGACCAGTTTGCCACCTAGGAAATGACATCCACCAGTTGTGGATTTCATATCTATCTTACAACCTGCATGATCTGAATCTGAATAACCAATTAGATCCATGCCTGAGCCTTTGGGATACCAAAGACCTAGACTGGGGACACCTTTAAGGTACTTCAGTATGCGCTTTACCGCAAGCATATGAGATTCCTTTGGATTAGACTGATATCTGGCACATAAACATGTTGAAAACATAAGATCTGGTCTACTGGCAGTTAAATACATCAGTGAACCAACCATGCCTCTATAGACAGTGGTGTTCACTGGTTTACCATCTGGATCAGAGTCCAGTGTCAGTGGTGCAGAAATTGGAGTTGGTTTAGATGGTGAAGAGTTCATATCATATTTCTTTAAAAGATCTCTAACATATTTCTCCTGATTAATAAAAATGCCATCTTTGTTTTGTTTAATCTGGAGTCCAAGAAAATATGTTAATTCACCCATCAGAATCATTTCATATTCAGTGGACATGATTTTTGAAAACTCCTTGCACATGTTTTCATCAGTAGACCCAAAAATAATATCATCAACATAAATTTGTACCAGTAACAGATTACCTTTCTCATGAAGAATGAATAAGGTATTGTCAATTGCACTCGTTTAAAACCATTTTTCAACAAATGTTTAGTCAGAGTATCATACCAGGCACGTGGGGCTTGTCTGAGGCCATATAGCGCTTTGTCCAGACGATATACCCAATGTGGATGCTTTTCATCGACGAAACCTGGAGGTTGTCTGACGTAAACTTCTTCTTCAAGCTTTCCATTCAAGAAAGCACTCTTTACATCCATCTGGTAGACCTTGAACTGGTGATTAGCAGCGAATGCTAAGAAAATTCTGATCGCTTCAAGTCTAGCCACTGGAGCAAAAGATTCATCAAAATCGACATCTGACTGGCAGTAGCCTTGTGATACCAGTCTGGCCTTGTTTCTGATTACGTGGCCATCTTCATCTACTTTGTTTCTGAAGACCCACTTGTTCCAATTGGTTCTTTCTTTCCAACTGGGAAAGGAACCAGATACCAGACTTTGTTCCTTTCAAACTGGTGAAGCTCTTCTTGCATAGCAGTCACCCAGCTTGGATCTTCCATAGCCTCGTCAATCTTCTTTGGTTCCATCAAAGATAGAAAACTTACGTATAAGCATTGATTACTGGAGGCTCTTTTGGTCTGAACTCCACGACTGGAGTCACCTATGATCTGATCAATAGGGTGAGCTTTTGTCCATCTGGGTACTGACCAGGATTGTTACTGACAACAATATCAGTGCAAGAATTCAGTTGAGTCTCCTCTGGAGTGCTTCTGGAGGAGGATCTTGCCAGATTACTTCAGTATCTTCATCTGAGTCATTTAAATCACGATTTGCATCATGAAATTCTTCATTTGAAGGTATTTCCTGGAGTACTGGTTCAGTTTGAAATTCTTCATAAGAAGACATTCTGGTCTATTCTCAACTGACACTGATACTGGGGGAGTAGTACGTACATCTGAACCAATATTAATTTCAGAGGGTAGTTTGAAAATAATAGAGGGATAGAATG
Organism: Erigeron breviscapus; assembly: GCA_034093135.1. Lineage (NCBI taxonomy): Eukaryota > Viridiplantae > Streptophyta > Magnoliopsida > Asterales > Asteraceae > Erigeron > Erigeron breviscapus. The sequence goes on along the minus strand of CM067167.1, from coordinate 146,670,011 downwards.
GAGTACTACTGGAGAGTTTCTGAACAGGTTCCAGATCAGGATGACTGGAAACTGTGTCTGGTGAATCTTCAATTTTGTCGTTTATTGGATCAGATTCACAAAAGACAATTGGAGTTACTGGGGGAGAGTCAAGGGCTGGCTTCTTGTTGATTGCAACATTTGATTCATCAAATGTGACATGAATTGACTCATGGACCTTCTCCAGTCTCTTGTTGTAGACTCTGAAGGCCTTGCGAATGGCTGAATAGCCTAAGAAATACCCTCATCAGCTTTGGCATCAAATTTGCCTAGCTGACTGGAGTCGTTCAGGATGTAAACTGGACATCCAAAAACGTGAAAATAACCAATGTTTGGTTTTCTATTTCTTAAGACTTAATAGGCTGTCTTTTTGTGTCTTTTAATGTACACTGATCGATTCTGGGTGTGGCAAGCAGTTGCAATTGCTTCCGCCCAGAAACTGGTAGACAGACCAGATTCAGCAAGCATACTCCTGGCAGCTTCTATCAGCGTTCGATTCTTCCTTTCCACCACTCCATTCTGTTCTGGAGAGCGGGCTGATGAGAAATTCTGGGAGATGCCAGTGTCAGTACAGAATGACTCCAGAGTTGCATTCTGGAATTCTGTTCCATTGTCACTTCTTAACTGACACACTTTTCGACTGTACTTGAGCTCAATTTGCTTGATAAGACTGATGATTTCAGCAGCAGCTTCACCTTTAGACCTTAGAAAAATCACCCAACAATATCTGGAGAATTCATCTACGATCACCAGGGTGTATCTTTTACCAGCACGAGTCTGAACGTTCACTGGACCAAATAGGTCCATATGAAGCATATGAAGAGGTTCAGAAATGCTGAAATTCTGTCTGGTCTTGAAACTAGTACGTTTTTGCTTACCCATCTCACATCCTGGACATGGTCTTTCCTTTTTGAAGGAAACTGAAGGTATCCCATCTGCAAGTTGTTTTCTGGACAACTTGTTAATGTTTTTGAAATTTAAATGGGATAACCTTTTATGCCACAACCAGTTTGTGTCTTCATCAGCTTGAGTATAGAAACACTGCTCTGAAGGAGAGTTTTCCATATCCATCACGTACACATTCCCTTTTCTGGGAGCAATCAACACTACCTTCCAGTCCTTGTTGAATACGATGCCCTGAGCAACATTGAATAAGACTTGATAGCCATCGTCACACAGTTGGCTTACACTGATCAAGTTATATTTCAAACCATTCACAAATGCAACACGTGTAAACTTGACTTGTCCATTGTTCAGAACACCATATCCCTCAGTCTTCCCACAACCATCATTTCCAAAAGTGATTGAGGGTCCATCAGAAATGGTGAACTCCTCCAGTAGGGTCTTACATCCGGTCATAGTCCTGCCAGCTGCACTGTCAAGATACCAGATATACTTCTTTCGATCGCCCTACACATACACCAGATATTTATCAGTTAGATTTGGGAACCCATCGACTGATGGGTTCACTGGACCCTCCCTTATAGGTCCCTGGGGCAATCTGATCTAATTCACTTTCTTCAACAGTGGTCTTAGATGAAAAGACCACTGGAGTTGATAGTTTTAAAACCTTTTTCTTTTTCTCAACTGGAGAAATAGATTTGTCTTTCTTAGCAAAAGGTTTTGTGTTTTGTCTAGGGCCAAATGAAGTACCCTCAATAAAGTTTAATCTTGCATTAAAACTTTGTAATTGACGAGTCAGAATTTGAATCTGGCTCTCTAACCTGGACAAAACATTATCTTCAGATGATACCTTAGCCTTTCCAGTCCAAGGCTTTGGTAGGGGATTGGTCTGAGGCAAAGGTTTATTCCGATAGACCTCTTTAACTGGAGCAGCCATCTGGAGCGCTCCAGTCTTGACCTCTGGGATTGAACTGGGTAAAAATTGGTCTTGGGAGTTACAGGCTTATCATAAACAGTGGTTGGCCTGAACTCCTCTGGTAATCGATCGATTACTGGTATTAATGATGCTATATTAGTATTTCCATCTAAATATGCACGTTTTTGAGCAGAAAATTGTTTTACTGCAGCATCATATGGCTTTTTAGTTTCTAGCCATGACTTAATCACCAGTTTTTCTTTCTCTAAAATGATCTCAAGATCTTGCTTTTCTTGGATCAATTGTTCAGTCACCAGAACCTGGGCTTGAAATGCCAGTTCAATGTCTTGAAGTTCTTTTAATTTTGATTTTAAAGCATTTATTTCAGAAGAATCTGTTTCTAGACCATTTACACAATCAGATCTAACAGTTTCTACAAAAATCAAATCAGAATTTAAAGCTTCAGCAATGTCCAGTTTTAGTTCTTGGTCAGTTGCATTATCATAATCACTAACCTTCTTGATAACAATGTCCACCCATCGTCCAGATGTGACATCTTCCTTCACCAGGAGCTCTTCGTCTGCCAGAGCCATGTAACAGCAATCTCTTTCTTCTTCTTCATCAACAGATGAGTCATCAGAAGGAACCCACTTCTCTTCAGTTGTTGCGATCATGCACTTATTATTGGTTTCAATTTGTTGTGCCATGAGAGCAATTTGGGCCTTAAGCTTTTTATATTTCATTTTATAGCTATCATCAGGCTTATTATTAGAAGAGAATGGACCAGGCTTGGATGCAAACTGGTTGTACCTGCACTCTTTCATGAAATGACCCTTTTTGCCACACTTAAAGCATGTCAAATTGGTCTTGTCAGTGGAAGAACTGGATGCAAATTGTCCAGATGGCCTATTTGCTCTTGCTTTGAAACGGTTAAACGTTTTAGCAATCATTGCAATAAGGTCATCATCTTCAGTTTCATCACAACAGTCTGGAGAGACTTGACTGGATTCTCCAGAATCCATGAGTTCAGACACCATCTTCTTCATAGAAAATACATTCTCAGAAGATATCAGTGCTGTACCTTGTGGTTCAGTATGACTGATCACATTAGAACTACTGGAGGCATGGTTAAAGGCATCTTGTTCTGCCACCACTCTCTGAGCTTGATTTTCTTCAGTGTACCTGAAAGCTCCATAAAGAGTTGAGAGAGTGTGTGTGTGCAGAGTTTTTCCTTGTCGTAAGACTAGGATCATGTGAGACCATTTGGTGGATAGAATGTCACAAAATTTCTCCAGAAGTATATCCTTGTCCTTCTCAACCCCAAGACCTCTCAATTGGTTTATGATACTCATAAATCTGGTGTAAGTACCAGTGAGAGACTCGTTAGGTTGAGCAAAAAATGACTCATACCTCTTGTTTAAGGAGACCTTTCTGGTGACAATGGTGTCATCTCCTCCTTCATATTGGTTTAAAAGTTCATCCCACATGGTTTTAGCACTAGGAAAAAGAACTAGTGTGGGAATTGGGGTTTCTGGAACGGCCCCGAGGATCATGTTTTGAGAAGGGTGTCTAGATTCACCAATCTCCTCTCCTCTTCTGACCAATGTTCCTCCCTCTTTTCCCTTCCTCTTCTAGATCCAGAAGGATCAAGAAGGGGATTGAGAGGTGATGTTGGAATATATGGACCTTCGTTTAAAATTTTCATCATGTTCCTCTCAATACCAGTGACATGTAAAACCATCCTAGCCTTCCACGTACCAAATTCATCACTGTTCCCACTGAATTTAGGAACAGGATTATTTGAGTAGTGCACATGCACGTGTGGAGAAACAGGAGTAGGAGGAGGAGGTGGATTAGTGTTATTGACAATTGGTGGTTCATTTTGATCATTAATGTTTGCATTAGGATCGGGACCAAGACTAAAACCTTGTGTATTTTCTTGGTTAGCCATCAAGAAACAGATCTAGGCAATGTTTAGCCTTCTGCTCTGGATACCAAATGTGAGTCCCTTAAGTTCGATGGTTAACCAGGAAAGTGCAAAATACAACAAGTCTAATAAGCACTAGAAAGGACTAGTATTACTTTAATATAAATGCAAGTATATAGATAAAGTAATACAAGACTTAAAGCAATAAACAAGTAAAGTGGAACATTATGTATTTTTCAATGGTGTATTTTATTTATGATGTTATATATATATATATATATATATATATATATATATATATATATATATATATATATATATATATATATATATATATATATATATATATATATATATATATATATATATATATATATATATATATATATATATATATATATATATATATATATATATATATATATATATATATATATATATATATATATATATATATATATATATATATATATATATATATATATATATATATATATATATATATATATATATATATATATATATATATATATATATATATATATATATATATATATATATATATATATATATATATATATATATATATATATATATATATATATATATATATATATATATATATATATATATATATATATATATATATATATATATATATATATATATATATATATATATATATATATATATATATATATATATATATATATATATATATATATATATATATATATATATATATATATATATATATATATATATATATATATATATATATATATATATATATATATATATATATATATATATATATATATATATATATATATATATATATATATATATATATATATATATATATATATATATATATATATATATATATATATATATATATATATATATATATATATATATATATATATATATATATATATATATATATATATATATATATATATATATATATATATATATATATATATATATATATATATATATATATATATATATATATATATATATATATATATATATATATATATATATATATATATATATATATATATATATATATATATATATATATATATATATATATATATATATATATATATATATATATATATATATATATATATATATATATATATATATATATATATATATATATATATATATATATATATATATATATATATATATATATATATATATATATATATATATATATATATATATATATATATATATATATATATATATATATATATATATATATATATATATATATATA
>CM067167.1:146434947-146659947 GCA_034093135.1 Erigeron breviscapus | reverse complement strand
AATAATGATAATAATAATAATAATAAAAAATAAAAAATAATAATAATAAAAATAATAATAATAATAATAATAATAATAATAATAATAATAATAATAATAATAAAAATAATAATAATAATAATAATAATAATAATAATAATAATGATAATAATAATAATAATAATAATAATAATAATAAAAATAATAATAATAATAAAAATAATAATAAAAATAATAATAATAATAATAATAATAATAAAAATAATAATAATAAAAATAATAATAATAAAAATAATAATAATAATAATAATAATAATAAAATAATAATAATAAAAATAATAATAATAAAAATAATAATAATAAAAATAATAATAATAATAATAATAATAATAATAATAATAATAATAAAAATAATAATAATAATAATAATAATAATAATAATAATAAATAATAATAATAATAATAAAAATAATAATAATAATAATAATAAAAAATAAAAATAAAAATAAAAAATAATAATAATAATAAAAATAATAATAATAATAAAAATAATAATAATAATAATAATAATAATAATAAAAAATAAAAATAAAAAATAATCATATATCATAATAATAATAATAATAATAATAATAATAATAATAATAATAAAAATAATAATAATAATAATAATAATAATAATAATAATAAATAATAATAATAATAATAAAAATAATAATAATAATAATAATAAAAATAATAATAATAAAAGTCTTAATTCGAAGTGGCCACCTAAGGCACTCTTCGGGAGTTCTGGGGGGGGGGGGGGGGGGGGGGGAGGTTCCGTGGGAAGGGATGTTGACTTGGAGATCAGAGATCGAATCTCAATTCCCCATGGTTCTGGCATTTACCTTTTCGGATGCGTGTGGACTGTGTTATTGCACCCTTGGTCTCCAGAGGTGTCTTCGGGTTCCAACCGCTAGCATATCCGCTTGGATGTCACTGCTAGGGTTTGAACCACTAACTAACTAACACCGTTCTAAAAAAATAAGTAATAATAAAATAATAATAAAAAATAAAATTTTCTTGTAAATCCTATTAATTTATAAAAAACTTATTATAATAATAATAATAATAATAATAATAATAATAATAAAAAATAAAAATAAAAATAAAAATAAAAATAAAAATAAAAATAAAAATAATAATAAAAATAATAATAATAATAATAATAATAATAATAATAATAAGAGTTAATTTCAAAAATCGTCCTTGTGGTTTTACCAAAAAATCACGTTTCATCCTTTAAACTTCAAAATGACACTGGTAGTCCTTTATACGCAGATAATGGTCACGTTTCGTCCTTTAGTCGACCGTTTAAAGGACGAAACGTGTCCATCATCCGTTAGATTAAAGGACGAAACGTGACCATCATCCGTTAGATTAAAGGACGAAATATGACCATTATCCGCGTATAAAGGACTACCAGTGTCATTTTGAAGTTTAAAGGATGAAACGTGATTTTTTGGTAAAACCACAAGGACGATTTGTGAAATTAACTCTAATAATAAAAATAATAATAATAATATCATTAAGTTGTTCGATTCATAGAAAAGTGTATTAGCGTGAGAAATAGGTTGTAGATGATGATGATGATTTACGATTTGAAAAACCATTTGAATATTTAAATTGAAATCTTTAATATGTATAAAATATGAATTTAAATTAAAATCCTAAATTATCTATATCCTCACCGAAGCCTTAAAAGACATGTATCAATCTATCAATATATTCTTATGTAACAATAATATCTTGTTAGAATAGGCAACAAATAAGCAAAAGTTAAGTTTGATTAGTGGGTTTAGTATCCCGGAGTGTAAGTAACTTTGCAACTTTTTCTATTGTATGTATGTATCAAAAATTTTGTACAGTATATGTAAGTATTTCGCTAAATTGAACACTTCATGTAAAAGTTTTACGTTGACCAATCAAAAACTTCTACGTGGACAACTCATATGGTTGCCACGTATACATTTTTACATTAAACGTTCAATTTAGCAAGATACTTACATATATTGTTCAAAAATTTTGATGCATACACACAATAGAAAAACTTGCAAAGTTACTTACACTCCAGGATACTTAACCCTTGATTAGTTGGTCGAGATCTATGACTTTTAAATATGAAGTTGCGGGTTCGATCCACACTATTCTCGTTCTTTTTTCTTTTAAAATTGAAATTAAATTTTTTGCAGATGTGGCAGTTGACGTGTCAAACTCTTGGAGCAAAATGATATGAGAACGACACGTAGGACAAAAGCTAATGTGGCGAGCTTTGAGATATGCCACATAGACGCTGGGAGATAGAAAATTATATATATAGAGAGATTCTAATCGAAAAGTTTATTTTAATTGACAACTACATATATATCTGGTATGTATTATCATTTTAGAATATCAAATTCGAATAAATCAATAATACGGATAGCATAATTGATTTTTTAAATGGATTTTGATAAACGAATCCCTAAGGGTTTTTGTTACACTTACCATAAAATTCAATGGTGGACTTTTGATATGAAAAAATATAATTTTTTTATGCACATTAAGGACTTCATTTATCATGTAACTTACTAAACGTTTAATGGCTTGAGCAGTCAAACAAGTCGAATATAAACTTGCAATTGGTTAGGAAGTGACACTATAGATAAATAGAAACATTTTAATGATGTACGAGTAATTTAATTGATAAATTTGACTAGATCAAGCTTCTTTTCTTGTTTCGTGCAAGACATTAAGTGGTATAACTTTTGCTTTTGAGAACAAAAGTTAAATATTTGATATCTTACTTTTTACAAGTCAGAATTTTTTTTGTAAAATAATTTTTTTATGTTAGATAAAAATAAGAGAAAATGTCACAAATGGTCCCTGTGGTTGTTCATATTCGCATTTTGCCCCCTGTGCTTTTTTTTCGTTGCTAACAGTCCCTTAGTTTTTCACTTTCGTTGTCAGTAGTCCCTGGCACTAACAGTCGTTAGTTTAAGACCGTTAGTGAGGGTATAATCGTCCACTTACATAAAAAAAACACCCTTCTTCTTCCTCCTTCCTCCATCTTCTTCCTTTTTCCGGCAACCACCAACACCAAAATCAGGTCATTTTTTTCTCCGAATCTTTTGATCCTTATATTCTATTCATTCCTAATTTTCACAAATCTATAACTTAAAAATTCCCCAAAATTTCTTTCTTCCCCATTCAATTTTTTGCATATGAATGTAACCAACTATAATAAAAAGGCTAGTTAATGTAATGACTACCCGACTGGTTATATGATGTATGTATCTATGTTTTTTAGGCTATGTGATGTAACTGATGACTGACTAAACCAGTAGCCGGTTACTACTCCATTTTCATTTATAAATTCACTTATGTGGCATGGCGACTCACATGGCAAGATTTACAATAACTCATTTCAATTATATATATATAAATAATTGACAACAATTGAAACGACCAACCACCTGCCCTACCTTACTCCACACTCCTGAATCCTGATCTTCTCCTTTGAAACCCACCGGCCACCACAACCCATCCACCGACGCCACCCCAAGTTATAGTCTCCACCTTTTTTAAATTAATTTCATTTAATTGTATCTGTCTATTTGTTTCTTTGTTTAATATATTCGAATCACTGTTTACCATCCATAGAAACATTATGAGATTTAATTGATTGATAAAAGACGAAAATGAATGTATTTATACAAAGCAATGAAAGGAGTCAACGACAACAATACAACATAACTCAATTAAATTCCAGACCAAAAAAAATTAAAATCCATCTGTTGGTGGTGGGATTTTACTCAAAATATTTACACACAATTTATGCATATACAAATTTCAAACTACAACAGCTTCCGACAACGGCAATAGCAGCAGATTTCAACAGCAGCAGAATCCGACGACCCAGTTGTTAGGTTTGAATTTCAGATGGGTGAATTCTAAAAGTGAGAATAACTGGAATCCAATTTTACAAGTCAATTAAAGAGAAGGAAAGAGAGCTTAAGGAAAGAAAAAGATGAAGAACCTGGTCTGCCATTAAAGAAGATGATGTTTACAAGAGTTTTGTTTGCTGGATCTGTGATTTTTGTGGTAAAAGGTGTTCGTCGGAAAAAATGGTGTTGCCGGAGATATTGCCGGAAATCTACTAGAGAAGATGACCGGATTAGAGTTAAAAGTCGCTGGTGGTATAAAAATGTATTCAACTATTTCATATGGCTATTGTATTGTATGTATCCTAAATGGCACCTTATTTGGCGTGACATGTCATTAACTTGTTACAACTAAGCACTTACCGGTAAACTACATCACATAGCCCAAAAAACATAGATAAATACATCACATAACCACCCGAGTAAGTCACTACATTATATAGTTTTTTTATCATAGTTGGTTACATTCATATGCCATTATCCCTAATTTATTTTTCTCGTGTCTTCACCTTCTTCATATAAACATAGTAATCAATTCATTTATATCTACCTAAATCACAAATCTACCAATACATCATCACAAAACTATATAGAACATCAACTAAGATGGATGCACAAAACTATATAGACAGCAAAGCTATATTCACTTATAAACATCAATGGATGCACTCCAATAAAGAAAGTGCATCCAATAATTATAAAAATACAATTACTATCATACCAATCTAAAAGCCATAATGAAACAGATGCACACCAAAAAATCATTCCTTTTTGGTTAACGATGCATGTTAAGATCTGTAGTTGGATCATCAGTTTACTATCGCATCATCAAACGATATGAATATATATCGAAGGTAGCCATGGCTGTTAAAAAAAAAAAGAAACAAAGGTTGCCACGGATAGTGGCAAAGATAGGAGATAATAGGAGAAGGTTGCCATGGATATTGGGTTTTGATGAAAGAAAGAAAGAGGGGCAGCCGTAGTGAAAAAAAGGGGTGGAAGAGGTTTTCAACTTTTGTTGTGTATTTTTTTCATTTCATTTAGGATTTGACTATGTTGAAATTTGGGGGCTTGTTCCTGATTTTAGATAGGTATACATAGATACTAGATAGCAATGGGTATAGATTTAATGCAGTATATGATTTTAGACAGGTACAGATATACATATACTGATATGCATATATAACTATAAATACATTTATAAATATTAAATTAAGGAAAATGATTATTATCACAACTAGTCCCTAAGGTTGGCAAAATGACAATTATACTCTCATGTGATATGCACGTGAAGGTATTTAACGACTAAAACTAACAAAAGTTAGTGTCAGGGACCGCTGACAACGAAAATAAAAAACAAAGGGACTGTTTGCAACGGAAAAAAAAACACAGGGGGCAAAATGCTAATATGAACAACCACATGGACCATTTGTGACATTTTCTCTAAAAATAATTTGTATATCTTACACCATAATCCTATAGACATTCATAAACAACATTAGATCCATAAGTCATGGCTCATAATAATATATCCCTATAATGTAAGCGGATAACTTAGATGATGTTAACATCATCTAAGTTAGATGATGTTGCTCTCACAAACCATAAAATTCATGGAGGGCTTTTTGACATGTGTAAAAATTAATGTGAGTAGGTTTGTGAGGGAACATCATCTAACATTTTCCCATAATGTAATGGTTATACTCTTTTTTCTATAAGATGATATAAGAAAAAAGCAACATACAAACAGTCGTAAAAATGAAAATATTACCAAAATAAACTTCAAGGAAAAGAGAAAATGTGTTTATAAAAATGGACCTGTCACTCAAATTGGTACAAATCTTTATTTATTTTTATTATTGTTTTTGTTTTAATTCTTAACCAGTTATAGATAATTCAGAAGTACAAGGACTTAAAACATAAATTATCACTCAAAAATAACGCGGGGAGTCGAATCTTTAAAAAGAAGCAAATTAAATTCAAATTCAAATATAAAAACACAACAGTAGGAGAAAAGAAAACACAGAGCTTAACCCCGGGAAAAATGGAGAAAGTAGACAAATTCAGTCCAATAATCATACCAAATTGCAAACCAACTCCCTCACAGGAATCTAAATTACAATCTATTCCTTTCGTTACCGATGATTCGGTATCCGAAGAATCGTTGTCGTCGTCGTCTTCAGACGAATCGTCTGAACAACAAGCCGAAATAGTAATGGTGACTTTATCGGATAGCACTGATGATTATCAAACACCTCCTGAACATCAATCGTTTTCTCAGAATTCATGTAATGATGGTCAAGTTGCTGCTGCTGTAGGAATTGATCGTGACGGAGAGGTCGAGGTAGCCATAAATTCCGCCGAAAATTTAGGGATTGTTGATGATGATACTGAAAAGATTGAAAATGAAGAGTTGATTGTTGAAATGGTTGATACTGATGAAATTGAATCGTTGGATGAGGTTGCAGACCAAGTGTTTGATGAAATGCCTGAGAGAGAAGAAGGGGGTACTACGGGTTTAAATTTAGGGAAACGTAAGCTGCCGAGTACGATTAACACGAAAGGTGAGGAGGAAGATGGGTATTGTAAGCATAGGAAGTTTGTTGATTCATTGGATCATGTTTTGGAGTTATTGGCGGGGGAGGGAAAAGGTAAGGAAAACGATGATGAGGAGGTTGATTTTGTTGAGACTGCGAAGATGCGTGGTTTGAGGTTTCCTCGTCCTAGATGGTTGCCGGGAGATGGTTCGGATGATTAGAGATGGTGATGGTGATAGTGATAGTGATACCGATATTTTAGCTAGTGATGTTTGATGATAGTTTTGAACGTCGGGTTTAGTCTAAAGTCATTAACTTTTGGTTGTGTATGGATAACTCGTAGTAGTTTGTTAATTCGTAAATGGGAAAACCTTGTTGAATGGGAGGTTAAATTGCATCTGAATTGATTATCTTCTTCTTTGTTAACACAAGTTAAAAACTTAAAATCATGGTGCTTTGATACTTTTGACAGTGTGAAGATTGATCAGGATCTTGGTTATACATATTCATATCACTATATGTTTATATCAGTGTACATCATATGTGCTAAGGATACAAAAAAAAAAAATACATCTGTTTATCTCAATTTTTATTTTCATTATGTTGATTTTATCTATCTGAAAACTAAGACCAGAACCACATGATAAAGATAGATACTGATATAAAGAAACGGAGTTTTCTTTCATCATCTTATATTTTTTCGGTATATCTACTTGAGTACATAATGACATCTCTCTACATGATATACGACGCGTATACATGGGTATTTCAATTCGTATTTCATCTTGAACTAAAACTCAAATTCGTATTTATATTTTATTTTTGTGATGGAAATGTTTGTTGCCTGTGATTCTGTAAATGCAAGGATTTGATCTTCATGACCAAACACCATTCAAGATTATGGTTGTGTCATGGTGATGAAATAAGTGTAGTAAAAAACATTATCAAAGTAGAATGATACTTGACAAAAATAAACATGATTATCTTTAGTGCAAGATTCCAATCTAATATTTTAACTACTCTTTTTAAGTAATAGCCACTCAATGCATCAAACATAAAAAATAATAATAATGCATGTTTTGTGCTTTTCTTTCCCCTTTATCAGGCATGTATGGCTGGAGGTACAGATCTCATCACTATCAATCATGCACCCAAGCCAAACAAGTTTTTTAGCATGCTTCCACACACAAAAAAAAAAACAAAAAAAAAACACACCACTACCCTTCCATGTTCAAAAGGTTAAAACAAAAACCGAATATTAAAATAAAAATAATAATAATATAAAAAAAACAACATTAACAAAAAATTTATTCAAAAAAAGAAATGAAATACCTCAGAAAGGAAAAAAAAAAAACACTTACTGCACTCGCAATCTCGCATGTATCCCACAGAGAAAAAAAAAGTACATTCACAAATTCTCTTTCACCATATATTGGTATATATCAAAGATTAGAACATTAAGATTAAAATCATGACCACTAACATAGATCATTATGTCTTCTAATTTACAAAATCAACAATGCATTAGTAGTAAACAACTCTTGCATTTTTGTAACTTCTTATAATACAATCTTTTTGTCAACCTATACAAAAATAAACTATCATATTTGTATCCCGAGCTGTTGACCTCTAAAAAAAATTAAAACAAAAAAACCCAACAAAGCTTAGTTCGCAGAGCTATATTTGTGATGCAAAATGCTACAAACCCAATTCATGATGTTTTGCAATATGACATCTGAAGCACAAAGTAGCAAACTTGCCTAGATAACCAAGAAAGTCAACAGATTTTGAGGGTACATAGTAGAAGAGTCATCGACATAACCTTAGAAATTTCGACTGCCTTGGCCAACAAAACATGAAGTTGTGAGAAGTTCAGCCTGCGGGAAGGATGTGTTTGATGGCACATCGAGCAAAAGATCCTGATCAGAACTTTCATCTGCATATTTTAAATAATCAAGCATATGGGACCGATTATCAGTAGGCAAGGAAAACAAGCTTCTTGGGCTGAATCCATTGGCATCATTATCAACAATCTCCTTATGTTCATTGCTTGCTTTCTTGAATGTGCCCTTAGGACCCTTGCATGTGTTCTTTAATCCTGAAAGATGAAATCATTTAATAATGTAGAAAACAGAAATATAAAGCATGTCCTGTAAAAAACTATTGTATGAAACAAACTCTCAAAACACTCATTTCATGTAAAAACCAACAAATCGATAATGTTTGACATAAAAGTTAACAAAAGAAATGCGTTAACTTCGTAATTTGACACAATGACTGTATACTGCCAGAAAGGAATAAAACTGACTCGATATAATATAAACATGGAAGTACTTGAAAAGAGGATAACCTGGAAAGGAATGAAACTGATTTGATCTTTGTAAATTCACCGGACAGCCAGATGCTACAGCATTAAGAGCTCCAGAAGCTACATAACCTTTATCTATTTTGCACTTTGCATCCTACAAATGCAAAACGAATACAAGCGAAACTTTAACTTTTGCAATTATGATAGGATGTTGAGACTTGGAAATAATAATTCATTTGTTCAAACCTGAAGCACATTGCATTGTTCCACCCACTTGCATTTTGTCATATTACCAAGAGCAAGATTCTTTAATGTTCTACAGCCATCACTTTTCATTTCGGGTGCAGAGAGGTCAAAATTTCCTTCTGCAAGAAGTTTCTGGAAGGAAAATAGGTTCTCCTTGAGTTGAGGACTGTCGAACATGCTTTTGAGGCTGTAGGGATATGAATAAACAAGTATTAAAGTCATATATACTAATGGACTTAAAATTTAAGTAGCTATATTTTTTATGTGAGTAGCGAAATGTTCATTTACTACAGTTTTTGTGTACCTATATTATTCTCTATGTGAGTGATGAAATACTAGTATTAAACATTATGACGCAAACCTATCTGGCAGATGAACGCTATCGATAGGAGGTAAAAGCTTAACCAACTGCTGCTTTTCATCATTTGTCATTTGACTCTTAAACACCTCAAAGTTGATAATATCCTGCAAATAACAATTTCAAAAGCATAAATAACCACCATAATGACACCCAAGAGAAAGTGAAGAATAATTAACTTACTTTTAGATCTATTTTGCATAATGGTGAATTATGACTCTCAAGTATTGGTAAATTTTCGTCATTATCCCTGTCAATGACAACATAAAGATGCCGGTTATATCAATATAAAGGATTACTAGTGAAACAAAACAAGCCCGTTACCGGAAAACGGTGCGTGATTTTTGTCCAAATCTTTTCATTCATATAAATAGTAAGTGTGTCACATATGATAACAAAAAATTTATTATTTCACTGTTACCTAACTTTTTGAATAAACTGATATTAAACGTTTTGTATATACAATACGCTTTGGGTGACTTTCAACTTCTTCTTTTTTGACCCATTATACCTGTTCCCTTAATAATTTTTTTCAAATTTACCTGTTTGACCCATTAAAAAAAATATATTATAAAAAAAAGGCGAATATACAGTAAAAATGAGTTGAAACTGGTTATCACTAAGTAAGATGAATGCCAATGATGTTACATACTTACCTACTGTATTGGTCCTGATCCAAGAGCACTTGGGACTTTGCAGTCACCCGGTTTGAAGTGATTCCACTTTGCTTAGCATCATATCCAGGAAGACTAGTGCACCATGAATAAGCTTCGTTTTTGGTATCAACAGTAAGAGAACTAGCTTCAGATTCCTCTTCCCGGGCGGCTGGGTTTGGATGACGAATAAGCACACTCCCATGTCCTATCTCAACAGAAACCATTGGTTTGTCACTTTCAAAAATTAAATCCTCCTCAGATGATCCCGAAAAATAAGATTGTTGTTCATGTAGGATTGTATACAAATCTTTAGTAAGCTTCTCGACCGACGATTGTTTTGGTTTGTTGAAGCATGTTCTCTTTCTTGAAGGGACCATTGTATCCCACACCACAGATGACTGGGATGGGCCTGCAAAAAGATTACAAATAAAGAATTCAAATTTACCCTCAATACATGATCCAAAGATATACGTTCATATATACTTCATTATTTACTAAGATTTTACAGCATTATCTTAAATGGGCATGCCTTTCAATGTCAATGTGCAAATCTTGCAAATCAGAGAACAGTTTTGGTAGTTCAGACCTATATACGTCATCAAGTCGACTACTAAACAGATGTTTGGATTGGCGTTTTGGACTGATTATCTGATCTTTGTGACTTAGGGTCATATATTCAGCTTCGTAAGATCTAGAATAAACTGATTATTAACTGGTAAAATACAATATTCATACCTTACTTAAACCAAATTCGGGAGACGTTCACCTTCATTTTAAAATGTCTCTCCTATTATACATTAATTTTATTTTTGATCATTTGCCTTAATACTACTATAAACATAATTTGCTATAAAACTTAAACATGTAACCTTCTAAATGTCACAACTTTGGAGACCAAGAACTTATCCAAACGCTATCTTATACAAAATGATTCAAACTACTAATTAACACCCCTAAATAAGTTTTAGGTTGCAAAAATTAAGTAGTCACAAACCTGTTAAATCACTGGCATCTGCACTGCCAAGTTGCATACAGCTATCGGAATTAGAGATTGCAGAGCCAGAACTTGACCTATTGCTTGTATCTTCATCAAGCCCCTTAAAAAGACTTTGGTGGTGGTGGCTAGGAGCAAGCCCACCACCACCACTGCTTCCAAGCAGCAAACCGCTGCTACCACCTACAACATTATCATAGATGTCTTTTCTTTTTAGTAATCTTGCCTCTTTGTTCTTAATATATATTGCTCTCACACGACGATCCTCAAACTCATCTGGTTCTGATCTAAGATGAAGAGGGGTGTAGTTAACAAGAGTTCCTTTAGTTCTCCAACGCGAACCGCATGCATTGCACAATACAGGCTTATCTGGAGGCCCGTTTCTCCAAAGGGGGGTGCCTATAGTCAAGTTTAAAATCCCATTAGCATCAAAGAAAAAAACTATACTACAAGATAGGTGTGCGCGGAGAATAACAAGGAAACGACAACACATCCCATTCGGAAGCCAAGGTATGGTAAATTGCAAAATCGTATCTCAACTGGAAACGAAAGGCATTATAACAAAAAGCAGTGCTATCTTCTGCAGCATGAAACATATGAATTTTCTTTTTATGTAATTAGGCCATTGAAACTTGTAATTGAGCAGTGCTAAAATACTATACCACCATGTACCATCCTATCCCTACATATGATTATCTACTATTACAATTTAAGCAATATAACATTTTGTTACAACTAATTATCTGGTTCTGAGCTTTCCATGTCATATAACACGATTCTCAAAACGTGCATACAAACAACCTCTATCAGTATTATCCCACAACAAATAAGTTTGAACGTCTAACAAGTTTGAAGCAATGCCGTAACATTTATACAACCGTTTTCCCATAAGGTCATTTCAAATCATGCTGCATATATTCAAATGCCTACAAAACTTGACCTTTTAATCAGAATGATTTTAAGGAATATGAATGCAAAGTGTAGGACACAAATCTTTTATAAAAACAAGTTATTTTCGGCGACAAAGAGATTGGTAAATAGCAAATTCGATAACTTATCACAGAATATTTTTCAAGAGACAAAAACACCCGAAAATAGTTCAATTCACAGTCACATAAGCTACATAACACATTGTGAAAACAAAAGGAAATTCAAAAAGTGGCAACACCTCATTGTAAGGAACTTTTTTTTACCTAGTCAAAGATCCAATTTTGATAAATTAAAACTCAAATTTCCAAAACTTGTAATAATTAGCCATTCAATGATCACCATTAAGCTACCAAAGTCTTCAACATATTCATTCATTATTTATTTTTAAAAAAGATTGTTTCTTTTTTATAAAAGTAAAACAATAATTCACATTCATCTCTTTTCACATTTGTTTACATAATATCCTTTAGATTTAGACCAGACAAGCATATGGGCATTCTCAAATATGATCTAAACGCCTAATTCAAGCATAGAAACATCACATGTATGAAGAAAACACACAAAAAGATTAAATCTTTATGAACATCTCCAAAAAGTCAAACCAAAAAGTCAATACCCTAATAGAAAACTCACTTGTAACACCACAATGAGAGCAAGGTCCCTGTTTACCCATGTCTTCTTTTTTACTTTTTTCAAGTTTTATAGTAACAAATGTAAAAAAAACAAATAAGAAGCAAATGAACTGATATTTTTTATAAAAAAAAATAAAATTTCTTTCTTGGAAAAACTAAAGGCCAAGAAATATATGTATTAAATATCAATATTATTTACATTAACTTAAAAAAATGATATCAAAGAAGCCCAGAAGAAAAATGAGTAAAATTGTTTTGTAAAAACAACTGAAAATAAACAAAATTTAAATAGATAAACAATAATATTAAAAGTTTTAGATAGGTTGTTTCATTTTTTGATAAGGAAAAAAGGAAGACTAATTGGGAAGGAATCTAAAAATGGTTGTCAAAAGAAGATGAAGAAAATGGGGGAGAGAGACTCTATGTGTGACCCCCTCTTCTTCTTGTTGTATTTTGATGTTTTTAGCTTGGCTTTCTTTTCCTTTTTTTAATAATTAAATTATTTTATTGCTTTTTTATAGTACTATTAATTTAGTTACTCTTTAATTTAATTACTCGTATTTTGTTGGTCTTTTGAAAAGTAATTATGTTTTTAAAGTATCATTAGTCAAAACACATTGGCATATAGCTTATCTAATAGTATGTTTTAGATTTAAACAATGTATTTTAAAGTAATTGTGAATTTATTAACCTATATTTCAAAAGTCTATTGCTTTTATAAGATTGATTTTTAAAAAAAAAAAAGTAAATGGGTGGAAACCCTCTGGTCCCATGTACCGAATTGGTACCCTGGTGTCACTACCGCATAGACCCAGCCCGGTGACTCCCCAAGGATTAGGTGGGAATAACGAATAATGGGTTGCGCCAAGATTCGAACCCGCGCCTTACATACTCCTGAATCCCTTTTGAAGGGGGCGGTGGCCACTGGGCTATCAACCCAGTGGTTGCTAAGTCATAATGATAAATTTATAGTTAGATTAGAAATAAAGATGAAAAATGTTATTGTTTTTAGAATATACATATATAATAAAAACGTATTAACAAAAGGCAAATTATTAATCGGGAAAGTTCTCCAATTATCCGACGCCAAATTTAATCTCTGATGTTCGGTTCTTGTTCGATTCTTGTTCCATAAAAAGCCTAAAGATTGAATGTCTTCAATAATCTGATGCGCTATTAAAGATACCTCACAAAATAACTTGTCATTTCTTACTTTCCATATTCTCTAGCAAGCAAGCAAGACTAGATTGAAAGATTCATTTTCCAGTAAGACCAATTGAAACATGATTATGTAACTCTAGTAAATCTGGAACCGAGAAAGCAAAAATGGGGGATTTTGCACCATACCTCAATTCTAAACCACGCCTCGGTAGCTAGCGAACACGAGATCAGAATATAATCCAACGACTCGGGACTTTATTGCACACCGAACACAAATTACAAGGTATCCACATTTCGTTCACCAACTTTTTTTTTTTTTAAAAAAAAAAAAAAAAAAAAAAAAAAAAAAAAAAAAAAAAAAAAAAAAAAAAAAAAAAAAAAAAAAAAAAAAAAAAAAAAAAAAAAAATTTTTAAAAAAAAAAAAGTAAATGGGTGGAAACCCTCTGGTCCCATGTACCGAATTGGTACCCTGGTGTCACTACCGCATAGACCCAGCCCGGTGACTCCCCAAGGATTAGGTGGGAATAACGAATAATGGGTTGCGCCAAGATTCGAACCCGCGCCTTACATACTCCTGAATCCCTTTTGAAGGGGGCGGTGGCCACTGGGCTATCAACCCAGTGGTTGCTAAGTCATAATGATAAATTTATAGTTAGATTAGAAATAAAGATGAAAAATGTTATTGTTTTTAGAATATACATATATAATAAAAACGTATTAACAAAAGGCAAATTATTAATCGGGAAAGTTCTCCAATTATCCGACGCCAAATTTAATCTCTGATGTTCGGTTCTTGTTCGATTCTTGTTCCATAAAAAGCCTAAAGATTGAATGTCTTCAATAATCTGATGCGCTATTAAAGATACCTCACAAAATAACTTGTCATTTCTTACTTTCCATATTCTCTAGCAAGCAAGCAAGACTAGATTGAAAGATTCATTTTCCAGTAAGACCAATTGAAACATGATTATGTAACTCTAGTAAATCTGGAACCGAGAAAGCAAAAATGGGGGATTTTGCACCATACCTCAATTCTAAACCACGCCTCGGTAGCTAGCGAACACGAGATCAGAATATAATCCAACGACTCGGGACTTTATTGCACACCGAACACAAATTACAAGGTATCCACATTTCGTTCACCAACTTTTTTTTTTGAAAATTACTTTTTTTTTTTTTTTTCTTTTTTTTTTTTTTTCTTTTTTTTTTTTTTCTTTTTTTTTTTTTTCTTTTTTTTTTTTTCTTTTACTTTTTTTCTTTTTCCAACTTAAAGAGCAAAGGAAACCGCTCCTTAAGTGTTTCATCACAAGCCCAAATATCTAACCAAAATCTTATATCTTCCCCTCGACCAACGACCCCTTTAAACAATTGATTGAGACCCACCCCCTGTACATTTACTTTGCTAATGACATTAACAATCGACTTCCAAACCCCGCTAATGGCTCGGTTAAGAGGTACTGGGTTCCATCACTTCTTGGTGTTATGTATCGCATCAATTACCTTTCTCCACAAAGCCTTACCTTCGGTTCGATATCTCCAAAGCCATTTAGAGAGAAGAGCCAGGTTTGACTCACGCAATTTACAAAGACCGAGCCCACCAGAATTGATTGGTGAAGCCACTCGATCCCAAGCCACCCAGTGGATTTTCCTTATATCACTCGAACCACCCCAAAGGAATTTTCTTATAATACCTTCTAACCCGTTTATAACCGTTTCAGGGACTTTAAAAAGAGAGAAATAGTAATTTGGAAGGCTTTCCAACACCGCTTTTACCAAAGTCACCCTCCCCGCAAAAGATACACAATTCAACTTCCAAAGTGCAAGTCTGGACTCGAAAATGTAACATCCCAAAACTTTTTGACGTTGACCGTTAACTTGTCGTTAATGACCGTTAGTTACTATGTACTTTATATGTTCTTATGTAAATTAAATGATTAACGTGGGATATATGTTAAAGTGATTTAAAAGTAATGAAATTAAAGTTGATAATGATTAATGAAGTCATTTAGTGTTCCCAATAAGATATAAGAGTTTAAATGTTCCCGTATGCGTTAAACGAGCAATTAAGTGACGAAACGAGTTATAAGGAAGTGCGAGGGCCTAGATGTAAAGTTTTGAAAGTTGTTCCAGCATATATAAGGCATGGTGCACGACCCTAAGGCAGAAAAATCAGATCCAAACCCTAAGAAAGTCTCACACACAAAACCCTAGGCCTCTTCTTCAAGTTTAGAGCAATTTCGGGTCGATTCGGGAGTGATTTCGCATAGATTTCGATCCTTTAATCTTCCTTCCAGGTAAGATATGATTTATTGATCAATTGTTGAGTCATTTGAATGGTTTTTACCCAATAAATTCGGATATTAAGGGTTAGGGTTGATTTGATTACGTTTCGTCATTGATTACTTGGGTTTTCGGGTAATATAATGTATTGTTATTGTATCCTCTTGTCCCTGGAACAAGTGATCTTGTGAAATCATCATATGAGTCATATTTTGGGTGCATATGAGATCCATAGGTCGTGGTGGTTGCTATGGTCATTTGATGGTCGAAATAGTTTGAAAAACAAAGTGTTTACTAGATCTGAAAATTCAGTTGCATTGCAAAAATCATATCACTTTCAATTGAAAGAGTTAGGAGATGAATTATATATTTTTGAAAAGGTCTATGTGTTCTCTTGAATAGATATGAATAAAGTTTCTGGTGATTTTGCCCATAAATAGGCGAAAAGTGTCTATTTCCAAAAGTGGTCGAATTTCGGACGATTTCTGCAGGCCTATATTGTAAACGTCATAAATCATTCATTATAGAACTTCAAGAGTCAAACTTTATATTTTTGGAAAGGTCTTTGAATTCCCTACATTTTTTAAGAACTAAGTTTTGACTCATTTGGTCGTCTTGAGGTCGAAAAGTCTCCTGCAAGTGAAGGGTGCGAGTCTGGAAGTTGATCTCGACGAGACCACTAGTGAGCTCGACGAGATCGTGGTCAGGTCTCACTTTTGATGCATTCTGGAGATTGAGATCGACGAGACCATCCCTGGGCTCGGCGAGATCAGCCGGCAGAAAGGTTTTAAGCGCGTTTAAGTGTCTAGTTGACTTATATATCCTTCCTTCTTGTATCATAGGTTGTCGAGAACACTTGTCAAGCACGGTAAACACATTTGTGATTGTTGAGTACTCCATTGAGGTAAGATACATAACTTTTCTCACGCTGGAGGCACAACAAAAGTAGTTTTCTTTAATTAACCTCTTAACTGGATTATCTTATGTGTGTTGGGTTTTCCGGGTTATGCGGGAGGTTATGTTGGAATGTATGTATGATGAAGTGGCTTATTATGATATGATGACGTTTAAAGTTGAAGTAATTATATGCATGTATAGTATGCTGAATAAAATGACGTTGTTATGATGTGTTTAAGATATGCGTTGCGATGTTGATAATGTCGTTGATATGCCTTAATGTTGATATGTGATGGCTTATATGTGGGACTTAAGTATGAAATGTCTAGTTCACTAGATTCACGTAAGAAATGTTATGAGTTGTGCACGTTAGTGGGATTAAACTTTAAAGTAGATGTGGGATTAGTTAGGTAATTAATATACCTATTGTTAAAGTAAATTGTGAAATGTGGGAAATCGTTCTAGCCTTAGTGTTAGTGCGTAAAAGTAAGAAATATATAAATACGTGGGAAATGCTATAGCTAAATACGTGAGATTGACGTGGGAAGTGTTAAGCTTAACCCGTGCTAGTTGAAAAGCTAGTGCGTACGTGGTCGCTTGAGTGGCTCCTTGCGGCATAGTTACGTGGGACTAGTATTTCCGGGTGGAGTGACTAACCACCAATGTTAAAAGCATGACGGGATACTATGGAAATGGCATCGCCTTTCCTAAAAGTTAAGACGTGGGAAATCGTGCTAGTTGTAAAGCTAGTGCGTAATATGTAAATTGATTAAAGATGTAAGATGTGGGAATAAGTTGATGAAGATAACTATAAGAATATGTGAGAAAGATGTACATGTGAATTAAGACGTGGGATTACAATGTGACGTGAGATTTAAGTAAGATATGTTGATATGTGTGATATAATCATTGATAGGCACAATTAGAAGTAATTACTCTACATGTGCTAATATGAATACGCGTGACAAGTTTATGTGTGATATGCCAAGTTATGATATGAAGTTACGTTTAAGTGGTAAGTCTATGTTGATATGATATAAGATATTGATTAAGATGTGAGTATAAGATGATATGATGTATATGTTGATATGAAATGAAATGTGATGCAATGTGGGAAAAGGGAAGTATGGGTTGATCTATGATTGTTGTCGATGATATGTAATGTGATTATGTTTTGATAAGTAAAATATGACGAAGTTTTATGAAAGTAAAATGAAGAACGTTTTATCAAAATGTGTGTATCTTACTTAGCTAATTTTATTAGCTAACACTTGCTTTTATGAAAATGTTGTGTTCTTCAGGATAAGCAGGTTTGAGCTAGAGAAAGGTTTAGCTCGTGAGATGGGTAGATGCAATAAAGAAGACTAGCATAGATTGTTGAATGCTTAGACTTCCCATAGCCTATGTTTCGGCTACACTATCTATGTTTATGATACATGTAATAATGAATGGCATTTATGTTGGTGCCATGACTTGGATTTCATTTACATTATTTTGATGATGCTATTAGTAACACCGTTTATGAAACGTACCAACCGTTTCGGTTGGGGCAGTTTTTAAGTGATCCTATTTCCGCTACGTTTTAAACGCCGTTTGGCAAAAGTTTTTGAAATCCAGGTTTTTAAAATGACGGGTGTTACAGAAAATATTGAAGATGAAATCCCAACTTGCGACTTTATTCATGTTACCCCCAATTTTCAAACCCAACAGATCAAAAGGGAAAGAACCATCTTTACAATTGATAAAACCAGCCATTCTTTTAACTTCTTGTTCGTCCACCCCCACCCAGAACATATTGGATTTATTGAAATTTATTTTAAGGCCAGAGCATAAATAAAAACCTCTAAGTAATCGGGTTACCTTTTTTAGATTCACATCGGACCATTCACCTATGAAAGTGACATCATCCGCGTATAGGAGATGCGAAATTGTGGGACCCTGATTTGGCAGTTGAATTCCCTTGATGGCACCACTATCACTCGCTTTCTTTATCATCCAAACAAGACCTTCCATAGCAATCAGGAAGAGGAAAGGAGAAAGTGGGTCTCCTTGTCTCAACCCCTTATGGCAGTTGAATTCGAAAGTGGGTAAGCCGTTCACCAGAACCGCGGCTCTGGCAGAAGAAATAATACCAAATATCCATCTTTGCCAACGGGCTGGGAAGCCCATACGATCCATAATGTCCAGTAGAAAGCCCCAATTTACGTTGTCAAAAGCTTTATTGAAATCCATCAAAACACGATGCATTTTGAACCTCTGTCCAAAAATATTTATTTTAATGAACAACCAACTATTTCAATTGAGAAAATAGCAATTACCCCCTAATGATGTTGTTTTGTTAAAAATGAAATATTATAGATTTACATAAACATGACAAGCAAAGTTTGGATGAGTAAAAAAAGCATTTAGAGATAAAAGGTTCAACTTTATATATTGAGGCTTTGTAGGTTAGAAGTATATTTTTGTAGGCAACCTATCTACTTTAGATAAAAGTAGTTGTTTATATTTTACCTCCTGTATACACTGAGAAGGTATTGGGTCTCATAATCCGGGGAAAAAAGTATTAGGTGTTTCTTACATTATACTAAAGGGGTACCTTTGCAATTTGATAGTTTTGAATATAGCATGGAATAACTCGTTATTAATATGGTGATGGTGCAAATAGGAAAATGCGTTGGTGATGGCACAGATAGTTGGGTCGAACTATAAAGAAATCACATTCTTTTTTAGATGCTTAAATATAAAAAGAGATTTAAAAACAACAACACAACGTATGTGTTTTACACACATCTAGTGTATGAAACTATGAGCAGATAATTCCAAATTTTACTCATTCAGACCCCTCCTTATAACTACCTCGGACGCACGTCGGACGCCTTAGAGGCGTCGAACGCTATATGCACCGGCGCGTCTAAGGCCGGCATCGGTGCGTTTGTTCTTAAAATGGACGCTGCTTCTGTGTGTGTGTAGGACCCATTTATGACCGTTCCAAATATAAAAAAAAGAAAAAGAAAGAGTAGTAGCCGTTGGAAAAGGGGGGAGCGGGCCTTATTGTGTTTTTTTTTCCTATAAAACTCAACCATTTCACCTCACATTTCACCATAATTATATCCTTTCTCTCTCAAATTTTATACATTTCATCATTTCATCACACTTCATCCAATTTTATATTTTCTCTCCCACCTTTAATCCACAACCATGCCTAGGAAAAACACTAAAAACATTTCAAATGAACAACAATCTTCACAACCCACACCATCTCGCTACATTTTTGATGCCGATTTTGAAGCGCTCCTAAACCTGCCTTTGGGTTCTCCCCCGTCTATGTCGTCTTCAAACATGATGGGGCAATCAAGCAACTATGGTTCGATAAACATCAACATTCAAAACCAATTAAATGAAAATTTTTAACAATTTCAAATACTTCAACAACTTCAAATGGCACAACAACAAGCACAACTACAAGCACAACAACAAGCACAACAACAGAGGCAATCTCAAGAAACAGCAGAGGCACGTACTAGTGTCGCTTCAGCAGAGGATGAGGTCGAATAAGTCCCGACACCCAGGCGACTGACCAAAAAAGGGAAAGAAATGGCAGACAAGCAGAAGTGGTCCGTTCCGGACACAGTTTTGTTGTCAGAGTCGTGAACACACGCTTCATAAGACTTTCAAATCGAGATCAGCCAAGACGAGTCAATGTTCTAGGTAAGGTGGTCGAGCGGTTCAACTCGAAGACAACTTATGGAACGCACAATAAGAGTCAACTGCAAGGCAAATGGAACAAGATCAAAAAATGTTGTAAGCAGTTTGGTGCTATCTTTGAGAAGCTGAACGAATAGGGACGACAGATCGGCCCAGATGATAGATTGATTTACAAAGCCGCACACGACCAGTACCTAGCTACTTATCATATGAGGCATGTTTCGACGTTTTGAAGGATTGTCCCAAGTTTTGGCAGGGTCATAGTGTGGCAAAACGTACGGCAGCCTCGTACGTTAATCTGGGTGATGATGGACCAAACAACTATGAAATGCATCCACCGGCGGAGCCAGATGCGGGGTTAGACCAGTTGTTTGGAGACGACCCGATTAGGAGACCACTGGGTCGCAATGTTAGTCTCGGGTGTCGAGTGGTTCAGATGCGACTTCTAGTAGGGGCGGTTCGAGTGGGTCAGAGATGGCGTTGAGTAAGCTTGATCAGATGCTATTGATGCAAAGAGAAGCAGTTAGAAAAATTGATGAGGATCGGGTGAAAGCAGAGGAGGAGCGGAAGAAAAAGGAAGATTATCGCTTCCGAAAGAAGGAGGTCGAGGCATTTAAGCTTCTGCAGCAACCAATTCCCACTGGTGTAGATGAAGAGGAGTTGGAGATGATCAAGGCTTCTCGCAGATCGTTGATGAAGAAGTACGGGCCGCATTTTAGGTCACTTTAGGTTCTCGCAGATCATTAATTTGTTTTAATTCCTAGGCTAATATCTAGTTTTAATTTGTAGGTTAATGTTCTAGTTTTAATAATTTGTAGCTTAATGTTCTAGTTTTAATAATTTGTAGGTTAATGTGTTTTTAGGGATGTAATGTTTTATTTTTAAGTAATGTAATGTTTTTTATTAATAAAAAAAATTAATAAAAAAAACATATAATTAATAAAAACATTAATTATTAAAAAAATTACATTAATTAAAAAAAATTACACTAAAAAAACATTACATATAATTAAAAAAACATTATATTTATTAAAAAAATTACATTAATAAAAAAAATTACATTAATTAAAAAAAATTACACTAAAAAAACATTACATATAATTATAAAAAACATTACATATAATTAAAAAAAAACATTAATTAAAAAAATTACATTAATTAAAAAAATTACATAAAAAAAAATTACATATAATTATAAACATTACATATAATTATAAAAAATTACATATAATTAATTAAATAGAAACATACAATTATAAATTACACATTTTTATAAAAAACAATTCATTAATAAATAAACAACATTATATTTATTTAAAAAAAATTACATCGGAAAAAAATTACATTAATTAAAAAAAATTACACTAAAAAAAGTTACATATAATTATAAAAACATTACATATAATTATAAAAAACATTAAGTTATTAAAAGAAATTACATTAACGTTGACGGTAGTTTACCGGGAGGTTCCAAATGTGTTCGACTAGAGCCTTGCGAAGTCGATGGTGCACTCTTTTATCGCGTAATTCTGCGTCCATACGTTGTTGTGTTCCAATTTATGCCTTGAAATGCACAAAGCTAAAACATTATCATAATATAAAAATAAATATGTTACAAAAAGAAATGAATAGCATTTGCTGAAATATATATAAAATAATATTAGAAAAGCAAGCTTCTTCGTCATTGCATGTTCCCCGCGACGACATGATTTCTTGTGACACATCCGTGATCCTTTCGTGCTAATGGTGTCACGATGGTGACATTTCCGTGACACAGTGGTGACTCTCCGTTGGGAGAGGTCTAAGGAGGGGGATGTTCTTGGGGTGTTCTAGGAGAGAGAAAAGCTGATGTGGCAATAAGAATAGTGGAAGAATAGAGGGCTTATAAGGCCGGTGCCAACGCTCGGCATGGCACCGTTGTGCTCTTCCTGGGTTGGCACGGTGCTTGGCGTGAGCTCTTCCTAGAGCAACTCTTCCCCCCACCGCCGAGTGAGGAAGAGTGATTGTGGGGTTGATTTTGACTTTTGCCTCTTTTTTTTCTTTCTCTTAACGGCTATAAAAAAAACCCACTTTATTTAAACTACCATTATCAAACTAAACAAACACATTCTATTATTAAACAAACACATTACATTACTTAAAAGACAACACATAATTAAAAAGACAGTACAAGATAAAAACACGAAATACATTCGTTAGCCCCTCCCATAATTCTCGCGGTACTCCTGATGCGTCGTTGCATAGAGCAACTCATCAGATAAGGTCCTCCTCTGTGCATTCAGCCTCATATAGATTGCCTCAAACTGCTTACATTCATTGCGAATCTTGTTGAAGTGACCTAGTAGTTGAGATTTGGTCCGTGGACCTTCAGTCGTGTTCATGTTGAAGCTTTCAGATATGTCGGTCCAAGTTTTTTGGCTTGGGATAACCATTTCACATCCTTGTATCCAACACCTGGATAACAAAAGATATTCGGATTCAGTCCACCTTCGTGTCGACATTTTGAAATTGAATGGTTTGAGGAAGATAAAAATGAGTTGAAAGAAGTTGTTGTGATTTGAAATGGCTGTGTTAAGTTGAGTATAAATAGGGGTATAAAAATAAAAATAAAAACAAAAATGCCTACTAGCCGTTATTTTCAAAAATTCGAATTAATTTTTTTTTGTTTTTTAATTGAGCAACGGTCATCAGTAAAACGGGCCCCACAAACCGAATATAATAATGAAAGTTTAGGGTTTATTTGGTAATTATATAATTTTGTTAAATATAAAATAAGAATAAATAAAAGTTGAGGAAGAGATGAGGAAGAGGTAGGGTTGGTAGTGAGTGAGGAAGAGGTGATTTAAGAGAGAGAAAAGCTGATATGGCATTGAGGAAGAGGCAAAAGAGTTGCAGGGTTGGCAGATGCGTAAGGAGAGGCCTCAAGTATTCAGATATGTAGGATGAGAAACGATAAATTTATAAAATAAATAACAACAATATTTTTACAAAATGACTACGTGAAATGGACCAACTAAATTTAAATTTTTTTGTATTTCTTTTTATGTTACTTCTGCTGGTGACATATATCCTTAACATCTATTTGTAACTTTTTGTATGTCTAATACTTTTCATTTAAGATTACATTTTCAAATTAAATACAAAACCGTGTTTAAAAAAAAATGTACACTCTAGTATTTATTTTAATAAAGATTGTGCATGTAATCACTTTTGCAACTAAGTAATTTTATTATTATTAATGTTTTATATACGCGATAATAAAATAATTCACACAAAATGACAAAATGTATCAACTTAGGGGGTGTTTGGGATTGCGTTTTGAAATTAGATTTTGCGTTTTCAAAGTTGCGTTTTAAAAAACCATTTCTTTACCTGTTTTTTCAAAACTATGTTATCTCTATAATTAAACGTAAATAATCACTATTACAACCAAACATCTTTTCTAATTATTACCAATGGGGTGAAACCCCAGTGGTACTGCCCCCTAACAAAAAGTTCTAGGCAACTAAAAGGCGCGGGTTCGACTCCTTGCTAAGCAGATTCCCTCCAACCTATATCTCTGGGGAGTCACCGGGTTGTAGTCTATGCGGTAGTGACTTAGGGTACCTATTCGGTACATGAAACCAGAGGGTTCTCACCCATTAACCCCCTTTTTTTTCCTTTCTAATTATTTGCGTTATGCAAACGCATTAATCAAATAATTCAACCAAATCACAATTCCAAATACTCTTAAGAAACCAAATGTCAAACATCAAATAAGATAGTCATTTATCCCAAAAATATATTTAAAATAAATTTAATACATATCATATGTGTTACTATCAACATTGAACAGGTAAGATGTAACTTATATAATATCTAAAAAGATTGTCTTCGATAAGATATTATTTTCACCTTTATAAAAAACTTATTGTTAAATTTTAAAACTAACTGTTTTTTAGAACAAATAAATACATATTCACAACATCGTCATTCACCAACATAAATCATCCTCATCTCAACATCTCGCATGTTGTAGGTTAACATCACTGCAACACATAGATACCATATTCTATAACCATAAAGTAATAAAAATAAATAAAATAGAAAGTTGATTTGCACAAATCCACTGCATTATTTGGAGAAAATGGTGAGTGACTCATATAGGAAGTTTCACATGACTTTGCTTAATTTAATAAATTAAAAGTATCAAAGCAACAAAATGTCATTTTCTTTTGTGAGGTCATGAAGACCTAATCTCTCTTATGGTATGAATTTAGACCACAAAATAGTTTTTATACCAATTTTTTTCTTCTTCATCGATAAATTGTTTGTATCGACAATGATCCATAGTTCAAACACACTTTGATTGTTCCTAGAATTGAAAACTATTCTTGATTTTGAAATGATCGATCTTAGTTTCTTAAAAATTTAAAGAGTTAATTGCAAATTTGGTCCGTGTGGTTTGTATACTTTCGCAATGGGGGTCCCTATTTGACTTTCTTCGCAATGGGGGTCCCTATTTGACTTTCTTCGCAATGGGGGTCCCTATTTTGACTATTTTTCGCAAAAATGGTCCCTTTTTGACGGTTCCGTTAAGAGGGTACGTTAAATCATCACGTGATTGACACGTGCAGGGGCACTAAAGTAATAAACCACCCCACCCGCCCCACTCATCCTTTTCCCCCTTTTTATACGTAAATTAACCCTAATTTTATACAACATAAATCGATTAAGTCTCTAAAACTCTCCAAAACTCTCTCTCAAAAACACGATTAACTCCAGAAATCCATTAATGATCAACAATGCCGTGGGTGCTTCGATCAATTGATAAAGATGGAATGCGTGGGTGCTTCGATCAATTGATAAAGAATGGAATGTTGGTTGGATATATGGTGAGTGATTTAGGTTTTCATTTTTTTCAGTTATTTATTCAATTTTTTAATTGATTCTGTATATATAATATAGTATATACAAAAATGTATGTATGTATGTGATTGTTTATACTAAATTATACATAAATTTCATTTTTTTGTAGCTGCATCCCCTACATACTTTTCTTTGAAAATCCATCATGCTGGGTGGTTCACGACGGTTCCAGGGAGGAAATACATCAATGGTAAGGTCAATTATGTAGACTCCGTAGATGGAGATGAGTTTTTTGTTCTCGAGCTAGAATCTATGCTTAAAGAAATAGGGTATGCGAAAAAAATTCCAATGTGGTACCACTTTAAGGAACCAGATAATAATCTTGATTTTGGCCTGCATGCTTTAGGTAGTGACGATGATGTTAGGAATTTGATGAGCTTTATTGGCAAATCCAAATCCAAGATTATAGAAGTATACATAGAAAGTTGAAACAACACAGGCTGGGGTGGGTGTAAATGAACTGCAAATTGAAACAACACAGGCTGGGGTGGGTGGAAATGAACTGCAAATTGAAACAACACAGGCTGGGGTGGGTGCAAATGAACTGCAAATTGAAACAACACAGGCTGGGGTGGGTGCAAATGAACTGCAAATTGAAACAACACAGGCTGGGGTGGGTGGAAATGAACTGCAAATTGAAACAACACAGGCTGGGGTGGGTGGAAATGAACTGCAAATTGAAACAACACAGGCTGGGGTGGGTGGAAATGAACTGCAAATTGAAACAACACAGGCTGGGGTGGGTGGAAATGAACTGCAAATTGAAACAACACAGGCTGGGGTGGGTGGAAATGAACTGCAAATTGAAACAACACAGGCTGGGGTGGGTGCAAATGAACTGCAAATTGAAACAACACAGGCTGGGGTGGGTGGAAATGAACCAATTGAAGTTGAAACACAGGCTGGGGTGGGTGGAAATGAACCAATTGAAGTTGAAACTGTTACAGTTTCACCCTATATACCAAAGCAGATTGAAACAACTCCTAGGATAGGTACAAATGAGGTGAATGAAATACTTAATGATGGTGGTGGGAATGAAATGTTTAATGATGATGTATTCACTGATAATTTTGTCAATGTGGGGGTTCAGAAAGAAATTGGTCAGGGTAGTAAAGAAATTGGGCAGGGTAGTGGGATTAATAAGGGGTATGATGCCAGTCATGAGCATGTAGGTAATACACATATTGATGAGCCTGATGATGAGGAAGGGGACAATGATGATGGGGATGATGGTGACAGTGATAACAAGAGTGAAGATTCTGACTTTGTAGTTGATGATGAACATAGAATGGATGATCCAGAGATTGATATGACTGACTTTAGAGATAACATAGATGGTTATGTAGAGTGGATAGGATCTAAAGAGAATCCAAAGGAGAAGGAGATAGCTGGTGATCCTGAGAACTTAAATTTTGAGAATCTTGATAGTGGAACAGATGAGGAAGATGATGCAGTTAGAAAACAAGCCTTGAAAGAGTTAAGAAGGGAGCATACCACAAATCCTGAAAAAAGGCACATTTTTATCTTGGTCAAGTGTTTGGGACCAAGGATGAAATGAAGGACATGGTTACCATGCATGCAATTGAAACTAGGAGGCAACTGAGAATTTTAAAAAATGATAAAACAAGATTCAGGGTGATATGTGAAGGTACCATCCCAAAGTTTATTGAGCCCAATGTAGATGGGTCTGAAATGCAAGAGCAGTCCAACAATAGTGGGCCTGAAATGCAAGAGCAGCACAACAAATCTGGGCCTGAAATGCAAGAGCAGCCCAATGTAAATTTCCAAAGCAGACCAGAAACAACATGTGGGCCCAAGAAGAATAAAAAACAGATTCCTAGTGAAACAAAAAAAAAAAAAAAAAAAAAAAAAAAAAAAAAAAAAAAAAAAAGTGAAAAATTGAAAAAACAGAAAACAAATAAAAAAAAAAAAAAAAAAAAAAAAAAAAAAAAAAAAAAAAAAAAAAAAAAAAAAAAAAAAAAAAAAAAAAAAAAAAAAAAAAAAAAAAAAAAAAAAAAAAAAAAAAAAAAAAAAAAAAAAAAAAAAAAAAAAAAAAAAAAAAAAAAAAAAAAAAAAAAAAAAAAAAAAAAAAAAAAAAAAAAAAAAAAAAAAAAAAAAAAAAAAAAAAAAAAAAAAAAAAAAAAAAAAAAAAAAAAAAAAAAAAAAAAAAAAAAAAAAAAAAAAAAAAAAAAAAAAAAAAAAAAAAAAAAAAAAAAAAAAAAAAAAAAAAAAAAAAAAAAAAAAAAAAAAAAAAAAAAAAAAAAAAAAAAAAAAAAAAAAAAAAAAAAAAAAAAAAAAAAAAAAAAAAAAAAAAAAAAAAAAAAAAAAAAAAAAAAAAAAAAAAAAAAAAAAAACACAAGATCTACAGGGCTTTTGATAAGGCAAAGGCAAGAATAATGGGTGATTACCCACAACAATATGGAATGTTGAAGGACTACATCCTTGAATTACAAGCAAGCAACCCATACACAACTGTGAAGCTTAACTTTGAACCAAATCATGATCCTAATTGTGAGACAAGGCAGTTTAGAAGAGTATATGTATGTTTGGGTCCATTGAAGGCTGGGTTTAAAGCAGGGAAGAGAGATCTGTTGGGTTTGGATGGTTCTTTTATGAAGTCTCCTGCTACAGGGATGTTGTTGACTGCAGTTGGTGTAGATCCAAACCATCAAACTTACCCACTGGCTTATGGCATTGTGGAGTCTGAGAACAGGGCTTCATGGACTTGGTTCCTTGAATGTCTTGGAGCTGATCTAGACTTGAATCACATGTCAAACTTTACATTCATGAGTGATAGGCAAAAGGTAAACAAATTCTGTCTTTGTTAATTATAACTCTATAATTTATCTTTTGGTTTCAATATGGCATTTAACTTGTATGTATGTTTACTATATAGGGGATAATACCTGCAATTGCACAACTATTCCCATGTGCTGAGCACAGGTTTTGTGTGAAACACATTTATGACAATATGAAAGGCTCATTTAGGAGACAAGTTTACAAGGACTTTCTTTGGAAGGCTGCATCAGCACCCACAGTTGCTGAATTTACCAAGGTGATGGATGATTTGAAAAAAGTCAAAAAAGAAGCTTATGATTGGTTAAAGGATATACCACCAAGACATTGGGCAAAGTCTCATTTTTCTGGTATGACTACTTTGCTTTTTGTTTTTTGTTTTCTGTTATGTGTAAATTCAATAGTTATTAAATTATGTTGCATTTCTATTTTCTGTTATGTGTATAGGAAGGGCAAATTGTGACATATTATTGAATAATATGTGTGAGGTATACAATAGGCAGCTAATTGATGGTAGGGAGAAACGAATAATTCTATGTTTGGAGTTCATTAGAGAGTACAATATGAAGAGACTGGCCAAAGTGCAAAAGGAAATTGACAAGAGTTCTGGGCCTTTAACACCAAGGGCTACTGAAGTGTTTGATGCAATCAAGAAAGAAGCTTCAAAGTACAATGTATGAGTTTTCTTTACATATTAAAGTCATTTACTCATGTAATGAGAAATAAATACTCTTAATTTAACAACTTGTGTTGTACAGGCAACCTTTAATGGAGATAGCAAGTTTCAAGTAGTTGGTCCATGGATGGATCAACATGTGATTGATATAGATAAGAAGACATGTTCATGCAGGAGGTGGGAGTTGACTGGGATGCCATGTAAACATGTTGTGGCCTCTATATTCAATATTGCAGACAATGAAGGTACCATACAAAGGCCAGAGTCATTTGTTAATCCTGTTTATTGGCTGCAAACTTGGAAAAGAATGTATAGTTTTAAGATTAATCCAATTAGAGGAAGACTGCATTGGCCTAAGTCTGAATGGCTCATAAATATTACACCACCCAAGCATAAAAATCCAGTTGGAAGGCCTAAGAAGAAGAGAAGGCAGAGTGTTGTTGATCTGCAAATAATTAAGGAAGACAGGATATCAAGGGCTGGTGCAAAGCTTAAGTGTGGAAATTGCAAAATTGATGGTCACAACAAGAGAACATGTCCTAAGAAGCCCACAACTTCAAAGACTAGTGGTTCCAAGGGTGGTGGTAAGAAGACAACTTCAACTTCCCAAGCTGGTGGGTCTCAAGCTGGTGGATCTCAAGCTGTTGCTTCTCAATCTGCTTCTTAAACTGTTATGCCACTTAAACATTATATTGTGTTTTGCTGTTAAAAATGCTGCCTTTTTGATGTTCTGATCGTGTTAATCATCTTTCTTTTGGCGTGTATTTGCAATACTTTGAATATTATCTTTTGGTATGTAACAATCAACAATCTTGGATATGTAGTTGTTCAATTTTAATGCTTTTTTGTGTAATTGTTTGGTAGTTGAGTTTGTGATATACCATTGAATACAATTGCAGAAAGTTTGTGTAAATGTTGGTACATTTCCTGCATGTTTGCAGAAAATGTTACATATTTTACATTTAATTGTATTTTACAAAGTCTTTTGGGTAATGTGTTGGTATATTCATTGCATTTCATTCAATACAATTGCAAAGTTGGTAATGTGTTGGTATATTCACTGCATTCCATTCAATACAATTGCAGGAACTTTTTCAAATGTCAAAGTAATGACACAAAACTGCACAACCATTTTCTATTGCAATTCAATTCTCAAAATTGCACAAACCATTTTCTATTGTAATTCAATTCTCAAAACTGCACAAACCAGTCAATTGTCACAACAATGAGTATACAAAACTGCACAAACCATTTTCATTCCCATAATTTTCGAGTTTGTTACAACACTTACATAATTTTGCAAGCAAATCAACCTAAGAAAATAACCCATACAATAAAAAACACCCAACTTATCACCAACATCCTCTTGTATCTTTTTGCTTGAATTTCTTTTGTTAGAGCAATTTCTTCTTGCTTATTCAAACTACGCAACAACCCAGGAATAATTGCAGTAGCTCTTGCACACATTGGTGGATCATGCCACTGAATAAACCCACAACTTGATCCCTGTTAGATGTCAAACTCTTACCTTTGAAAAAGTTGAACAAAATTATAAACTTGAACAAAATTAGATGTAAAACTCTTACCTTTTTACCACAACAATAAAACCTTCTTCCGGGATTATTACATGTCCAAGAGGTTCGAATAACAGAATGAGAACCACATCTGCACATCACCATTCTATGAATTTGAAGATTTTTATGTTAATTTTTGAATTAGGGTTTAGAGGGAGAAAGTGATTTTGATTGGGGAAGATAATATGATAATATTAGGGTTTATTTAGGTATAAAAAGGGGGAAAAGGCTGAGTGGGGCGGGTGGGGTGGTTTATTACTTTAGTACCCCTGCACATGTCAATCACGTGATAACTTAACGTCCCCTTTTAACGAATCCGTCAAAAAAGGACCATTTTTGCGAAAAATAGTCAAAATAGGGACCCCCATTGCGAAGAAAGTCAAATAGGGACCCCCATTGCGAAAGTATACAAACCACAGGGACCAAATTTGCAATTAACTCAAATTTAAAAAATGGAACTCCTCAATTGTTCAAAAGGTGTTGTCTTTGACTTGAGAACTATAACAAACACATATTGTAAATTTGTAATACTCAAAGAGATCAATATTCAATCATAAAAACTGGCAACAAGATCTCAATGCATAAATATTAAATAAGCATCGCACAAAATCTAGGATTTGCAAACTATTGAATCATTTATGTATGTAACAACGCGTTTTAACATTTTCTTAAAATAAATTTAATATAGAGCTCAATTTACTTAAAATTGCATTTTTTTTAATCTAAAACATATCTAAAATTTATTAATTTTAATATATACAACTTAAAGACAATATTTATACTCTTTTATAAAACAAATTACCCTCTTTTTCTTAAATAATGATCCAATATATCTAAAATACTCCTGTTTTTTATTTACCAATTTAAATATCTTCACCTAATATATATAATACTTTTAATGAAGTTATTTACAACATACACCCTCAACCCTTAAAATAACTACAAACCCCCCTTTACATCAGTTACTTTTATATTAATAACCATAATCCTATCGCCACCACCGCCATCATCGCCGTTGCCGCCAGTATTGCGCGGATACCTCTATAGTTTAGTTATGTTCGTGTTTACTTTAACTTGAAAGATGTTTTGTTTTGAATGTACATTAAATTTTGAAAGTTCTTGAAAATTCAAAAAGATGTATGTATGTCTAAAATAGGAGTATTCTGCACCAAAAACAATTCTGAATATTTTGATTTTTTATTTAATTTAACTGTGTGTAAACAATATTACAATATTTTAACATATTATCAAAAAAAGTTATAGATATAGACGATCTATTTTTTCATGTTAGAATTTACGATGTAAAGTGAAAAGTCAATCGTTTATTTGTAAATTATTTTTATTTTGTTTATTTTATATAACCAAAAAGATGGCTAAGGAATGTTGTTGGCTTAATCAATCTTTATAATAACTAACTTTATAATAAATAAAAGAGAATTGTGTTTTAGATGTATTTATAGAAAAAAAGTGATGTGGTAAGTTTAAATTTTCTTTCAAAAGTTTTATCTTTTAATTATGATGTCATATAGTTTTGTAATATTTTAAATAGAAAAATAATCCTATACTTATTTAAAACTTCTAATCTTTTATTGAAAACAAAGGAAATTATTTCTTATATAATACTCCGTATTATAAAAGGAAATGCCTTTTAAACTTTTTGTTAATGCAATAGTCATTTTTATTTTTAAAATTTTAATATTAGTCAATTCACTTGTTTCATATCAAATTGTAATACATCAATAACAAAAATTACATATAATTTTCTTACATATGATTTGGTTTTCAAGTTTTAACTAAAATGTCGGGGTTAAACCCGGGCTTATTAGATAGTTAAATGAATAGACATATCTTCCCTGTGTAGAAGTGTAGAACTATTAAGAGTGAGCGAGGAAATCGAATGAAAGTCATGTGTGGACTTTGTTTGTAACTGGGCTAACAATATGTTTTTTAGTGGGCCGAGTAAATATTTTGTTCATCTCAACAATATATGGGGTCTTTTACCATTAAGATGCACCAAGCCACCAACTACTACTCTGATAGTTTCTAATTTTTATTTGTGTCACATACTCACATGACCCATTCATAAAGTTCTAGGCTTAATAGCCCAGTTAGATGTGATATAATAGCATTGTGATGTCTAAGGACATGACCTAAAAGATTGTTGTAAACTTGTAATGTTGAATGTTGTTGTGTTATCATAAAATGGATGCAATATGCAGCAAGACCAGCAATGGGAATCCACCAATCCATATCGATCTTACATTTGATATCAGGTGATCTTTTATCATATAGCTAAGCTTAATCTCTCCATATTGCTAGCAAGATATTGTTAAAACCTTTTTGTATTCTTGAAATCTTTTACATTTGCAAACTGGCTGAACAAAGTAACAAACCAACATGAAACCAAGTTACATATCATATATTTCGGTAACTGTTTATATGCGTAAGTTAAAAACAGATATTAGAGTTTCATAGTTTTCTACATATGGAACACACATTATGCCTGCACCATAGGGATTATTACCTATGGATGTAACTAACTATGACAGAATGTCTATGTTATGTAAAGATCTTATAAAATATCTATGTCATGTAATGAACTTTCAAATCCCGATTATTGGATGTACCTGACCAATCAAAAACTTACACGTGGCAGCTTATATGGTTGCCACATATACCCGAGTACATCCAATAACCAGAATTTAAAAGTTCATTACATTACATAGACATTTTACGAGATCTTTACATAACATAGACATTTTGTCATAGTCAGTTACATCCATAGGTAATAATCCCCTGCAACATAAGCATAAGCTAATTTTCTTTCTTCTTCCTATTCTTTTCTCTCTCGGATGACTCTTCAGGTGTACACAAGAATAACTTGATCCAGCAGGGTTCGAGTTTCACTTTCTACATTTGTTTAGGTAGATTGGTGGCGGTGGTGGTGTGGGGGGGGGGGGGGGGGGGGGGGGGGGGGGGGGGGGGTTATGAGGGGTACTGAGTTTCATCTTAAATATTCTTTGTAATTTAGGAGTTAGATAGTTTTTAAAAAAGACTTGATCCAATCCGTTTCACCGTTGCACTTGAGTTTTTATAATTGGTCTTTGCACACGGGTCTAAAAAAGTATGTCAATCTCAACTAATTTACTTATGTATCGTCAGACTTGGGTTATGTTGGAGATAATCCAAAGGTTATTTTTAGATAATAGTTAAACTTGTTAAAAGTCATACAAACAACATTTTTATCTCACAGGACCTCTTAAAACATTTTATTCATAACTAACTGATACAAAAATACATTTAATTTTTGTAATTATATTTGACACATTAATTACTCATAAAAGATCCAAAACTCTTTGATAAAAAGAGTTTCAGCTTAGGTTAACTCAATTCAACCGAAAAAAAAAGTTTATGATTTACACAAACCTATTTTGACTTGCTACAAAACCCGGTTGACCCACTCATTTTGCCACCTCGAGTCCCTTATGTTAAATATTTCCCACATTAATATTTAAGACGATGAATGGATAGAACTAACAATGATGATAAGGATGTGGACATGCATGCTTAAGAATAAGATTAAGGGAGGGTGATGAAATTATAATCTTATTCTTTTAGTATTTATATCTTATTATTGGATGAGAAATGTGCAGGACTAAAAGAGAACAAAAGGAAGAAAGAAGGACTGGTTATGTCAAAAGAAGAATTCTGATGTTAAAGATTAAGTCGGTTACAAGATGGAGGACTAAAGGTGTCATTTGCCAATACTTGTTCGAGTATATATAGAAAACGATTTAGGGTTTCTTATTAATTATTCATTCAGTCATATTCGATATTTTGGGTATTTGTGTATCTATAGTCTTATCTGCTTCTCTCTCTAGATGATTAGATAGATTCATAATATTTGTAATAGAACATTCAACTATTAGTTGAGTGGATTACGATCGAATAACGGGAGTAATCATTGAGTGAGTTTTTCTTCATCTAATTGAGATTAGATTGATTTTGTTTGTTTTATGATTTGAGAATCATAAGTTTAGAATTTGTTCATAAATCTCCAAAGTAAGCCTTCTTAATGATGTCCTCGATATCGACCACCTCATACCCAACAAAATCTACAAGCCCAAAGCACAACAAAAAAACATCTCAAATACAGTAAGCACAAACATAGTTATAATGTAGTAGCCTATCATACATCAAAATGAGTGATTCCAGGTTTTGATTGGAAGGTTTTATGTACCTTAAACTTGAAAAGAGTAAAAAAAAAGTCTTAAAAAATGGATGAAGCAAAATGCACCTTTTAAATGGGGACACCGAAAGTGAAAAGACCATCCAGGTAGAGTAGAGGTACTTCGCCTAGCTAACATGGCTGGTCTACAGAAACAAGCAAAGGCAATTGCGGTTCCCACCAATTTCAAAAGGGTTTATATTAAGACTAGACTGGATTTTGAATGTCATAGAGTAAACCACAGGGACTAAAAGATGTACTCTAATTAACTTTGGTGCTGTTGTGGCAAAATAAACAAACTACGAGTAATAAAATTTCCTTCTTTGTCCTTAACTATTCGATTTAACAAGAATCATCCTTATTCAACAACAATCCTCTGAAGTCTGAAGCACCCGTTTTTTCACCAATTTATGCTGCACATCTAAACAACAGTCAAGAAAAAGGAGGAAAAAAAAAAAACCAAATTTTTTCAAGAATGAACAAACAACAACAATCAATGATCCTTGAATCAGCTTCTCATTTCCCTCCACCTAAAGGTTTAATCTTTTGCTCTCAAACCCATTTCAAAAATCTTGATTTCCCCCAAACCCCTTATTTTATTATTATTGTAATAATAAAAAGCTAACAACTTTTTTATATTTTAATGTTGTAGGAACAAAGCTAAGTTATGGGACAGCTGGATTCAGGGCAGATGCAAGTATCCTATCATCAACAGTATTCAGAATAGGGATATTGGCGGCATTAAGATCTCTGAAAACTGATGGGTCTGTTATTGGTTTGATGATCACAGCTTCACATAACAAAGTAGGAAGATAATGGGGTCAAAGTTGCTGATCCAACTGGTGGAATGCTTAGTCAGCATTGGGAACCTTTTGCTGATTCCATTGCCAATGCCCCTGATCCTCAAAGTCTTGTTCAGGTCTGGTTTTTGTTTTTAGATTGGTGGGTTGGATGGGTGAGTGGGTCAGGTCAAATGGGTATGGGTCGAAATTGGCTATGCTAGCTCGGGTTGGCCCTTACACTTTTGTCCTTTTTTTGAGCAGTTAATTTGGTAATTATGATAGATTTTGAATACTGGTACTGCAATACTAAAGTTCATTTAGGAGATTCTTGATATTAGAAGTAGACTAAAGACTTCGGACACTTTTTGTGATTTGTATGCAATTATTTTATAATGTGAAAAGAAATGATGCAGTTTCGGGCTAGGTGATTAGGTTAAGTCTTGTTGATTGATTGCAGAATAGGATTCTGATTTTGTATCTTTATTGTTTTAGATGGTCGAGCATAGCGGGTTGGGTAACCGGTCGAACAAGTTTTGGGTCGGAATGGGTTACTTAGAGTCAACGGGATGGATTGACACCCAAATCTGTCTGTGATTTGTATGGAATTATGTTATAACTTGAAAGTCCTTTTATGCAATTTAGGGAAAGATGATTAGGTTGCTAGATTGAAGAATTAGATTTGAGGAATAAAGATGCTTATAGATTGCCAGGTCAGGTGGTCGGATTGGACATGGGGTCATATTTAGCATCTGTTGTAATGGGAAGGTTGGGTTGACTGCCAATACTTGTTGTCCGGTTTTAAACTTATTACAAATACTCGTAATTAGTTTAATAATTTCTTATCTCAAACAATTTACAATGATATTGAGCTGTTTGAAATGGCATTTTGTTCATCTTTTCTGTCGAATTATGTTTGTTGCTACATGGATTTTTACTTATATGTTATCGTTGGCAAGCTCCTTGATATCAGTTTTCTTTTATCGATTGGTTGAAACAGTTGATCACTGAATTTGCAACGAAGGAAAACATACCACTTGATGGAGGAAAGAAAGCAGCAATATTATTAGGCAGAGACAACAGGCCTAGCGGCGAATCTCTAGTTGAAGCTGCAAAACGAGTAAGACTCATTAAATAGATTTACTAAGGTTGTAGTGTTTTATATAGTGGGAAACTAACTGTATACTTTTATGGAAAGAGGTTCATTATATACTTCGAATTTCACACCTACCTCAGGTTTAAATTATGGTAGTTTTGGCACTTGTAAATTTAGAAATATCATTTTAATAATGCATTTGAATAGAAGCTGTGTATCTTCCTTATGGAATAGAGTTTTAATACCCCGCCACCCCACCCCTCGCGTCCATAATAATTGTTCACTAACAAAAAAAAAGGTTTGTTTTAAGATTAGTGTAGTTAGTGAAGTTTTTAGATGATAATCCAATCTGCACTTTTGCAGAAGAAAATAAAATGATCGAACTTTATAAGCAAAATCCACTGGCCAAAAGTTATCAATTAATAAATATTTGCTTGTGTTAACCATTAAAGGCCATGAGTTTGATATATACCTTAGGTTTTTTTCGTTGTTTTTAAAGTTTTTATTGCAGCGAAAGGTTAGTTTTAAGGTCCAATATGAGTTTCTCAATACCATGTTTGGGACCTAAAAGAGATAAAAAGTGATTTCCAAAGCCAGGAAAGCAAAATGACCTTTTCTCAGTTGCTAATGTTACAAATACATTGATGCTGTTATTTTGGGTTCACATGATTTGTTTATTTTGTTGAGGGCGTTTTAGACACCTCAAACAGTCACACATGACACATCACAATTTTCATGGAAATGTCCTTTCTATCTTCTGGTTGGTAAAAGTGATAACTGATAAACAAAATTACTCAAACATGTCCATTCTATCTTGTAAGTTGATTTTATATCCTTAATTCCAGGGGATCTCTTCAATAATTGGAGCTGTTGCAACTGATATGGGCGTCGTTACAACTCCACAATTGCATTGGATGGTCCGTGCTACAAATAAGGGGCTGAAAGCATCTGAGCTTGATTATTTTGATCAGCTTTCCAGCTCTTTCAGGTTGGCTCTTGTGCTTTTGTCAATGGGTATTTTTCTTTAATAATCATTTTATTAATTATATTACGTTAGATGCTTGATAGATCTGATACCAAAGAAGAGTGGAGATAATCATTTAATTGGGAAGTTGATTATTGATTGCTCGAATGGAGTGGGTGGGGAGAAACTACAAGTTCTAAAAAAAAAGTTAAATTGGTTGGACGTAGAAATAC
Organism: Erigeron breviscapus; assembly: GCA_034093135.1. Classification (NCBI taxonomy): domain Eukaryota; kingdom Viridiplantae; phylum Streptophyta; class Magnoliopsida; order Asterales; family Asteraceae; genus Erigeron; species Erigeron breviscapus. Next base: position 146,622,045 of record CM067167.1, on the reverse strand, counting down.
GTAATACGGGTAAAGAAGGTATACTAAATGAAGGAGTCGGTGCTGATTATGTACAAAAAGAGAAAGTTGCTCCACAGGGATTTGGTCCTTCAGATGTTGGTATAAGGTGAGCCATTTTCCTTTTGTTAATGTTAAAAAATCATATTAGTGCTTTTTGAGATGCAGAACTAAGCTGCCATGTAGATGTCAAATTGACTACAAAAGGGTTATTTTTAGTTTTGATTGTTTAACTGATTCCAGTTGGGTCTAAATGTCTAATTACTAACTTTTTTTTTGCTCTTTTATAAATAGTTTATATGACATATGTAATTTGCAAAACTAGTAATTAGTATAGCAATCTGATTTTCTAATATAAATAGACTTAGAAGGAAGCTTAAAAAATGAGTATTGCAATCTACGTAATTTTGTTAATTTTCTAACATAAAAAGTTTTAGAAGGCTGTAAGCATAACCAATACGTATTGACGACTTTCAGGCTCTTCGACTACTTGTCCGGTTTCGCTTTTAGCTAAATATATTGGCTTGACCCATCTAACCCCTTAGCCGTTGACCATAACCAATAGCGACTCCTCCATAAATAAATGGGTTCAGTTTGTCATCTCTCTTATGGGGTGATGGTAAATAAGAGTAATAACTTGAAATATTAGTGTTTCAGGTGTGCAAGTCTAGATGGAGACGCTGATCGTCTCGTATACTTCACAATTATATCAAATGGAAGCAAGAAGATTAACCTAGTTGATGGGGACAAGATTTTAACATTGTTTGCTTTATTTATCCAAGATCAGTTAAGTATTCTTACTGATATAAAAGAATATCAACCTCGTGTTGGTGTTATACAGACAGCTTATGCTAATGGTGCATCCACCAAATACCTAAACCAATTGGGATTAGAAGTTGTATTTACACCCACGGGAGTGAAGTATTTGCACACAAAAGCAGAAGAGTATGATATTGGGATCTATTTTGAAGCAAATGGTCATGGAACCATATTATTCTCCGACCACTTTTTAAGTTTCTTAGAGGGTAAAATGTCAACAGAAAAAGGTAATCTCCCTTATTCGTTATGCCTTCTTTAAACTACCCTTGGCGTGTAATTTATTCACGAAAATGGTTTGATCCTGAAACTAATATTGTTTTTGAAGATGTGGAAAAGCAGAATGCTGCTAAGAGGCTATGTGCAGTCACTAAGCTGATCAATCAAGCTGTGGGTGATGCTCTCAGTGGGTTACTTTTGGTTGAAGCGATCTTACAACATATGGGATGGTCAGTCAATAAATGGAATGAGCTTTATTGTGATTTACCAAGCAGACAACTTAAGGTCAGTTTAATCTATATTGGGAATTTGGATTTGGCACTTTCAATCCATATACTTATGAATGGGTTGGTGTGGTCATGTTCGATCTATAATGGATCATACGGTGATATATAAAATTATAGATATTAAAAAATTAGCCTAAACGGAAATAGGTCATATGAGTCGAACTGGTCAAAATTTCAAATGGGTCAAAAACAGTCGATGTATTTGTTTAATGTCTAAAACCTTCTAAATCATATTACTCGAAAACTTAGTTTATAAATAAAATAATAATCTGATTTTTATAATTGCCGGGACCCTAAAAAAACTGAAAATTTGAACAAAAAAGCTTCAAACCAAACCAACCTGATTGACCACTCTTAACTGTATGACCCATCCATTTTGCCTCCTCTAAAATATAGTGATAATGATTAATGAACAAAGAAATCTTTAGATGTCAATGTGATTCAGTATTCCCTCCTTAATCAGCCTTGTGGTATGTTCTGGTCATATGCGTCACCATTTTCTTCGTGTATTATCAATTGGTATACTGTGAACCATTTTATGTCTTTTTTGCTCTTCAAGTACTTCAGATATTGGTTTAATTCACAAATGACCACATGTGAATCCCAGGTAAAAGTTGCAGATAGAACTGTTGTTGTAACGACAAATGCAGAAACTACTGTTGAGAAACCCCCTGGCATTCAAGAAGCTATCAATGCATTAACTGGTAACTAGATTTTTCTACATAGATGTGGAATTTTGTCGACTCATTTTCTTATGAATGCCATCATGGTTATGATTTGTTTCTAATGGGTCAAACAATTTAAAATAAATAGCTTAAAAGGATATGGGTCGAAATGGTTCAAAAGTCCCCTAGATTATATTATTTAAAGATATTTTTATTGAATTAATAAGATGTGAAACCTGACATGTTTCGAGCCGTACCCATACTTTAACCATTTTAATAGTTACTTGTATTGTCCATTTTGCCACCTTATACCCAAACCGACTGGCATTCATTATGTGCAGTTAAATACCCACAAGGGAGGTGTTTTGTTAGACCATCAGGAACAGAGGACGTAGTGAGAATTTATGCAGAGGCAGATACACAGGAAGGAGCAGATAAACTCGCTAATTCTGTAGCAAAAGTCGTGGATCAGTTTCTTGGATTCAACAGCTCATGAAAATATCAGTGGATGTAGATCCCCTGAGCTTTTATAAGTTTCTTTTAAATTATTTGTAAGCTCTTTGTCTCTGGTAGATGGTAACAGTTTGGTTTTTCATTGCCTTTTGATTCACATATACTCTAAGGCCTAACGTCTCACAAGTTACACTTCTGGTGTCATTGATCTACTTCACATGCCACATTTGTTTTTAAATGTTGTTTGTAGTTTCTTTGTAGTTTAGCATTATACACCTTTTCTATTTTTCACATAAGTTGATTATTTATGTTCTGTTATTACATCAGATATTAGTCCCGTGTATAGATTAAAAATAAAAACGGTTAAAACATTTTGAATTATTTTTTTGTTATGCTATTCTCGATCAATACACTAGTTGATATTGTAATTAGTGTATTTTTTTTTAATATATGTTTTAAAACTTTTTATAGTTACATGTGTGCATTTCTTAAATCTTGTTTTGACTCTTGTTTATTTCCCTTTTCTTTTGCTACATTCATTTTGTGTTGAAAATTGAAATGGTGTCGTTCAATGTTGGGGAGACTGCTAAACTTATGTTTTTAAGCAAATCTTTCAATTGAATATTGCGGAGACTACATTCTTACCACTTCCTATTTGATCAATAGATTTCCATTCTCAGTTTTTCAAAACAAGACAACGTATGAACTCTTAACACGAAGAATAAATAACGAGCATACCCGCTTCATTATTAGAGAACTAACGAAGCCACCCTATTTCTTTAGTTCTTCATTATTAAAGAAAGAAAAATGATAACTTTATGAAAAATGAAAAGTTAAAAACTATTTCTTTAGTTCATCACAATTTTATAAAGCATTTACGGGTCTTTTAAATCTAAACGAGGCTGATATGTATAATATATTCCCATCCATCATGTACATAATATAATATAAGTATTTAACCATTTGCCGGGCAGGCCAAGTTGATAAAAAGAACTAAGCGTTATGATATTATAACGTGTGATGATTTATACACCACCGGATTTTAACTGTACACCACCATATATATTTTAAGATGTTGTACAGTACAACCATGGTACAGTCAAAAAGTAGTAGTGTACAGATCACCACCCTATTATAATACCTAGATTAACATTTGACAAATTTTTAAGAAAAATGCAATTAATTTATCTTTTGCAATAATGTGATTAACTTTAAGCCAATTAAAAAGTGCCTTAATAAGTCAATAGTTTTTTGTTGAGAATTTGAGATGACATTCCATGTAGTGGTCCATAATTCCATATCAACAAAATGACAAGAAGAAAGTCAACTTGGGCAAGAAAGTAAATTTTCGGAGAAAAAAATTACTTACATGAAAGCATACGGGGAACGCAACGTCAACAAATAGTTATTGACTCATCAAGTCACCTTTAATTTGCTAAAAAATTATTAGGAACTCATTTATCATCTATTAATATTGCCTTTTTAATAATAAAAAAAGAAGATAAATTATTTGTCCATTTCTTGAAATTTGCCTTAAAAATATTACATACCTAATGATACAAAGCTTTTCTTACTTTGGAACATAGCTGCTAAAAAAAATCCTTACCTTGCAACGATTACCTTGCACTAGTTTATAGTTTCGTGTAGACATTTTAATATAAACAATCATTTTGTCATATAGTCTCGTGTAAACACAAGAATTTTTAATACGAACTTTTAATACAAACTATAATGTTTTCTTTAATTATAAAGCTTTTGAAAACTCCTGGTGAATTTTTTTTGAAGTGTTTGTCATACTATGCTTCGATATAAAGTAGTTAAGTTGATACTATTATCTATAATTATCTTAGAGACATCAAGTTCAGATAATCTTATATGACATGAATGAATGTAACTATGTAAGTAGATATAAGAGTTTTTCTTTCTTCTAAAAGAACAAATTATATACCTAATTCGTTAACGTTATAAAATTTTTGCACAACATAATAGTATAACTCTAATAATATAACTATTATTCACAAAATCTATATATCTATACAAATACAATCTTTATTATAGTTGTATGAGAAATTGGAGTAATAGTTAATTATAAAAATGCAGCTATCTCCCCATTAACTTGATAGGTAATGTTTCGAGGATTTTTCATGAAGACTTCTTTTAAGTCTTTAAAAATAAGATTAGAAGAGTTGAGAATAATAATTAAAGTCTTTAAAATATCACTAGTAGAATACAGTTGACAATGAAAATAATTATTGATTAAAATAGCTACAAACGCGCTTCTTTTTGCTATAAAACTCAGATGGATGAGTAGGGAAGATTCACTCATTGGCATTGCTTATATTCATATTTATCAATAATCAAAGGTATGATTTAATGAAACGTTACCACCAAAGTTTATATTCATTTATTTATTTTTGAAACTATTGCAATTTGTTATCATATTAAACCTATTGTTATTCTTGGATGTATACCCTATTGTTTAGTGATATGATCATAGATAGACAAACATTATCAATGATTATCATATCGTGTTTGCTTGAAGGAATACTTACACTTTGTTCACGTTATATGAAATAATCTAGTAATCTTTTTGTTCCTCCACATATAATTTCGGAGAATATATATAGCACTTGTAATGATGACGTCCCTCTTATGTTATTTTGCTTATTATACGCAGCACAAACAAGCGACCATTCATCGAGGAATACAACAATCGGTGAGTCCTTAACTCAAACATATGGTTTTAAAATTTGGAAAATGCTAATGACAGCCGTAAGCGTTGTCATTAGTACCTTATTACATGCATAAAAAGTCGTACTTATGTCCGCTTAATTTTCTCAAGTTCGTTTCTTGACCAAACAATGTGTTGTACTGAATTGCAACGACATTCACACACATGCACTAACGGATATAATCCTAAAACCGTAGGTACATATGTTATTCTAAGGCTCTAATATGATTAAAAAAATTAAATATATTCTCTATTGATTAACATTAGAAAAGCATCCCAAAATCATAACACTAGATATGTTATATTAGAAAAAAAAATGTCAATTTGTACTCCTTTTAAACAACCCTAAATGGCTGAAATCATAGGAGTTTTCGACAAAGTCCGTTTCACATCAACCATGTGAAATTCCTTCAATTCCAAGCCCAAAAACTTATTTTTCTTCATTTTTATTAGAGATGACGTCATATTCAAAAATTTGGAATATACGAGACTTACAAACTACGTACAAACAAAACTTTATAAACATATATGACATGTGACATGGACTAATGAACAAAAAGAAAAAAAATGATAAAAAATAAAATGATTTGATTAGTGAAAAGATATACATATGTAAACTCTTATTGTATTTAGTTTGTAAATCTAACATATCCTATTTCTTATGCTCCATTAAATCATGGGAAATGATAAACATAGCCCCAGGGGCTAAGTTTAATTTGTCATGACATGTTTAAAAGTGTTGTACATTTCATATAACCACCTCCTGAAAATATGCATAAATATCGGAGTACAACAATATCATGCATGTCTAAACAAATTAACTATAACCTCAGGGGCTACATTTAACATTTCCCATAAATCATTTATGACCCATTTTCAACTCTCTATCCCAATATTTCCCAATAGTCCTTGAAACTTTAATGCCTTTTCCGGTTGGACCTTCAACTTCAGTTAATATATTCTTTGGTATTATTAAACTTTGAGAAATGATATATCCTCTTAACTAATTTTTTTTAAAAACTTTTCTACTTACAAAATCATTATATATGACAAAATAAAGAGATGAGATTAGAAAAAAAGTTATAATTCACATGTCATGCTTTATTGCTTTTAGGAAGATATTTAGTAGGAATAATTATAACTATTTCCCTTAATTTTATTTACCTCCATTTTAGAGACTTAGCTTTTTCTTCTTGTGTAACCGAAAGAGGGCGGGTGAAACTTGCCTCGTATTTACATTTTGAGTTATAAACTAGTAAAATTCTCGACATTTTGCAACAATTTTATCATGTTTAGTTTTTATTACCAACAATAAATATTTGTTATTGTTGTATTGAAACATGTACTAATATATTTTTGAACATCAATTCTTGACAACTGTATAAATTTGTGTTATCACAAAAAATAATCTGATCATGAAATTGACGTATAGCTATCTCCTATTATTTAGCACAAATCATAACATCGCAACCTCAGTAAAATATTAATGTATACAAAAGTATACGCTATAGTTTCAGGCGTGGTATTAAAATAACGATAAATATAACATTAATTACAGAAGTGTTACGGGTGAACATCGTCAAACGAATAATAGCAAAGCAACTATAGTAAAATAACAATATAAAAGTATCTATTCTAATTTAACACAAAATAACGTCAAATACAAAAGTGCCATGGGTGTTAGACGAATAATAGTGCAAAACGGAAATTTATGCCGTCGAAAAGACAAGTGGCCTACCACAATTGATAGTATTTATTCTGACATGCACTTGATATCATAATTAGTAGCAAAAATGTGAAAACTAAAGATAGTAAAAATAGTATGCAAATTAAGCTTATAATTTACCCAGTCTTGGTCAGTTATGCCTTGAATTTATTAAAGTTTGAAATGAATACATATATATGCTTCTCTTATATATTGCAGACTTGATAGCATCATGGCCGGAGAAGGTATTGGACCAGCTATCGGTATCGACCTAGGAACAACCTATTCATGTGTGGGTGTCTGGCAACATAACCAAGTTGAAATCATACCTAATGATCAGGGCAATAGGACCATGGCATCTTGTGTTTCATTCACTAATGGTGGAATTCTAACTGGTGAAGCCGCAAAGAACCAAGTTGCTGTGAACCCCACGTATACCGTATTTGGTATGTTGATCTTCCTTCCATACATTTGGCTGTCCTTTCACTGCTACAAGAAATTATTCGTCATTTGGTGACTACACGCATGATTAAAACAAGTTTTACTAATATCTGGATTTTTACCTTCTTTATAAATATTAGAGTATCAAAAAAATTTGTATTCATTATTGATTGACAAGTACATACAGTACTTCATAATTCCAACGCCTTTGATTTGTTATTAGATGCAAAAAGATTGATTGGAAGGAGATTCAATGATGCAAAAGTTCAACAAGACATGAAGTTGTGGCCTTTCAGAGTCATAGAAGGGGCTAATGATATTCCGAAAATCTTAGTTTCCTACAAAGGTGAAGAGAAGGAATTTTCCGCAGAAGAAATTTCATCCATGGTTCTTAGGAAACTGAAAGAGGTTGCAGAGCAATACCTTGGTAAGATTGTGAAAGATGCAGTGATCACCGTGCCAGCTTATTTTGATGATTCTCAACGCCAAGCTACAAAAGATGCTGGGCATGTTGCCGGACTCAATGTTCTTCAAATAATTAACGAGCCTACTTCGGCAGCAATTGCTTATGGGCTTGACATGAAAAGTGATCTAAATCGTGAAACAAATGTGCTCATATTTGATTTAGGTGGTGGTACATTTGATGTCTCAATTGTCGCCATTGATCAAAAAGGTAAGTTACAAGTGAAGGCTGTAGGTGGTGACACCCACTTAGGCGGTCAAGACTTTGATAATATAATGTTGGATCACTTTGTCACACAGTTCAACAAAAAGCACAAGACGGATGCAAGTGGGAACTTAAAAGCACTAGGACGGCTGAGGGTAGCTTGTGAAAAGGCAAAACGAGTTCTCTCTTCATCTACTGAAACTACTATAGAAATTGATGGTTTGCATCAAGGTATTGATTTCAATATGAGAATTAGTCGTGCAAAGTTTGAAAATCTTAATGCAGACTTCTTTACTAAGTGCATAGCGACAGTGGAGAGTTGTTTAAATGATGCAAAACTGTCCAAGAAGTATATCGACGAGGTGGTACTCGTTGGTGGGTCAACTAGGATACCTAAAGTACAACAATTGTTGCAAGAATTTTTCGATGGAAAAGAGCTTTCTAAAAGGATTCATGCCGATGAGGCGGTTGCATATGGTGCCTCAGTTCTTGCTGCAAAGTTAAGTGGTGAAAAAAGTCAGAAAGTTAAGGATCTGGTGTTATTGGATATAGTTCCTTTGTCACTAGGTGTAAATGTTCATGGTGGCCTGTTATCAGTTGTAATTCCAAGAAATACCCCAATACCAGCAAAGAAAAATAAAAACTTCATTTCAATTGAGGATAACCAAAAAACTATGGATTTCAATGTTTACCAAGGTGAAAGAGCTATTGCTAAAGATAATAATTGGTTGGGATATTTCGAGGTTCCACTCCCACCTGCACCAAAAGGTAAAGCAAAAGTAAACGTGGTATTTGAAATCGATGGTAATGGTATTTTGAAGTGCACTGGTGAGGATATCAGCACAGGTTTGAAAAAGAAGATTAGGATTAACAGCGACAAGCAGAGGCTTTCAAAGGAAGAGATCGACAAGATGTTGAAAGATGCGAAAAAGTACAAACTTGAGGATGAAGAATACAAGAAGGCGGCGTTTGCACGTAATGCATTGGAGGAATACATTGACAACATCAAAATCAAAATCAAGACAATCGGAAAAACTAACAACGCAAAGCTTCACAAAGAAGATATGAAGAAAATGGAAAACGCGATAGCTGATGCAAGCGATTCGCTTGATGGAAATGAGCTTGAAGATGTCGGCACGTATGAGAAGACATTAAATCAATTAGAAAAGCTATGTTTTCCCATCATTGCAAAGCTTGTGTAATCAAGCATTTGTTTGTCCCAGTTTGCAGAGAATGATGCTACTGTTCAACAAAAAAGACTGTATTCTATGCTAGTATTTGTTTTTGATTGGTTTTTGTAATTGTAACTTAATCGTTGTTTTAAGTTCTATTTGAATTTGAGTATTGTAATTTAAATTTGATGTGAGAATAAGCTAATGGTTATATGTATAGATATGTTCATTTCGTACAGTTATAATATATAATATATTCTTTGCTTCTGTGATATCAATTACTTGTTTAGTGCAGTTTAAGTACCCCAACATGAAGTGAGCACAAAATATTCGTATCTACTTTCTTATTTCTACAAGGTTTATGTGAATTTTAATAATTGTTTACAAGTAGACCGAATAATGTACTTTTTGATAATGGAAAATAGGATAACTTTTGTAACAGAAGACTATCTTCAATTGACATTTTGCGCCAAAAAGTTGTTGGAAGTTCCTAAGACGACTTCGGCAATGTAAAACATTTGATTGATGTGAAGAAGATAAGTTATGAGAAGTTCTATAAGCTTATTAACGAAAAACAAGATATGGTAAGTAACGTTGAGAGAGAACAAGTAGAAGATTTAAAATTACTAACCAGATATATGATGAAATACAAAGACCAACCTTGCAGCTTTGGTAAATTTCCATAAAGCATTATATGAAGCCTTAAGGTTATTTCCACTAATTCCACCAAAAACTGATACCCTTCCAAGTGGTCACCAAGTTCTTTGAGGCACCAGAATATTTCTTCACTCATATGCAATCGATGGAGACGATATGGGGAGAAGACTGTTTAGAGTTCAAGCCATAGAGGTGGCTCCTGCAACAAGGAGGAATCAAACACATTCCCTCTAACAAATTTACAGCATTTCATGGAGGGCCTGCAGGGCCAAGAACTTGCTTAAGCAAGCAAATTTCGCGGATGCTAATGAAACTTTTGGCAGCGACAATTATATATAACTAGCTCCTCTTGCCTTCTTAACATTCTGTCTTACCATTAACCGTCTCATCTTTTCTGCGTCATCCCACTTCTCACCCATAACAAACAAATCAGCAATAAGATTATAAACACCTCCATCCTCCTCTGGCCTTAACATTTCTATCACTTTATCAATCACCCTTTCTGCCATCTTAAAGTTATTTTCTACCTTACAAGAACTAAGAAAAGATCCCCAAATATTCATATTAGGCTCGATCTGCATGTTCATTATAACCTCATACATATCTTCTAGCTCCCCTGCTTTGCCAAACAAATTGACCATACAACAATAATGATGAATATTCGGCTTTAACCCATATTCCACTATCACTTTAAAATACTTCCGTCCCTCATCAACCAACCCTGCCTGCACACAAGCACTCAATATCCCCGTGAAAGTGAGCTCATTAGGCTTAACACCCGCTTTCTGCATCCTCTCAAACATATTTATCGCCTCACTAACGTATCCATGTTGCGCAGCCCCACAAATCAACGCAGTCCAAGAAACAACATTAGTTTCTCGCATCATGTCAAACACAACAGAAGCCACTTTCAAGTACCCACATTTTACATACATATCAATCAACGCAGTCCCAAGCTTCACATTAACCTCCCATTCGTTCTTTATAACAAATCCATGAACCGACTTCCCTAAAACAAACCCAATCGCACCCATGTGTCCACACGCTCCTAACACACTACTCAAAGTAAATACATCGGGTTTTATCTTTTCATCCACCACCATCTTACCAAACAATCCCAACCCTTTTCTCCGATCACCACTACTAACGTACGCCGCAATCATAGCAGACCAAGAACCAACATTCTTCAACGGCATTTCATCAAACAACGATCTTGCCTTGTCCACATTCCCTGATCTTGAAAAACCCGTAATCATTGTATTCCAAGTGACAATACTTCTCTCAGGCATTTCATCGAACAGGTTGGATGCATCATGAAAAGATGCAGCATTGGAGTATCCATGTAAAAGAGAGGACATTATATACACATTTGACGTAAACCCGAGTTTGGAAATATGGGCATGAAGGTGACGAAGAAGAGGAAGGTTATGCAAATGGGTTGAGACTGAAAGGGTGTACAGGAGAGTGAAGTTGTCTGTAGGGATTGATTTGTTGTGCATTTGTATGTATATTTGTATAGATTTATGTGGGGAAGATGCATTTTTTATAGCTGAAATCCATTTTGATGTGCTGCTGCTGCGACGACATATCATCATTTATGCAATTTAAACTTTATGTAGTTACTTTCTACAAATGCTTATTCTACAAAGGAAAATGAATAATTTGGCAGACATATATAATGTTGATTTTGTAAAGTTCAAACCTATAATTGGTGTAGGTTATACTCGTATAACTTTTCACTATTTATTTATATACTTATATTTGTAAAGGTTTATATAGCTTTTGATAGCACCACGATTATAAGAGTAATTTACCAAGAAACTTACAAGGAGTACAAATTGCTGTAACAAGACTAGTACATCAGACATCTATCGACATTAGCAGCAAACTTTGACATTTCCATCTCCAACTACCTCTCTATATAATTAAGAGAGATATGTTTTTACGGCATTTGTAAGTGCATGCCCCGTTGGATTTTGTATGATTTATCATTTTTTCATTAATTTCTTAATTTTTATTTGCCATTTATATTATTTATCCATGTCATTTATATTACTTCTAATCATCTTTATTTTGTACTATAGATACGGCATTTTTGTTGATAGATTATAATTTATTCTTTTAAATTTAAACCATATCTTCTTTCTTAAGATTTACTCTTGTTTTTATTCTTTTGAACCACAAATAGATACGACATGTTTTGTTGATACTTAATAGACTACAATTTATTTTTTAAACCATATCTTCTTTCTATATTTTTATTTTTTTTATAAACTATATATATCTCTTTAGACTTAATTTTCAAATTGCAAAGATTTCATCATCATCTAACTTCATTTACTATAATACATATGAGTAATTATTTTGATTTTAACAAATATGTGTTTTTATGTAGGTCTTGTTCGGAGACGTTGATATTTATTTTTCTATTTTCCAATATAAGTACAAATATTATATACATGATACTACGTTTTTTTATTAATTCAATGATAATTATCTTTTATCAAATAAGATTGTTTATAATATTATGTTTATGTTTATTTTTTTGAAAAGTATTTATTATATTATAATTAATAATTATATAATTTTTATGATTTATAAATATTTATGTTTCATTAGTCATGCTTTTACATATTTGACGTATATCATATATTCATAAACTATAATTTTATTGTTTGTATCAATCGTATTATCATAAATTATGAATAATAATGTAACTAAAAAAAAAAAAAAAAAAAAAAAAAAAAAAAAAAAAAAAAAAAAAAAAAAAAAAAAAAAAAAAAAAAAAAAAAAAAAAAAAAAAAAAAAAAAAAAAAAAAAAAAAAAAAAAAAAAAAAAAAAAAAAAAAAAAAAAAAAAAAAAAAAAAAAAAAAAAAAAAAAAAAAAAAAAAAAAAAAAAAAAAAAAAAAAAAAAAAAAAAAAAAAAAAAAAAAAAAAAAAAAAAAAAAAAAAAAAAAAAAAAAAAAAAAAAAAAAAAAAAAAAAAAAAAAAAAAAAAAAAAAAAAAAAAAAAAAAAAAAAAAAAAAAAAAAAAAAAAAAAAAAAAAAAAAAAAAAAAAAAAAAAAAAAAAAAAAAAAAAAAAAAAAAAAAAAAAAAAAAAAAAAAAAAAAAAAAAAAAAAAAAAAAAAAAAAAAAAAAAAAAAAAAAAAAAAAAAAAAAAAAAAAAAAAAAAAAAAAAAAAAAAAAAAAAAAAAAAAAAAAAAAAAAAAAAAAAAAAAAAAAAAAAAAAAAAAAAAAAAAAAAAAAAAAAAAAAAAAAAAAAAAAAAAAAAAAAAAAAAAAAAAAAAAAAAAAAAAAAAAAAAAAAAAAAAAAAAAAAAAAAAAAAAAAAAAAAAAAAAAAAAAAAAAAAAAAAAAAAAAAAAAAAAAAAAAAAAAAAAAAAAAAAAAAAAAAAAAAAAAAAAAAAAAAAAAAAAAAAAAAAAAAAAAAAAAAAAAAAAAAAAAAAAAAAAAAAAAAAAAAAAAAAAAAAAAAAAAAAAAAAAAAAAAAAAAAAAAAAAAAAAAAAAAAAAAAAAAAAAAAAAAAAAAAAAAAAAAAAAAAAAAAAAAAAAAAAAAAAAAAAAAAAAAAAAAAAAAAAAAAAAAAAAAAAAAAAAAAAAAAAAAAAAAAAAAAAAAAAAAAAAAAAAAAAAAAAAAAAAAAAAAAAAAAAAAAAAAAAAAAAAAAAAAAAAAAAAAAAAAAAAAAAAAAAAAAAAAAAAAAAAAAAAAAAAAAAAAAAAAAAAAAAAAAAAAAAAAAAAAAAAAAAAAAAAAAAAAAAAAAAAAAAAAAAAAAAAAAAAAAAAAAAAAAAAAAAAAAAAAAAAAAAAAAAAAAAAAAAAAAAAAAAAAAAAAAAAAAAAAAAAAAAAAAAAAAAAAAAAAAAAAAAAAAAAAAAAAAAAAAAAAAAAAAAAAAAAAAAAAAAAAAAAAAAAAAAAAAAAAAAAAAAAAAAAAAAAAAAAAAAAAAAAAAAAAAAAAAAAAAAAAAAAAAAAAAAAAAAAAAAAAAAAAAAAAAAAAAAAAAAAAAAAAAAAAAAAAAAAAAAAAAAAAAAAAAAAAAAAAAAAAAAAAAAAAAAAAAAAAAAAAAAAAAAAAAAAAAAAAAAAAAAAAAAAAAAAAAAAAAAAAAAAAAAAAAAAAAAAAAAAAAAAAAAAAAAAAAAAAAAAAAAAAAAAAAAAAAAAAAAAAAAAAAAAAAAAAAAAAAAAAAAAAAAAAAAAAAAAAAAAAAAAAAAAAAAAAAAAAAAAAAAAAAAAAAAAAAAAAAAAAAAAAAAAAAAAAAAAAAAAAAAAAAAAAAAAAAAAAAAAAAAAAAAAAAAAAAAAAAAAAAAAAAAAAAAAAAAAAAAAAAAAAAAAAAAAAAAAAAAAAAAAAAAAAAAAAAAAAAAAAAAAAAAAAAAAAAAAAAAAAAAAAAAAAAAAAAAAAAAAAAAAAAAAAAAAAAAAAAAAAAAAAAAAAAAAAAAAAAAAAAATAAAAAATGAATTAAAGGAATAAAATGATTTATGGAAGAGAGAAAAAAAAATGATTGGTTGAGATTTGAGTAGAGAGAAAGGGTATTATAGTTATTTTAGATAAATATAGAATATAGATTAGAGAGGCATTTTGGTGAAATAGATGTTGAAACTTAAAATTTTAGACAGGAGCTATTTGCTTTATAATATAGTATAGATATATTTGATATATGTCAAAGTTTTAGCAAACATATATCGAAGTTTGCATAGATTATTGTTTTCTCAATAAATGTAAAAGGGTGTTTAATTGAGAGAGAGAGTTTATATGTAAATGAGGGGTTTAACGGAGCTCAACCAACATCTCTTAGGGTAAGAGGACGACGTTGATTCAAAAAGTCACCATATGGCTATAAATATAGCCACATAAAAAAGCCTCTTAAATTAAATCAAATAGAGTTATGACACCAACTAGCTGTTAAGACTAGATGGCAAGCGGAGTCCATTTGAAGCGTTGTATTCGTATTTCTAAAAATGTCATTTTTTGTTATGTATTCTGACCGGTTGAAGCAAAGCGATGATCAACCCACTATTTCGCGGTTGAACAGTAGGTCGGACCGGGCAGTCCGGTTTTTAAAAGAAAGTCGACACAAGTAACACCCATAATCATTCTTATGTTCGGCCATTTTTGGTCCTGCAAGGTGAAACTTTAATACAACCAATGAGATACACTTTTATATTTTAATACGGCTCAGAGGATCCAAATTTTTTCATATAGATAGATCCATTAATTTGCCGGCCAACATTATTTATTATTTAATAATATTAATAAACCTTAAAAAAGTTTGTCTGCATACGTTAAAAGTAGCTCCAAATTATATTATATTACATTAATAATGACTAATTGCTTACCTTAAAAAAAGTTTGTCTTCATCCTAATTATATACAGTAATATTAATAATGAATCATTATGTTAGTATATGTGCTAACTTGTTCTTTTATATCATTTAATTAACATCATATATTTAAGTTAAAGCTAGCGAGAAGCTAGCTAGATGCCTAGATATATAAACAAGAAAGTGCAAGTATTAAATATTAAGGAAAATGAAATGATGTAATGGGGTGGGTGCGAATTATTCCTTTCTTGGCCCTCCATACATAGTGAGTCCATGAACATTAATATATTTGTATAATACGCACGGATCGAGTATAATTAGCGAAGATCAACTTATTGTGGGAAAAAAAGAAGCTGAATTACTCTTGTATAATGTCAAGTGGTAGTAGTAATTCCTTAACACCCACTACAGCGGGTTATGATGAGCCGATAAACGAAGAGTTGAAGTATTTGTATATATCAAATGTTAAAGTTTCAAACTATTTGGAATACATCAGCCTTGTCGAAGGTTGGATTTATGGTTCGCTAAGTAAAGATATGCTCAAGCTTTTAGTACTACAATGGAGCCCCCGAAATATTTGGTCAGCACTAGAAATAATATGTGCCCCCCTGAAGACTATCCAATAGACCCATTTAATGAGTTACCCGAATATTGGGGTCATTTTCGTGCTGATTATGAGCCAATAATAAATGAAGAAAAGTTGAGGTATCGGTATGCATCAAAAGTTAAATACTCCAACTTCGTTTCGGTGAGGCTTGTGACTAGAAGCAACTATGCTATCTGGAGGAAACAGATGCTTCGGTTCCTAGATAGCGAGAACTTGCGTGGCTTCGTTGATGCTACAATTGATCTCCCGGAGGTTGAGAACCCTGACATCATAGAACGATACGAAAGTCTTGTCAAAGGTTGGATTCTTCGTTCGCTGGACGAAGGTATAAAACTGCAGGTAAGCGGGTACGATGGCAACCTCCGATCTATTTGGAAAGAGCTGGAATATTTTTATCTTAAAGAAGAAGAAACAAACGGTACAATTTCATTATAAAATCTAAGGTTTAATCAATGGATCACCAACAAACTTTTCCTTTTGTACATGGTTACCCAGTAAACATTTTTATTGATATACATTCCCCACAAACTTGTAAATTTTGTACATGGTTCACCAATTCTTGACCTGTTACTCTTAATAACCGGTTAAATGCATTTTTCTTTTAATAAAATTGTGACGTGGATATTATGTGGAAAAAATAAAAAGAGCTTGATCACTAGATAACCAACGAACTTTTCATCTTGTACATGGTTGCCCAACAAATTTGTAAAATTAGTACATAGTTAACCAATCATTGACCTGTTTACCAGTTAATATCTTTTAGATGATCTAACAATGACTATTAATAAATATGATATGAATTCCGAATCAGTAAAGATATATATAAAAACCATATGCCCCCCACCCCACCCCGATGTTAGGGATATCAGATAATAAAGAGAACATGTTTCAGTTTAGGGTTCATGCCAATTTGAAGAAAAGAGAACGAGCATTTGATTCTTAGATACATCTTTGGTGATTTGGAATCCATATCTTTTTATTATTAGTCCACGTCATTATCAACTAAGTGTCACGTCACCTAAAAAGAGGGTAATCGATAAACAAGTCAATAATTGGTGAACCATGTACAAATTTTACAAGTTTGTTGGGCAACCATGTACAAATGGGAAAGTTCGTTGGTGATCTGGTGATTAAACTCTTTAAATGCTTTCCACGTAATATCCACGTCACAAATTTATTAAATAAAAATGCATTTAACCTGCTATTACCGGCAACCAGGTCAAGAATTGGTGAACCATTTACAAATTTTACAGGTTTGTGGGGAATATATATCAATAAAAATGTTTATTGGGCAACCAAGTACAAAAGGAAAGGTTCGTTGATAATCGAGTGATTAAACCCTAAAATCTAACACTACCTATTTCAATTTTTGTGTATCTATTACTAATAGCATATTAACACCTATTTCAGTTTTTGTGTATCTATTACTAATAGCATATTAGCATATTCCCATATTACCACCCGACTCTTATATTTTGTTTGTCTTACAACATCAAACTGTTTATTCATTAGGTACTTTCAGTATCGATGAAAACTTGAAATTTGATATTAACAAGTCTCCTTATCCGTCAGAGCGAACCATGACTCTGCTTCTTTAAATGAGACTTGTTGTTTATACATATCATAACATTCACAACTGTATATGTATATAAATAAAAGATATGCAGACATGTGTTTGGTTAAATGTCTGAATTAAAAGAAAAAAATTAATAACAGGGATGAAAATTGTAAAAACAACAAACCTCATGGGTGATTTTAATGAGGAAAATACCCCTCACATGACTTGCATGTGAGGTGACTTAACAAAAGTAGGGACGAACTGCAAACCATATGGATGATTTAGGCCAAAACGTTAAAGGAGAGATGAAAATTGCAAAACTGACAAACCATATGGACGATTTTTGCATTTAACCCCTTTTTTAAATAAAGGAAGATTTGATTAACTTTACTAGTTTGTCCCAGCGGATCTTAGAAATCAGGTGCAAGATGTGCTTTTTCCGAGACAAATGCAAGTAACCACCACACTGCCATCATCGGTAGACAACTCCATCCGTAACACCAAGTTGGTCAAAGCTGTTGTCGACGGACGATGGTTGGAAGCAAAACTCATGTTAAATAAAGATGTTGCCCCAGAAGCGCTTACAGATAGGGGCGAGACAGTGCTTCACTTAGCTGTGAAAGAAGGCCGCAATGATTTTCTCGAAAGGTTGCTCGACTAATTCATAGATGATGAAAATAAAATCAAAGTGTCAAACAATGGATGGACGGCCTTACACAAGGCTGCATACAAAAACAACAAACATGCTGCCCAACTCTTGGTTAAAAAATGTAAAAGTTTGTTATTCTGTCTTTATGGAAGCAAGACACCATTAGAGATTGCTTATCGCGAAAATAAGCTCGATACTTTCTTATATTTGTGGGAAGCTTTTAAAGATGAGCAAGGCACACCTGAGGCTATATTTACGGTAAATCGTTCTGAAGTCGAGATTCGTAAGTCTATTGGTTTTGAGATGCTAGAAGAAACTATTTCCAATCAACAATACGGTGAGTGATTAGTTGCTTTACCTGAACCCGAATAACCTTACCGACTTGAATCCAGTTTGGGTTATTTAGTTAACCCAAATAAAGGAATGAGCTAGTATTAATTAAGGGTTGAAACTCTCAGTTTTGTCATAATTTTGCAGGTTTAGCTTCGAGATTGGTCAACGCATTTCCTCAAGTGGCTATGCAAGATGATCAACTCTTGATGGCTATGGCTAGATACTTTCCGAGTGACCTTGGCTTTGGAGAAGCATTGATATGTCCATGTAATATATAATGGAGAAACATCTTCAAAATAGGACTTATTAATGCATGTAGACTAAAAATGTTGGAATATATAACTAAATATCATTATTCACGAGTATGCAACGGAAGCAAATCAAACCATGTAATCAAATAATTAACCTTGAAATAGGATTAAGGAATACCTCTTAATGTAGATGATAAAGTAAAGAAACTTTAAAAGGATTTGAAGTAAATCCCTCTACGATTTCACACACGATCCACAGATATAGGTGTGCTAGCACTTGATCATGAACCGAGCAACCTTTGGCTTGATCTCTTCTTCAAAACCGAAAACCAAAAAAACCAAAGGGTTTTCCTTGTTTTGGCCGTCCAAAAGAAGAGAGGAGGAGATGAGAGGTTTATGAGTTATAATTCTCTTTAATTTGTAGTTGTTAAAGAAAACCATTAGACTACCTTTAGTATTTATAGGTAGAATCAAACTTGGCCATCAAGTTTAGGGTTTCACTAGGAAACCTAGTAGGGAGGCCGACCCCCTATGGGCTTTTCTAGAACCTTCCCTAATCGTTTTAATTACAATTATCTCCTTACTTTAACGACCGTTAGCTAGTAACCGTTAAATATTAACGACCGTTCGTTAACTTATTCGTGATCCATATTAATTAATAAATCAATTAATATTAACTATATTTGAATCGAGACGTGTGACCCCGTAGGCTAAAATCATTTCCGGACATACGTTCATTTTACGTGATCACATACTAACAAAAAAGACATGTGTCGCTTGAATATTATGTCGCGTATCGATCAAATGATGCTTTATTATATTGGTAGAAATTCCTACCTTATGTGATGGTGTGTACTATTGTACTAACATGCATGTACTCTGTATATATCTTGCAGCCTTAAATAATTTCCATCAAAGAATTGTAAAAAGGAGTTTTTCACTTTTTCATTCACCCGAAGCTTTGTACGTTGTTATTGTTATTGTTATTGTTATTGTTATTGTTATTGTTATTGTTATTGTTATTGTTATTGTTATTGTTATTGTTATTGTTATTGTTACTGTTATTGTTATTGTTATTGTTATTGTTATTGTTATTGTTATTGTTATTGTTACTGTTATTGTTATTGTTATTGTTATTGTTATTGTTATTGTTATTGTTATTGTTACTGTTACTTGTTATTGTTATTGTTATTGTTATTGTTATTGTTATTGTTATTGTTATGTTACTTGTTATTGTTATTGTTATTGTTATTGTTATTGTTATTGTTATTGTTACTGTTATTGTTATTGTTATTGTTATTGTTATTGTTATTGTTATTGTTATTGTTACTGTTACTGTTACTTGTTATTGTTATTGTTATTGTTAATTGTTATGTTATTGTTATTGTTATTGTTATTGTTATTGTTATTGTTATTGTTATTGTTACTTGTTACTTGTTATTGTTATTGTTATTGTTATTGTTATTGTTATTGTTATTGTTACTGTTACTGTTATTGTTATTGTTATTGTTATTGTTATTGTTATTGTTATTGTTACTTGTTATTGTTATTGTTATTGTTATTGTTATTGTTATTGTTATTGTTATTGTTACTGTTACTTGTTATTGTTATTGTTATTGTTATTGTTATTGTTATTGTTATTGTTACTTGTTATTGTTATTGTTATTGTTATTGTTATTGTTATTGTTATTGTTATTGTTATTGTTATTGTTATTGTTATTGTTATTGTTATTGTTATTGTTACTCTTACTGTTATTGTTATTGTTATTGTTATTGTTATTGTTATTGTTATTGTTACTGTTACTATTATTATTGTTAGTGTTGATTTGGTACAATTATTTGTAGAGCTTTTTGTATAAAACTTGTTATTGTTATTGTTATTGTTATTGTTATTGTTATTGTTATTGTTACTTGTTATTGTTATTGTTATTGTTATTGTTATTGTTATTGTTATTGTTATTGTTATTGTTACTTGTTACTTGTTATTGTTATTGTTATTGTTATTGTTATTGTTATTGTTATTGTTACTTGTTACTTGTTATTGTTATTGTTATTGTTATTGTTATTGTTATTGTTATTGTTACTTGTTACTTGTTATTGTTATTGTTATTGTTATTGTTATTGTTATTGTTATTGTTACTTGTTATTGTTATTGTTATTGTTATTGTTATTGTTATTGTTATTGTTATTGTTACTTGTTATTGTTATTGTTATTGTTATTGTTATTGTTATTGTTATTGTTATTGTTACTGTTACTTGTTATTGTTAGTGTTATTGTTATTGTTATTGTTATTGTTATTGTTATTGTTATTGTTATTGTTTGTTAAAACTTACTGTTATTGTTATTGTTATTGTTATTGTTATTGTTATTGTTATTGTTATTGTTATTGTTATTGTTATTGTTATTGTTATTGTTATTGTTATTGTTATTGTTATTGTTATTGTTATTGTTATTGTTATTGTTATTGTTATTGTTATTGTTATTGTTATTGTTACTGTTACTTGTTATTGTTATTGTTATTGTTATTGTTATTGTTATTGTTATTGTTATTGTTATTGTTATTGTTATTGTTATTGTTATTGTTATTGTTATTGTTATTGTTATTGTTATTGTTATTGTTATTGTTATTGTTATTGTTATTGTTATTGTTATTGTTATTGTTATTGTTATTGTTATTGTTATTGTTATTGTTATTGTTACTTGTTATTGTTATTGTTATTGTTATTGTTATTGTTATTGTTATTGTTATGTTACTTGTTATTGTTATTGTTATTGTTATTGTTATTGTTATTGTTATTGTTATGTTACTTGTTATTGTTATTGTTATTGTTATTGTTATTGTTATTGTTATTGTTATGTTACTTGTTATTGTTATTGTTATTGTTATTGTTATTGTTATTGTTATTGTTATGTTACTTGTTATTGTTATTGTTATTGTTATTGTTATTGTTATTGTTATTATTATTATTATTATTATTGTTATTGTTATTGTTATTGTTATTGTTATTGTTATTGTTATTGTTATTGTTAGTGTTGATTTGGTACAATTATTTGTAGAGCTTTTTTAGTTTAAGCTGTCTATTTCAGATGGTTATGTGAGGTCATGTCCTTCGGTTTCGGGGTCGGGCAGGCACAGGGGGGTTAATACTAGAGTTAAGAGAACCTTTAGGCTTAGATTTGGGAGCTGGAATGTAGGCACTCTTACGGGTAAGCTTTTAGAACTAGGAGATGCCTTGACTAGGTGTAAAGTAGACATTGCATGCTTCCAGGAAACAAAGTGGACGGGAAGAAGCACTAGAGAGAGAACGGCTACAAGCTATGGTATTCTGGAGCCCCTAAGTCGATAAACGGAGTAGGGATCATCATGGCCGAACGACTTAAAGATTATGTAGTGAATGTCGATAGATTTGGGGATAGGCTGATGTTGGTGAGATTGGTGATACAACAAGAGACCATAAACGTGATCAGCGCGTATGCTCCCCAGTCGGGCCGGGGAGCGGAAGAGAAGAAGAGTTTTTGGGACGCACTCGATGAGCTTGTTAGGAGTTGCCCTGATGACCAGCGATTAGTCTTAGGAGGAGACTTAAACGGACATATAGGAGTAGAGTCAGACGGCTACCCGGGTGTTCACGGGGGTTTAGGGTTTGGAGAAAGGAATGAAGACGGACGCGCATTGGAGTTTGCAACTGCACATGACCTGGTTATCGCAAACTCTTTCTTCCGAAAGAGGGATCGCCAGCTGATTACCTTTCAGAGCGGCCTAAATGAAACCCAGATCGACTACTTTTTAGTGCGTAAAGGCGATTTTAGGGCTTGTAAAGATTGCAAGGTCCTCCCTAGAGAGGCTGGTTACTCCCAACATAGACTGTTGGTTATAGATTTGCTTTTGAGTAGACGAACAATCAAGACAGAGAAGGCTGTAAAGCCAAGAATCCTTTGGAAAACCCTAAGGGGTGAAGCAGCAGAGACGTTTAGGTCGATGACTAGCACGAGGTTCACAAGGGAGATTCAAGACAGTTTGCATATGGATGCCGACCAGTTGTGGACACGCTTGGCAGAGGGTATGAGGGAGACGGCAAAGGAGGTATTAGGGTTATCTAGAGGAACAGGAAGACTGCGTAAAGTGGGTAGAGAATCTTGGTGGATCAGCGAAGACGTTCAGACCAAGGTCGCGACAAAACTTAGTTGCTTTAAAGAGCTCGCCAAATGCCGCCAGAACGGGACAAATGAAGAATGGTCCGTGGCAAGGCAGAGGTACTATGAAGCCAAGAAAGAAGCAAAGAGGAGTGTAGCTAGAGCAAAAGAAAGAGCATACGAAGAACTGTATAAGAAACTAGATTCCAAAGAAGGCGAAAACGATATCTTTAGAATTGCTAAAGCAAGGGAGAGAAGACGCAGGGACCTAGGTGATGTCATTTATATCAAAGACGGAAGCGGGCGGAGCATTGTGAAGGAAGGAGACATTAGGAAAAGATGGGAAGAGTACTTCGCCAAATTGTTTAATGGGAGTGGGCCGGGGCGAAGGGAAGGTGGAGAAGACCACGCCACACTTCGAGACACACGCTACGACGACGACGATGCTACGAGAATCAGCCAAGAGGAAGTAAGGCTCGCTCTAAAGAAGATGGGGAGGAACAAAGCAGTAGGCCCAGATCAAATCCCTATCGAGGCATGGAGATGCCTGGGGGAAGCTGGGATAGGCTTGTTGACAAGCCTCTTCAACAAGATTTGGACAAGTGCAAAAATGCCAGAAGAATGGAGACTTAGTGAGGTTATACCTATCTATAAGAACAAGGGGGACGTGCAGAGTTGTAGCAACTATAGGGGCATTAAACTCCTAAGTCATACCATGAAGCTGTGGGAGAGAGTGATCGAGATGAGGCTGAGAAGGGTTACGAAGGTGGCAGAGCACCAATTTGGTTTTATGCCAGGGAGGTCGACGATGGAGGCTATTCACATCACCAGAAGCCTCATAGAAAAGTATAGGGAAAGACAAAAATCGCTACACTGTGCCTTCCTAGATTTGGAAAAGGCATACGATAGTGTACCACGTGAGTTGATTTGGAGGACGCTTCAAGCGAAAGGAGCTACGGGGAGATACATTAGTGTTATCAGGGATATGTATGATAGGGTGAGGACGAGTGTTCGAACCCCCGTGGGGAGTACAGAGCTCTTCTCGGTAGATATGGGCCTACACCAGGGTTCGGCACTTAGCCCATACCTTTTTACCTTGATCTTAGACGAGTTGTCCAGTGGCTTACAGGAGGAACTACCATGGTGCATGATTTTTGCTGATGACATCGCGCTTATCGCGAAATCGACGGAGGAGCTAAACCATAGGCTAGAGAAATGGAGAGAAGCACTTGAAGACCATGGTTTATGCGTGAGCCGAGAGAAGACGGAATACCTAAGATGTGACTTCGATAAGCATGATATAAGAAACAAGGGGACGAAGATATTCGCATTGGAGAGCGAATATTGTGCCCGAAGGAGTCTTTTAGATACCTGGGATCGGTGATACATAAATCGGGGGAGATAGATGACGACGTGACACGTCGAATCCAAGCTGGATGGATGAAGTGGAGAGCAGCTACCGGAGTCATGTGCGATAAAAGGATCCCACTAAAACTGAAAGGCAAGTTCTACAGAGTGGCGATTAGACCGGCTATGTTATACGGGTCAGAATGTTGGCCGATGAAGAAAGCCCAAGCTCGGTGGAGGTGGCTGGAGATGAGGATTCTAAGGTGGACTTGCGGGAATACCCTATTAGACAGGATACCCACACGGGAGTTTTTAGAGCCGAACTTGAAGTAGGGAGCATCATTAACAAGCTAAGAGAAGGGCGCTTGAGATGGTTTGGCCACGTTAGGAGAAGGGATCTGACGGCACCACTAAGGAGAGCGGAGGCTATTCACGTTGACGGCATACGAAGAAGGGGAAGGCCTAAGATGAGGTGGGAGGATCGAGTAACGAAGGACCTATTAGAGCTTGGCTTGTCGGAGAACATGATGTCAGATAGGACGGCTTGGAGGACTAGGATTAGAGCAGAGGATTAGGTTAGGGTAGGACTTTTTGATCGACTTTTTTACCCATATTGCCTTGCCTAAGGCTGCTATTGATGGGTGGCTTGGAGTAATGGGCCCAAGGTGACTCAACGCTACAGGGGACTTAGACCTGATAGGAGAAGAGGTAGGTCGAGCGGAGGATCTGAACAAGGAAGGCAAGGCATATGGGAATAGGTTTTTTAAGTAGACTTTTTAGTTTAGACTTTGGTTCTCTATAACCTCAGTAGGGGTTTTTGGCCTTGAGTCTCGATAGGCCTAAACCGAGGGGGGAGGACATGACCAATGATAGGTTGTCTATAGGACTAGGGTTTAGGCTTACTTTAGGGGTTTTGTAAGTGTCGTGGAGGACTAGGAGTTTAGTTTTCTTAGGCGGCGCTAGTTCCCTACTTCGTAGGTTGAGCAGGAATCTTTTACTCTCTTGGAATTCTTAGTCATTTTCCTTTTTGTTTATATGTTTTGTTTGTCTTTCGGTGTTAAGGTTTTTTGCTAGGTTGCATGTTTGCCACTCTCCCCTACTCTCAAGGTGGTCGGCCCCAACAGACCCAGGTATGTCTTGCTAAGCATTTTCGTTGTCAGTCAGGTATGGTACTTCTAAACCCTTTACTCTTCCCGACTTTTACCGCTTTTGTGGCCGGAGGTCCTTTGGAAGCAGTCTCTCTACCTTTGGGTAGAGGCAAGACTGTCTACAGTTTCACCTCCCCATACCCCGCACAGGGATTGGGTACTGTTGTTGTTGTTGTTAACATGCTCACAACCATCAGTCTTTGAGATAACTTCCATTAGAAAGCACAAACCTGAACATGCTTAGGCATTGTCCTAAATAAATGTCAGGGATTTTATCTGGCCCTAGACAAAGTTTTTGGCCTTTTAAGGCCTGAACAAGTTAAGCCTACACCGGAGCCTAGCTTTTATGGACTATTTTTTTATAACCTTTTTTTATAAAAAAAAATCTTTTAGTTTTTTTATTTAAATATCTATCACTATAACAAAACATGATTAAACCATTTTTTTTTTATCGAAAAGTGAAGCTTTACTTGAATGGTATGTGTCCCTTTAAGTCTACATAAACAAAATCATACTTTAGATAGTATATAATATTAAAACTTTTAATTAATTGATATGAGAAATGTTTATTTGAAAGCTAAAATATGAGTGAAAACTATAAAACTAGCCAAAACACACTGTGTTATGAATCTAACACAATGTGTTTTCTAAAAACACATTGTCTTAAGTTTCAAATCACAAAGTGTTTTTGATAGCGCGTCAAAACCTGGTCAAACACACTATGATTTGAAACTTAACACAATGTGTTTAAGTTCAATTACAGTGTGTTTTCCAGTTTTCTAGTTTTCACGAAAAATTTTAGTTTTCAAATGATCACAACCCTAATTGATATATGGGTTGAGATCCCCTCAAGTTAGGGGTAACTTGAAGGGTAAAATTAGATGATCTCGACCATTGATTTAAAATCAATGGTCAAGATTCAAAAATGATAAATGAATCTTAACCATTGATTTTAATCCAATGGTCAATAATCCTTCGACTTTACCCCTCAAGTTACTTCTAACTTAAAGGAACCCCCACCCTATATAGATACAAATATAACAACATATAAATAGTATAAAGGTTATCTTATATTCATAATACATCTACGTTTTTTAACTTATATTTTAATTTGGATATTACTTATTATTTGTTTATTTGTCTATTTAACCAAACTAAAAATGACTGAAAGTTTTAAAATAATACACCTCATGTTTTACCATCATGAGTGATACCATCACTGATATCAAAAATAGATCAAATTTATGTGATAGATCATTCAATTTTATTTTTATTATTACAAAAATATTTATTGTTCGACATATATATATATATACCAGACGAATACCCGCGCAATGCGGCGGTGACGACTTGTAGTGGCAACGGCGGCGAGTAAAATAGATAATTGATGTAAAATAATTCATGTGTGATTTAGGAGTTAATGAAGGTAATTTAGTAGACAAAAAATGTATGCTATAAAATTTAAGACTGACAATTGGGTACCTGTTAAGACCTGTTAAAGTAACTGTTAAGCAAAAAATGTACCATGCAACTTTTTCTATTTTTAAAAATAATTGTTTTTAATATTTTAAAGTTCAACATTTAACTTTTTTGATACATAAAACGAATAACTGTCACGCTCAAATCATCAAAGGCAAGTGTTAAATGATTCGTTTTCATGTTTGAAAGATGAGAATTTTGTGCGCACCAAACCTGTTAAGACACGATTTGCCAGCCTTACTATAAATGTTTTAAGAGATTAAGAGATTCCAAAAATAGAATACCTAGTTTGTTTTATAAGTAGTTATAGATAATCGATGCATACATGATACAACTTTTTGAAATTAATATAATTAACAATATATACAACTGATATTGACACAAAATTTAAACTCGTAACCAAAATATTCTACCAAACAGATTTAACCATTTAAAAATTTGACATGTGTCACTTATTATCTTTCTCTATTAACTCTCTTGATTTTTTCATGTGGTTTGACCTTATGTGCTTAGAAGAATTATTAGGCTGATCAATTATGAGGATATATCATTACCCAAAACTTTTGAAACAATATTTGAAAGTTTGAAGATTATGAAAAAGTATGTTGTGTATATTTGTTGAAAATTTAAATGTTTGATTTGTAACTTGTTCAACAACGAATAGCAATAATGCATTAGTGTACATTTTGAAATACTATAAACATTAACATTTTATGACTTTTTTTAAACCTTAAACTAAAACCTATATGATAAATTTTTTAAGAACTAGGCTATTATTGAAAAAACATACGAGTAGATTTTAGGATTACGGCACTTTTGGAATTTGGGTTTTTTAAGGATCCAGGTGGCCCGTCCAACTAGAGCTGCGTCGGGCTTTGATATCTAATTTTGAAACTATTTAGAGCTTTCAAGTTGGGCCAGGCCTTTGTGCACCTCTAATTTCCACCAAGTGTTCTTCAATGATGTGTTGTCAAAATCTCAGGGATGCCAATCAAGCGTATAGAGAAGAAGAGAAAAAACTACCAAGAAGCTAAAGATTTTGTAAATATTATATGTAATCATATCGATAAGTTAGGCTCTTTTGGTACTAATCATCCCTGTTATAACAAACCTTTTCTGGAGGCAGCATGTCAAGGTACTTACGAGGTTTTTGATGAGATTCTATCTAGGTCACCAAAATTGCTAAGTTATAAGAGTGAAGAGGGTCATAATTGTGTTCAATTAGCAATTACAAATCGTTCAGAAAAAATCTACAACCTTATCTATCACGTGAAAGTTATAAGGAACGAATATAAAGAATTTGAAGATTCCTTTCGGAACAACATCTTACACCTGGCTGGAAAGTTGGCGCCTGAACGTATACTTAGTCGTACTATGGGTGCAGCATTGCAACTACAACGAGAGCTTCAATGGTTCCGGGTACGTTACAAAATTTAAAAAAATGAGTTTGTCATGCTATATATATTGCTCTTGAGTTTCATAATATCAAGCTAAGTGTTATAGGAAGTGGAGAAGATAATGTTACCGGGAGATCTTGTGAAGAAGAATGTCGATATGGAGACACCACAAATGGTGTTTTCAAAGCAGCATGCGGAGTTGGTGAAGGAAGGGGAACAATGGATGAAAACAACTTCAGAAGCATGTAGCATAACTGCTGCCTTAATTGTATTTGCAGCAGCTATTACTGTACCAGGTGGGAACGATGAAGAGGGCATCCCTTTGTTTAAAAAAGATACTGCCTTCATTATCTTTGCTGTATGTGACGCAATCTCGCTATTTTCAGCTGCTAGCTCACTACTGTTAGTGTTCTTATCAATCCTCACTACACGTTTCGCTGAAAAGGATTTCCTAGTCAGCTTACCGAGACGGTTGATTATTGGTCTTTCCACGTTATTCCTCTCTACAGCTTCCATGATGGTAGCGTTTAGCGCAATCTTGTTCATGGTCTTTTGTGATCAAAGGTTATGGATGCTGGCACCAATAGGTGGGTTAACATGTATGCCAATTGCAGTTATTGTTACCCTACAATTGCCCCTCTTGGTTGACTTGTTCAAATCAACATACATTCCCATCTTTGGTAAGCAAAAATACATAGACAGTTCTATATTTATTTCAAACCATCCTCTGTTTGCATATGAATAATAGCGCTGCAAGTTGCTGTGGATCATAACTTTTAAACATTTTGTTCCTATATGTCAGCCCGTTTAATTGTGAATGTCAGCACATTTGAAACTAAATGGTTTTATAAATGATTAGTTTGTTTAAATTCGACTTTACATTGTAGTTTCTGATATTATTTTTTAATCAAAAGTCTTATTACGCTTGTTAGCTCATCATAACGACAAAGTTTTATGCAAGCCAACTAGTTGTCTAAACTTGCATGATCTTAGTAAACAGATATCTAACTACTGATCTGATGAAATTGAACTTACTTTTTTATGATTCATTCGATCAGAATATGGTTTTGTCACTGTTGATGTTCTTGCCATGGTGACCTTGGATTTTAATGCCTTACACACTTCAAACTATATATAAATTTCCTAAACACTATTGTTAGTGATTGTGATGGATTCTATTACATAGTGAAAGGTCCATCAGTATCTATTGAGTTTCATCTTACTAAGATGTCATGTACATACGGTCAACGATTATGAATGTGGGCTACTATAGGGTGTATAAACGTCTCAGAAGATGATAAACTCGCTGTTGAGCTCTTCTCAAAAGGAGGACAAATCATCGTAACAAGACTAGTACATCAAACATCTATCAACATTAGCAGCAAACTATACAGCTTACTGACAATTAATGTGATCAAACTATTGCGTTTCGATAACCTAGATTAATAATCTTAAGAGTATTTGTAGTAATGCCAGTTCAAGAGGTGCTTTATCAATTATCATCGATAAGGAAGCAACCTATAATTCCATCAAGGTTACCTAGAAATTCTTCAAATAATCACTACTGCCAAACCGATTATATCTAACTATTGCGATATCAAACAACATAATTATCTAAACAAACACTATTTCCAGTTTCTAAAACCATCATAGGTCAGCAAATACGAACAAAATTAAGAAGCCGCAACATAACAATCATCAACATTAGGGTGGTTTTTAACATTTTCTAAGGTTAAATAATAAATTACAAAACCAACAAAACATCTCCTTATTTCAACTTATTTCAAACAACCAAACTCTCAAAAACATCTCACAATTAAATCAAAAGACCACGCGAAACTGAGGGGCGTCTGAGACACTCGCGGGCAAAATCTCCCAACGACAAGGCTCAAGGTCATCAGAAACAGGACAATATCCAGCAAGAGTTACCTTATCAGATGAAACAGCAACTGACCCGAATTCAAATACGGTTACATCCATGTTTGGAGCGGGTCGGGTCACCGCCACTGCTCCGTTCATTCCCGGAACTTCTTCTGAGGTTGAGGTTGGTTTTTCCGACGAAACGATGGGCTTTTCGGTGGTTTTCACGGCGGTGGGAGTCGGATTGTTGTTGTTGCCTCCTTTAAACCAAGAGAGGATACCCATTTGGGATTACTATGGGGTTGGAAGTGATAATGAGAAGTAGATATAGGGACTTTCTTGTCTTGTGTATCTATCTATATATTTTAGAGTTAATTACATTTTTCGTCCCTGTGATTTGTAACAACTTTCACAGATCATCCTTAAGATCACGAAATTACGTGTTTCATCCCTGAGTTTGGAATTCTGTTAACAAGTTTGGTCAATGCTACTAACTACCGTTAAAATTGGGGTCACATGAAGGGTATGTTTGTCTTTTGCTAACACAGGACCTAAAATGTAATTAACTCAATCCAAAATTTTTATTTTTGTAAATATATATATAAAAGTATATACAAGGAAAAAAAACTCCATCTTTGACTACTTTTCTTTTTTACCCAGATCTACCTTTTCATAACTACCACACCACCACCATCTATATCATCATCATATCATACACGATACACCTATATACTCATTCAAAAGAAGCTTATATGTATATAATATATTCATTATCATAGATAGATACATATAGTTGCCATCTATATCATCATTATTATCACCATCATACATTTATATCTATAAAGAAATAGATCTATATATCTATACATACCTATATAGAAGGATCTATCTAAATCTTGTTCACAAAATATACATATATGACATATTCTTTCAAATCTAAATCACAAATCACAGACTTTATTCAATCGTGGGTCAGTGGCAATAATGATATATATCACCGATCTATATCTATCTTTTTCATCCAGTTGGAGTTTTAAATATGGTAGGTGAGTAGGTCAGCGTTACAACAGGAAGAGATAAGGGGATTCGATGTTAACAGTGGTCACGG
This sequence comes from Erigeron breviscapus, assembly GCA_034093135.1. Classification (NCBI taxonomy): domain Eukaryota; kingdom Viridiplantae; phylum Streptophyta; class Magnoliopsida; order Asterales; family Asteraceae; genus Erigeron; species Erigeron breviscapus. The sequence continues at coordinate 146,591,044 of CM067167.1, read as the reverse complement.
TGGTCCAATCTATATATACACACGTATTTAAGCGCGGTGGTGGAGGTGTAGGGTGGTCGGTTTGGTGGTTGATACGATGGAGAATGCGAGCAGGCCTTTGAGGAACAAAATGATCACTGTCTTGTTTCTTGATATTTATGTAAATATGTAAATGATAATTTGTTAATTACATCTTTGGAGTTGATTACAATTTGTTAATAACAATGATAATGGTTGATAGGTTGGGGATGATGTTAGACTATCAAAATCTGGAAAAAGACAAATGCTGGAGATGATAACAGAGGTTGATTTTTAATGTAGATTTGGATTATTTTTGATATATTTATATACATATAGATTTCTGAAATACAGATAAATTTATGGAAAAAGGATGGATAGATTTTGTTGAAGAAGAAGATGATGTTAATTACATTTTTTATCCTTTAACAATGAAATGACCATTATACCCTTGGCGTGCAGGTCATGTGACCACGTTTTTAACGTCCGTTTGGGTCATGGACCAAACTTGTTAACGGAATTCCAAACTCAAGGATGAAACACGCAATTTCGTGGTCTCAGGGATGATCTGTAAAAATTGGTACAAACCACAGGGACGAAAAATGTAATTAATTCTATATTTTATGCAGATTGGAAAATGCATGATGGCCCTCTAGCTATTGAAAATATTAAAAGATACCCTTTTATACTATACTCCTTGCATCCAACAATATTTGGGAAAAGTGAATATAAGGCTGTCCGGCACCTAAGCTTAGGTGTGGAACCCCTCACATACTAATTTTTTAATATTTGTTGAATTTTAATTAAATCACATGGCCCCCATGAATTTTATGGATTAAAAAAATAATATGTGAGTGTTCCACACCTAAGCTTAGGTACCTAACAGCCTTATATTCCCACCCCCCACAATATATATCACTTTTCTTTTTGGGATGTCTTTCAAGTTTCAAAAATGGAACACAATGTTTTTTTCTTTAAGAAAATGATATGTGAATTTTCTTTATATGATGAAATAAATAATTAACTGTAAAATTTGTAATTTGGAGTTTTAGAACAGCTGTAGTTCGTATGATTTTTTTTTTTATTGTATTGTGCTCAACACAATTTTTAAAAAAATCCAATATATAACTTTTTATTAAACACAAAACAGAGTGCTAGTAAAAAAATTATATTATATCAAAATTAAAACATCAAAAATTGTAAATAAGTAGATAAAAATCAAGCAATACACCATTAGGTTTCATGTATAGAGCTCAGCAACATCGAACATGCACCGTTTTCTCAATTCAGAACAGAAAGCTTGATCCTATTTTTAATTTATAAAAAAGTCTGAGACTAGATTTCATTGAGTTTCTGTCCAAAGTTTGGTGATTTTCCTTCAAACACCAAACGCTTGAGTACACACCATAAAGACCACATTGTGAATACAACAATGGCATTGTTCTTCCATTTAAGGTCCCCCGGACATAGATATCTATCTCTAGTAAATCTCGAACATGAAACGGGAAGAAAGTAGAAATCTACGAGGAACTTAAAAAAAGAAAAGTATAGTTTTATTAGTCAACTATGCAATAATTGAACATCTCCTTAAATTTACGTATTTTTCCAAATAAATATTTATATTGAGACGGTTAAAAACTTTTTTACTCCATATTTACTGATTAAAAAAATATGATTTAATCCTGCCACAAACCCTTTAGGGCATTGCCAGGAGTCGAACCGGCGTGGACGTATCCGCGTGGGGATGTTAGCCATGTATCCATTGCTGTCTTTTCAAAAAAAAAAATGATTTACAGATAGTGTTTGTTCATGTTCAAAAATAAAAAGAAACATATGGGGGTGTTTGGGCATAGCTTGTGTTTATTCCTTGAGTTAAAAGGTTGTTATTTTCTTTAGTCAACAAACCAGTTGGAGAAAAAAAATAATCCAGAAATCAGAAATTATCTGTAAACCTGGCAATAAGAATAGGAATGGGTTTGGGAATTCCATTCCAAAACCTCCCTATTCCTTTCCAAGTCGTTAGTTACTTTACTGCAGCAGTTGTTGATTTCACCTTGGATACCTTCGAAGGAAAAAAGAGGTAAAAATTTCATCCCTTTTATCCAATTTTTTTACTATACGTTTGTGTTTTAATCAATAATTGTTGCTGCACTCTATCTGTTCGACCAAATGCCTCTTAAAGTTTTTATCCAATTTTTTTACTATACGTTTGTGTTTTAATCAATAATTGTTGCTGCACTCTATCTGTTCGACCAAATGCCTCTTAAAGTTTTTATCCAATTTATGTTTGTCTTTTTCGGTTTGCAGACCCCCGTTATCGATAATCGCAATCCCGAACACTCTCCCTGAGTGTCTATACTGATATCTTTTTACTTGTTAGATTAAATGCTGTTACTTTTAACTAATTAGGAACCAACTAGCAAATATTTATGCATTAGTTTTGCCATAGAATTATACTGATAGATGATAGACAGTGTGAGAACTTATAATCTATTCCATTTGTGTATTACCTTTATGCGTCAGAATTGACCTTTCCCGTTACATAGTGTAGGTAAATATGGCAAAGCAAGCTTCAGCATTCTTTCTTGAAGAATGGCTGAAAACAAATAGCGGTGCTACACGCAATACAAACGCTGCCCTTTCTACTACTCAATCAGCCCGAGCCATCATCCAAGCATGGGCCGATCTTAGGGAACATCTCACATCTCACCCACACATCTTAAACTATTTTATTCCCCATATCCTATCAAAGTTTATAAAATCTGGATATATGATCAGTGTCTTAAATAACTGGTTTTCTGGTGCTACGTCGACCTATTTATTATACCTTTTACTGTTAAATTTGAAAGCTGGTTGCCATAAACTAAATACTCCGCATTTTGAAACTTTATGTTTTCATCTGGCTTAAAGCTGGTTATGTAGGGTAAAATTTGATCAAGGTTGTTACCATCTTATACATTGTCTCATTACAATACATGATTGCCTAGTGTCCTAGAGTAATTAGTGAATACTGTTACCCCCCTGTCTTGTAGTGTCATCGAACAAAATAGAGTTTACATGGTCTAAAGACGAAATGCAGACTTCAAGGATCTTGTTTTATCTGCGTGTGATCCCGACTTGTGCAGAACGAATACCAGCTGCAGTATTCAGAAAGACTGTTGCTCCCATCCAATTTTTGTATCCTGAATTTTAACTCTGATAAAGTGCAAACTTAAATATATCGTTATGTAATTCATATTTGAAAAGTAACACCACTTAACGCATGCTAGATACATGGGACATCCAAATGGAAAAGTGACTCGAGCTTCACATTCAACATTTGTAGCTTTCATCTCTTCCGGGAATGAAGATGATAATGAGAGAGTTACATTGAAGGAACAGCTTGTTTATTATTACATGCAGAGATCATTAGAGGTATCAAAGGGTTTGTTTAAATTTGTGTTTTGGGATTAGTTATTTAATTTTGCGATGTGATTATCCATTTCATCAGCTGCAACAGAACTGATTAACTCAAGCATCTATAATTATCTGATCATTGCAATTTTAAACAGCAGAAGCACATCCACTCACTCCCTAAAAATTGACTCAGCACTGCTGATTATGTTCTTCCTTTTATTATTATTTTCTGGAAATTGCAGGGATACCCTGCTGTGACCCCATTTGAAGGTATGGCTTCTGGAGTTGCTGCATTGGTTCGATATCTTCCTGCAGGAAGTCCTTCTATCTTCTATTGTGTACATTGTCTCGTAGAGAAAGCTACTAGTCTCTGCATTGAAGTCCCCACTGAGCCTGGATCATGGAACGAGTATGACGAGTTAGAGCCGTGTAAGAAACTTCTGGATTTACTACTTCGACTTCTCTCCCTGGTCGATATACAGGTAGCCCTACTGAAGTATCTCAGTTTTCCACTTTCTGACTGATACTATTATTTTTACTAGAGGTGGCAATATCGACCCATTCACTTATGAGTGTGATGATTGGGTTATGGATCATCACTAATGGGTCAAATCGAAAAACAGTAGCCAAACAGGTTGAAAATCCCGAAGTTGTAGTTTTAATGCGTATAAGATTCTCATTCGTTTTGATTTTAAAGATTAGATATATATATATGAATAGAATAATGTAGCCTTGAGAATATGCAGTGCATTCATTATCAAATTGGACAAAAATGCTTCGGTCAACACAATCTTTCCTGTATGGAAAAAAACCTGTTCTGACCCGGTGTGCTTTTGACACATTACTTCCCCATTTTCCCACCTCTAGATTCTACATAGATCTTCTCATCCGTAATTATATATACAAAGCAAAATAGTATCTTTTTTAACCAAAGCGTATAAACTTTAATGTCTTTTGAAAGTTACTAGTACTGCTCATTTGATCGCCAGCCTCTTCTTTCCGGAGAAGAAAGGAGTTGGTCTTGTCCATTTAGTTGTTAAGTCTAAACCATGCTTAAAATCTTGTCGTACGTCTAATTTTTAGGTATTGCCGAGTTTGATGAAGCTGTTAGCACAACTGGTTGTGCACCTCCCGGAAGATGGTCAAAACATGGTCCTAAACGACTTATATGCTCAAGTCGCTGATTCAGATGATGTTACACGGAAACCAGCACTCGTGTCTTGGGTGCAGTCTTTATCTTATCTATCTTCTCAAGCTACAATCATCAGTAGAGCACCCAAAGAAGACCGCCAACATGGAAAATCTGGTGCAAGATCTTGGAATAAGGGCAGGCTGGCTGGCTTGAACAGGATCTTTGCACGAATTTAGTACACCGAGGGTTCATCTTTCAGAAATTCTTTTCACCACCCTGTAACTGCAGGTAAAGTTAATGTGATAGGAAAAGTTTTGTACTTTTGTTTTTATAGTTATGTTGTTGTGGCTTTCTGAATATTTGATGTGCTTTACATATAGTTGGAAAAATTGCTAAAAATAATATAATGTCATAGTTTACACTTTACACGTTCAATTTTATAGCATATGAAGTGTAAAGAATCTTGTATAGTTTGGATATATGTATTCCTTTTGTACAACTTTTGTGCATTTATATTTATTGGTGTAGTATGTTGGCTCAACAATCACTCCTGTAAACACATAATTTTCTGTTTATACCCGTAGTAACATGTGGTTATTGTGATTACTTTTGTAACACCTCCCATAGTCAAACTTTAATCCAATTTATGATTCTACATAGATCTTCTCATCCGTAATTATATATACAAAGCAAAATAGTATCTTTTTTAACCAAAGCGTATAAACTTTAATGTCTTTTGAAAGTTACTAGTACTGCTCATTTGATCGCCAGCCTCTTCTTTCCGGAGAAGAAAGGAGTTGGTCTTGTCCATTTAGTTGTTAAGTCTAAACCATGCTTAAAATCTTGTCGTACGTCTAATTTTTAGGTATTGCCGAGTTTGATGAAGCTGTTAGCACAACTGGTTGTGCACCTCCCGGAAGATGGTCAAAACATGGTCCTAAACGACTTATATGCTCAAGTCGCTGATTCAGATGATGTTACACGGAAACCAGCACTCGTGTCTTGGGTGCAGTCTTTATCTTATCTATCTTCTCAAGCTACAATCATCAGTAGAGCACCCAAAGAAGACCGCCAACATGGAAAATCTGGTGCAAGATCTTGGAATAAGGGCAGGCTGGCTGGCTTGAACAGGATCTTTGCACGAATTTAGTACACCGAGGGTTCATCTTTCAGAAATTCTTTTCACCACCCTGTAACTGCAGGTAAAGTTAATGTGATAGGAAAAGTTTTGTACTTTTGTTTTTATAGTTATGTTGTTGTGGCTTTCTGAATATTTGATGTGCTTTACATATAGTTGGAAAAATTGCTAAAAATAATATAATGTCATAGTTTACACTTTACACGTTCAATTTTATAGCATATGAAGTGTAAAGAATCTTGTATAGTTTGGATATATGTATTCCTTTTGTACAACTTTTGTGCATTTATATTTATTGGTGTAGTATGTTGGCTCAACAATCACTCCTGTAAACACATAATTTTCTGTTTATACCCGTAGTAACATGTGGTTATTGTGATTACTTTTGTAACACCTCCCATAGTCAAACTTTAATCCAATTTATGATTCTACATGAAGAAGCAGGGCCAATTACGGGCAACACCCTGAGGCGCTGATCAACTTTGTCTTGGGTGACCATATTAAGTTATTAACAATAACCGAGGATTACCAACCGCGTACTCACAACCAACTTAACCAGAGAAATAGAGAATGAAACAGCCGAAGCGGTTGGATGAAGAGAGGTAGAAGTGGACATTTTTCAATTATACACTCTTGCACAAACTAATGAACCACTAGTATAAATGAGAGTACCTCTTTGTTCTCTTGTCATTCTGGGTACTTTTGGCTAAATATTACAGTATACGACTTATCCAGAAGTTTATCTAAACTGTATTATCTGTTTAGTTCAATTCAATCAAATCAAAATCTCTTTTGCTCTCTATTAAGTAAGAAGGTGGGTGTTTATAAGTTTTTAATCCGAATTAGAGAAAACAACTTACAATCTGTCATTGAAAATAATATATGACGGTTCATTAAAATGCTTTATCTATATCTCTATCTCTACTACATTATAAAGCATTTGTTCCCGCCAAATTTTTTCAATTTTTCAACTAATTTTTTGAAAACCCTATAATGCCCCTATTATTTGTTCACTAATTTAAATATATTTACCTAAAATAACTATAATACCCTTAGAGGAAATCTCAGTCACTCATTTTCATCTCTCTCCTCAAATCTACCACTCATTTTTTTCTCTCTCTTCCATAAATCATTTTATTCCTCTAATTCATTCAAAATCTTTTATCTCAAAAACCGTACATCGATAAATTATAAAAATTATATGGGTGTTTTTAAAATTTCATGCTTTTTCATTAGAGAGGTCATTCGATATACTTTCGACGAATTTTTAAATCCGAGGACGGAGCTCGTACGGCTAAGGCATTAGGCTATCACACTCTATGACCTATCACCTCCTATGACCTATCACACTCTATGACCTATCACACTCTATGACCTATCACACTCTATGACCTATCACCCCCACCATCTCACCGCCGCAACGCGCGAGTACTTTCTCTCGTTTCTATAATACATGTGTTAGGTGATTAACTGATTACAGCCTAGATATAGTAATCAATAATGGTTTGTTGCATATAACATCTAAGTTTCATATTCATTATTGCTATCGATTAATAAAAAGGTATGCCAACCTCGTTACGGGCTTTATATGACGGTTAAAAGGGGTTGCAACAAGAGGGTCGCTCTAAGCAAATGTGAGGCCAAGATTGTTGTTCACTAGCACGAGGGAGCTTTCAATCAAAATGATACACCAATGAAGCCACCATTAAGTTAACAACTCTACAAACTTCCAACTAATATGTCGTTCGTACCCATTTCTTTACTAGCATCTAAAGCGTGTTTCAAATATTTATAAGAGTTTATTTCCTTGAAAAATCTAACTGGTAGTCACTTGGAAAACTCGTTCATTCCTTATAAAATGCAAATAAGAGCATTATTAATAGTAATGTTATAATAGTTCCACCACAACACCACAAAATAAAAATACTATTTTTATAAACAATACTTCAATAACATAAAACGAAAAAAAAAAAAAAACAACAGGAAAACCAAAAAAGAAGAAGAACACCCACATTGACGCTTTCATACCACTATAACATCGGCCCACCCAATGGTCTGTCTTGATGATCTCGGGGTGGTTGCCTTCCAAGTTCCAACTCTCCACCTAGCAACCCATGACCCTTATATTCTCTACTATAAAACTTGATATGTAAGTTATATTAAAGTTAGTTTATAAGACACTTATTTGGAAGAGTCATTATGTTGTTATATAATGGAATACTTGTTATATAATAAGTTTATTGAACACTTTATATCTAAGTTACATTATATTAAGCATCGTGGGACACTTTATATCGAATGGCCCAATTGGGCTTTCAACCTTGCTTGTTGCCCCAAATAAGTTCATCATTTGTATAAATAGGCCAATGGGTCGTATGCGTTCGTCTAATTAAGGGTACTTATTTGGTTTGGTTTAAAATATGATAATGGTTATTCGATTTTTATTTGGCCTGGGAAACCGAACTTACGGATACGTAAACAAACTACCTTGAAAAACTGTTTAGTGTATTAATTTGGTTGGGTTACGACCCCAATAATTTGAAATCGAGTTTGAACAACCCATTTAAATTTATTTTATAAAAATACAAAGATTTAAAAACTTTTTTACTCCATATTTACTGATTAAAAAAATATGATTTAATCCTGCCACAAACCCTTTAGGGCATTGCCAGGAGTCGAACCGGCGTGGACGTATCCGCGTGGGGATGTTAGCCATGTATCCATTGCTGTCTTTTCAAAAAAAAAAATGATTTACAGATAGTGTTTGTTCATGTTCAAAAATAAAAAGAAACATATGGGGGTGTTTGGGCATAGCTTGTGTTTATTCCTTGAGTTAAAAGGTTGTTATTTTCTTTAGTCAACAAACCAGTTGGAGAAAAAAAATAATCCAGAAATCAGAAATTATCTGTAAACCTGGCAATAAGAATAGGAATGGGTTTGGGAATTCCATTCCAAAACCTCCCTATTCCTTTCCAAGTCGTTAGTTACTTTACTGCAGCAGTTGTTGATTTCACCTTGGATACCTTCGAAGGAAAAAAGAGGTAAAAATTTCATCCCTTTTATCCAATTTTTTTACTATACGTTTGTGTTTTAATCAATAATTGTTGCTGCACTCTATCTGTTCAACCAAATGCCTCTTAAAGTTTTTATCCAATTTATGTTTGTCTTTTTCGGTTTGCAGACCCCCGTTATCGATAATCGCAATCCCGAACACTCTCCCTGAGTGTCTATACTGATATCTTTTTACTTGTTAGATTAAATGCTGTTACTTTTAACTAATTAGGAACCAACTAGCAAATATTTATGCATTAGTTTTGCCATAGAATTATACTGATAGATGATAGAACTTATAATCTATTCCATTTGTGTATTACCTTTATGCGTCAGAATTGACCTTTCCCGTTACATAGTGTAGGTAAATATGGCAAAGCAAGCTTCAGCATTCTTTCTTGAAGAATGGCTGAAAACAAATAGCGGTGCTACACGCAATACAAACGCTGCCCTTTCTACTACTCAATCAGCCCGAGCCATCATCCAAGCATGGGCCGATCTTAGGGAATCACTCCATGTAAAATCATTTACTCAACACCATCACCGATCTGTTAATTGGAACCCTAATCGACCACCACCATCTCGGCAGCACCCAATCGACCACCACCATCTCGGCGGCACCCACAGACATCTCGGCAACACCCAATCGACCACCACCCACCCACACATCTCGGCAGCTCCGACACACACATCTCGACATCTCACCCACACATCTTGAAATTCAGGTAACTAATTAGTAATTATATATATATATATATATACATACATGTATATATAGCTTAAGGTTATCATCTCATTCATCTGTTAATTGGAACCCTAATTTTATTTTACAGATTCATCTCTCCTCTTTCCATCAGGTAAAAATCAAACACAACCTATATGTATATATATTGATGGTTACTTTGATTTTATTTTAATGATTACTGTTGTTGCTATTAGACCCGTTAAACCAAATTTGGGCAGCTATGGGTATGTATCTCAAATTTTTGGGTATTTATAGGCTCGCTATATTTAGTCACTAGTCATCTCGGACATAAAAAAAGACAAGGGGATAAAAAGGAAGTCTGTATCATTATTATTGATTTTATGGTCTGCTTCTGTATCATTATCAACACTATATATATGCGTGATGTACTTCAATTTATTTACCAATTAGAACTGTACTGATTAATTCATTATGTTATATGATGATTATATAGATAACATATGCTGTAAGTATATTTTGACATCTCTAGTTGCTATGATAGTACTTTGTGAGATACTTATGTTTTTTAATGTAGTAATGTGATATTGGATTCATATGCTCTAATCAATAATGTTATGGAATTGTTTAGTTTTGATTTTAGGTACGATAACAAAAGTGAAAGCAGGTAAATTAATTAAAAAAGATGGAAAAAAAAACCCTAGAATCGAAACGAAAAGGATTAAAATAGAATGAAATTGAAGAAGGATTGTAAATAAATAAATAAATAAATAAATAAATAAATAATAAATAAATAAATAAATAAAACTTACTTGAGAAATCGAGGAATCTAAAGAGATTACGGTACCCGCGCAATGCGGCGGTGGTTGTGGCGGCAACGGTGTGGTGGTGGAGGCGACTGTTGGTGGTGGAAACGGCGTCGAGTGGTGTAGATAACTGATGTAAATGTAATTAATGTAAAAGGTTAATGGAAATATTTTGGATAAATGACTGGTATTGTAATTTAATCATTAATCGTATTTTAGATAAAGTCTTCATAACTTTTAAAGAGAGAGTTGTTTTATTTATTAAATAGTATAAAAGTATAGATTAGGTGTATAGGGGAATTAGGATTAAGAAATAAGGAATTTTGGGTATAAAAAAGTGTTGAATTTCCTAATATAGGAGAGATCAATATGCTTTATAAGGAGTTATAGATATAGATTATAGATTATAGATTATAGATAAGGAGTTATAGATATAGATTATAGATTATAGATATAGATAGAAGGGTACCCGCGCGTTGCGATGGTATCTTTCTAAACACAAAATAAGGACGTAAATTTATACAAACACTTGTGCAAAGAATGATAACCATTCACATTCATGTTTCCCTTCTCATTCCTTTCAACCAAACATAAAAATCGGAACACAAATCAAACTAAGTTGCTACAATATGTAGAAACATAACAATAAAACTTATGAACACGTTATCACTTTATACATCATTACAGTAAATAAATCAAAGTACTCATATAAGAACAACCAAGATTACCAGGATCTTTTTAAAGAACCAGGTAGAATAATGTCTTTGTTATAATCTGAATACAGTTTACCATCAAGAACTAATCAGGAAGAAATGGAGAAGCAAAAGTTGAACCACTGTTGGTCACGTCATTAAAGTCGTCCAAGTAAAGTGTCCTTGGTTCGTTTGGTCTCATATGCAGAGTATCGCAAATTGTGGTTAACAAATGTTTTGTTTAATCGAGGAGAATGATATGCAATAGTTGGAAAGTATACAGATTGGGATGAAAAACGGTTACATAAGTACATAAGGTCTAAGGTAAGTTTTATGTTCCTAATATGCAAAACACCACAAACTAACAGCTCAATATAGATGGTGGTGTACCTCTAATAAGTATAAAAACATACCATGTCGACTCCAAATGCACAAACCAAATGTCACTTAAACTCTTATTTGAGTAGTTCTATGTCAAAAACTGTGGTTTTTAGTAGATCTTTGTGTTCAAATACTTCTTAGCACAACATGAGTACATTAAAAAACACTATAAATAATAAATTTACACTTTCTTTAATCGCGGTGGTGTTGGTGATGGAAGGGGGCAGTGGTAGGTGGTAGGTGGTAATCGCGGTGGTGTTGGTGATGGAAGGGGGCGGTGGTAGGTGGTAATCGCGGTGGTGTTGGTGATGGAAGGGGGCGGTGGTAGGTGGTAATCGCGGTGGTGTTGGTGATGGAAGGGGGCGGTGGTAGGTGGTAATCGCGGTGGTGTTGGTGATGGAAGGGGGCGGTGGTAGGTGGTAATCGCGGTGGTGTTGGTGATGGAAGGGGGCGGTGGTAGGTGGTAATCGCGGTGGTGTTGGTGATGGAAGGGGGCGGTGGTAGGTGGTAATCGCGGTGGTGTTGGTGATGGAAGGGGGCGGTGGTAGGTGGTAATCGCGGTGGTGTTGGTGATGGAAGGGGGCGGTGGTAGGTGGTAATCGCGGTGGTGTTGGTGATGGAAGGGGGCGGTGGTAGGTGGTAATCGCGGTGGTGTTGGTGATGGAAGGGGGCGGTGGTAGGTGGTAATCGCGGTGGTGTTGGTGATGGAAGGGGGCGGTGGTAGGTGGTAATCGCGGTGGTGTTGGTGATGGAAGGGGGCGGTGGTAGGTGGTAATCGCGGTGGTGTTGGTGATGGAAGGGGGCGGTGGTAGGTGGTAATCGCGGTGGTGTTGGTGATGGAAGGGGGCGGTGGTAGGTGGTAATCGCGGTGGTGTTGGTGATGGAAGGGGGCGGTGGTAGGTGGTAATCGCGGTGGTGTTGGTGATGGAAGGGGGCGGTGGTAGGTGGTAATCGCGGTGGTGTTGGTGATGGAAGGGGGCGGTGGTAGGTGGTAATCGCGGTGGTGTTGGTGATGGAAGGGGGCGGTGGTAGGTGGTAATCGCGGTGGTGTTGGTGATGGAAGGGGGCGGTGGTAGGTGGTAATCGCGGTGGTGTTGGTGATGGAAGGGGGCGGTGGTAGGTGGTAATCGCGGTGGTGTTGGTGATGGAAGGGGGCGGTGGTAGGTGGTAATCGCGGTGGTGTTGGTGATGGAAGGGGGCGGTGGTAGGTGGTAATCGCGGTGGTGTTGGTGATGGAAGGGGGCGGTGGTAGGTGGTAATCGCGGTGGTGTTGGTGATGGAAGGGGGCGGTGGTAGGTGGTAATCGCGGTGGTGTTGGTGATGGAAGGGGGCGGTGGTAGGTGGTAATCGCGGTGGTGTTGGTGATGGAAGGGGGCGGTGGTAGGTGGTAATCGCGGTGGTGTTGGTGATGGAAGGGGGCGGTGGTAGGTGGTAATCGCGGTGGTGTTGGTGATGGAAGGGGGCGGTGGTAGGTGGTAATCGCGGTGGTGTTGGTGATGGAAGGGCGGTGGCATGGTGGATCCCGGTGGTGTTGGTGATGGAAGGGGGCGGTGGTAATCGCTGGTGGTGTTGGTGGTTGGTGGGATTCGCCGGATATAGCAGAGGGATGGAGGGTGAGTGGTCGCCGTATTTTCGAAAGAGGAGGAATGGGGATCGATTGTTGTTGGGATTGTGTGTGTGTTTGGTTGGGGGTGGGGGGTTTGCGTGTGTATCGATAGAGAGGGAGGAGGGTGAGTGGTCGCCGTATTTTCGAAAGAGGAGGAATGGGGATCGATTGTTGTTGGGATTGTGTGTGTGTTTGGTTGGGGGTGGGGGGTTTGCGTGTGTATCGATAGAGAGGGAGGAGGGTGAGTGGTCGCCGTATTTTCGAAAGAGGAGGAATGGGGATCGATTGTTGTTGGGATTGTGTGTGTGTTTGGTTGGGGGTGGGGGTTTGCGTGTGTATCGATAGAGAGGGAGGAAGGGAAAAGGTACGTGTGTGTTTTTGTGTAATTGTCAGGGAGCGTATGAGAGAGGGGGGTTGTATGCGTTCGTCTAATTAAGGGTACTTATTTGGTTTGGTTTAAAATATGATAATGGTTATTCGATTTTTATTTGGCCTGGGAAACCGAACTTACGGATACGTAAACAAACTACCTTGAAAAACTGTTTAGTGTATTAATTTGGTTGGGTTACGACCCCAATAATTTGAAATCGAGTTTGAACAACCCATTTAAATTTATTTTATAAAAATACAAAGATTTAAAAACTTTTTTACTCCATATTTACTGATTAAAAAAATATGATTTAATCCTGCCACAAACCCTTTAGGGCATTGCCAGGAGTCGAACCGGCGTGGACGTATCCGCGTGGGGATGTTAGCCATGTATCCATTGCTGTCTTTTCAAAAAAAAAAATGATTTACAGATAGTGTTTGTTCATGTTCAAAAATAAAAAGAAACATATGGGGGTGTTTGGGCATAGCTTGTGTTTATTCCTTGAGTTAAAAGGTTGTTATTTTCTTTAGTCAACAAACCAGTTGGAGAAAAAAAATAATCCAGAAATCAGAAATTATCTGTAAACCTGGCAATAAGAATAGGAATGGGTTTGGGAATTCCATTCCAAAACCTCCCTATTCCTTTCCAAGTCGTTAGTTACTTTACTGCAGCAGTTGTTGATTTCACCTTGGATACCTTCGAAGGAAAAAAGAGGTAAAAATTTCATCCCTTTTATCCAATTTATGTTTGTCTTTTTCGGTTTGCAGACCCCCGTTATCGATAATCGCAATCCCGAACACTCTCCCTGAGTGTCTATACTGATATCTTTTTACTTGTTAGATTAAATGCTGTTACTTTTAACTAATTAGGAACCAACTAGCAAATATTTATGCATTAGTTTTGCCATAGAATTATACTGATAGATGATAGACAGTGTGAGAACTTATAATCTATTCCATTTGTGTATTACCTTTATGCGTCAGAATTGACCTTTCCCGTTACATAGTGTAGGTAAATATGGCAAAGCAAGCTTCAGCATTCTTTCTTGAAGAATGGCTGAAAACAAATAGCGGTGCTACACGCAATACAAACGCTGCCCTTTCTACTACTCAATCAGCCCGAGCCATCATCCAAGCATGGGCCGATCTTAGGGAATCACTCCATGTAAAATCATTTACTCAACACCATCACCGATCTTTGCAGACCCTCCTAAACTCCGGAATCTCTCTTTATGTTGCAGACCCACAAGTTAAGCTTGTAATCTCTATTCTATCAGCACCGTTCCTATCTCTGCCTGCTGAATCATATCCGCTTTTTATTAGACTTTTGTATGTATGGGTTAGAAAGTCATCTAAGCCGTCTCCTATGTTAATTAACTCTTCAATAAATGTATTGTTACAACTATTTTCGTCTCAATCTATTGGCAATAAGAGTGCTTTGTTCTTCACCGAAGGTATTCTTCTCTTGGGTGCGTATACTTTTGTGCCCTCTGTAACCGAAGAAACAAGAACACAATGCCTGGAGTTGTTTTGTAAACTATTGGATGAAGAATACAAGTTGGTTTCTTTGTTTGATGATCTTGTTCCCAATGTACTGGCCGGGATTGGCTATGCTCTGTCTTCCTGTGGGCACATTCACTTTGTTCGAATTCTTGATTCATTGTTTGGAATTTGGAATAAAGAAGGGGGTCCTTCTAGTAATTTAGTGCACGGTCTAATGGTACTGCATCTTGTTGAATGGGTTCTCTATAACTGTATCCAATCACAGTCATTTGAGAAAATTAAGACTTTTTCACACGAGATTCTAGAAGCTCCCAAGACAGGATATGCAGCGTTTTCTATCGTCATGGGTGCAGCCGGAGCTTTGAGGGCCTCTAATAGGTCGATATCTACCGGTCTCATGCAATTAAGAAGTTCTGCTGAGAAACGACTTGAAATTATTGCAAGCGACTTCATTTCTAAATTTGGAACCAACTGGAACAAGCAGCGTAAAGATAGTGTTCTTTTGCAATGTATGTCATTAGCTTTAGCTAGAAGCGGTGCTGTTTCCTCCAGGGAATCTCTTCTTTTATGCCTTGCTTCTGCAATATTGACTGAAGTTTTCCCTTTAAGTCGTTTTTATGCAAACATTCTTCGGGTTTCTGATAATTCTAGTAACAGGGTGATTCATGAAGTTAAAGAACATCTGAACAATGTAGTTTTTAAGGAGGCAGGAGTGATAACAGGTGTTTTCTGCAAACAATATGCCGAAGCCAATGAAGGAAGTAAGGGTAAAGTGGAGAATCTCATATGGGATTTTTGTCAAGACGTTTACATGTCACATTGCCAGGTGGCTCAGATGCTTCAAGGGAAAAATGAAGAATTGATCCAAGATTTAGAAAAAATTACAGAATCTGCGTTTCTTATGGTTGTCTTCTTTGCTTTGGCTGTCACTAAACAGAAATTAGTCCCTAATATCCCTAAAGAAATTCAGCTGGATATTTCAGTAAAGATATTAGTTTCTTTTTCTTGTTTGGAGTATTTTCGGAGAATGCGGTTGTCGGAATATATGGATACTATTAGGGCAGTTGCGGGAAGTGTGCAAGAAGATGAGACAGCTTGTGTCTCTTTTATCGAATCCATACCTTCATATGCTGACCTGACAAAAGTCCATGGTATTACATGTTTATGATAGCAAATTACGTATCAAGAGGGGCCATACTTTGGCCAAATTTCTATTTCAAGTAACCAACTATTTTATTCCCCATATCCTATCAAAGTTTATAAAATCTGGATATATGATCAGTGTCTTAAATAACTGGTTTTCTGGTGCTACGTCGACCTATTTATTATACCTTTTACTGTTAAATTTGAAAGCTGGTTGCCATAAACTAAATACTCCGCATTTTGAAACTTTATGTTTTCATCTGGCTTAAAGCTGGTTATGTAGGGTAAAATTTGATCAAGGTTGTTACCATCTTATACATTGTCTCATTACAATACATGATTGCCTAGTGTCCTAGAGTAATTAGTGAATACTGTTACCCCCCTGTCTTGTAGTGTCATCGAACAAAATAGAGTTTACATGGTCTAAAGACGAAATGCAGACTTCAAGGATCTTGTTTTATCTGCGTGTGATCCCGACTTGTGCAGAACGAATACCAGCTGCAGTATTCAGAAAGACTGTTGCTCCCATCCAATTTTTGTATCCTGAATTTTAACTCTGATAAAGTGCAAACTTAAATATATCGTTATGTAATTCATATTTGAAAAGTAACACCACTTAACGCATGCTAGATACATGGGACATCCAAATGGAAAAGTGACTCGAGCTTCACATTCAACATTTGTAGCTTTCATCTCTTCCGGGAATGAAGATGATAATGAGAGAGTTACATTGAAGGAACAGCTTGTTTATTATTACATGCAGAGATCATTAGAGGTATCAAAGGGTTTGTTTAAATTTGTGTTTTGGGATTAGTTATTTAATTTTGCGATGTGATTATCCATTTCATCAGCTGCAACAGAACTGATTAACTCAAGCATCTATAATTATCTGATCATTGCAATTTTAAACAGCAGAAGCACATCCACTCACTCCCTAAAAATTGACTCAGCACTGCTGATTATGTTCTTCCTTTTATTATTATTTTCTGGAAATTGCAGGGATACCCTGCTGTGACCCCATTTGAAGGTATGGCTTCTGGAGTTGCTGCATTGGTTCGATATCTTCCTGCAGGAAGTCCTTCTATCTTCTATTGTGTACATTGTCTCGTAGAGAAAGCTACTAGTCTCTGCATTGAAGTCCCCACTGAGCCTGGATCATGGAACGAGTATGACGAGTTAGAGCCGTGTAAGAAACTTCTGGATTTACTACTTCGACTTCTCTCCCTGGTCGATATACAGGTAGCCCTACTGAAGTATCTCAGTTTTCCACTTTCTGACTGATACTATTATTTTTACTAGAGGTGGCAATATCGACCCATTCACTTATGATTTTTACTAGAGGTGGCAATATCGACCCATTCACTTATGAGTGTGATGATTGGGTTATGGATCATCACTAATGGGTCAAATCGAAAAACAGTAGCCAAACAGGTTGAAAATCCCGAAGTTGTAGTTTTAATGCCTACAACATTCTCATTCGTTTTGATTTTAAAGATTAGATATATACATATATATATATATATATATATATATATATATATAAGAATAATGTAGCCTTGAGAATATGCAGTGCATTCATTATCAAATTGGACAAAAATGCTTCGGTCAACACAATCTTTCCTGTATGGAAAAAAACCTGTTCTAACCCAGTGTGCTTTTGACACATTATTAGACCATTTTCCACGTATTCTACATAGATGTTCTCATCCGTAATTATATATACAAAGCAAAATAGTATCTTTTTTAACCAAAGCGTATAAACTTTAATGTCTTTTGAAAGTTACTAGTACTGCTCATTTGATCGCCAGCCTCTTCTTTCCGGAGAAGAAAGGAGTTGGTCTTGTCCATTTAGTTGTTAAGTCTAAACCATGCTTAAAATCTTGTCGTACGTCTAATTTTTAGGTATTGCCGAGTTTGATGAAGCTGTTAGCACAACTGGTTGTGCACCTCCCGGAAGATGGTCAAAACATGGTCCTAAACGACTTATATGCTCAAGTCGCTGATTCAGATGATGTTACACGGAAACCAGCACTCGTGTCTTGGGTGCAGTCTTTATCTTATCTATCTTCTCAAGCTACAATCATCAGTAGAGCACCCAAAGAAGACCGCCAACATGGAAAATCTGGTGCAAGATCTTGGAATAAGGGCAGGCTGGCTGGCTTGAACAGGATCTTTGCACGAATTTAGTACACCGAGGGTTCATCTTTCAGAAATTCTTTTCACCACCCTGTAACTGCAGGTAAAGTTAATGTGATAGGAAAAGTTTTGTACTTTTGTTTTTATAGTTATGTTGTTGTGGCTTTCTGAATATTTGATGTGCTTTACATATAGTTGGAAAAATTGCTAAAAATAATATAATGTCATAGTTTACACTTTACACGTTCAATTTTATAGCATATGAAGTGTAAAGAATCTTGTATAGTTTGGATATATGTATTCCTTTTGTACAACTTTTGTGCATTTATATTTATTGGTGTAGTATGTTGGCTCAACAATCACTCCTGTAAACACATAATTTTCTGTTTATACCCGTAGTAACATGTGGTTATTGTGATTACTTTTGTAACACCTCCCATAGTCAAACTTTAATCCAATTTATGATTCTACATGAAGAAGCAGGGCCAATTACGGGCAACACCCTGAGGCGCTGATCAACTTTGTCTTGGGTGACCATATTAAGTTATTAACAATAACCGAGGATTACCAACCGCGTACTCACAACCAACTTAACCAGAGAAATAGAGAATGAAACAGCCGAAGCGGTTGGATGAAGAGAGGTAGAAGTGGACATTTTTCAATTATACACTCTTGCACAAACTAATGAACCACTAGTATAAATGAGAGTACCTCTTTGTTCTCTTGTCATTCTGGGTACTTTTGGCTAAATATTACAGTATACGACTTATCCAGAAGTTTATCTAAACTGTATTATCTGTTTAGTTCAATTCAATCAAATCAAAATCTCTTTTGCTCTCTATTAAGTAAGAAGGTGGGTGTTTATAAGTTTTTAATCCGAATTAGAGAAAACAACTTACAATCTGTCATTGAAAATAATATATGACGGTTCATTAAAATGCTTTATCTATATCTCTATCTCTACTACATTATAAAGCATTTGTTCCCGCCAAATTTTTTCAATTTTTCAACTAATTTTTTGAAAACCCTATAATGCCCCTATTATTTGTTCACTAATTTAAATATATTTACCTAAAATAACTATAATACCCTTAGAGGAAATCTCAGTCACTCATTTTCATCTCTCTCCTCAAATCTCAACCACTCATTTTTTTCTCTCTCTTCCATAAATCATTTTATTCCTCTAATTCATTCAAAATCTTTTATCTCAAAAACCGTACATCGATAAATTATAAAAATTATATGGGTGTTTTTAAAATTTCATGCTTTTTCATTAGAGAGGTCATTCGATATACTTTCGACGAATTTTTAAATCCGAGGACGGAGCTCGTACGGCTAAGGCATTAGGCTATCACACTCTATGACCTATCACCTCCTATGACCTATCACACTCTATGACCTATCACACTCTATGACCTATCACCCCACCATCTCACCGCCGCAACGCGCGAGTACTTTCTCTCGTTTCTATAATACATGTGTTAGGTGATTAACTGATTACAGCCTAGATATAGTAATCAATAATGGTTTGTTGCATATAACATCTAAGTTTCATATTCATTATTGCTATCGATTAATAAAAAGGTATGCCAACCTCGTTACGGGCTTTATATGACGGTTAAAAGGGGTTGCAACAAGAGGGTCGCTCTAAGCAAATGTGAGGCCAAGATTGTTGTTCACTAGCACGAGGGAGCTTTCAATCAAAATGATACACCAATGAAGCCACCATTAAGTTAACAACTCTACAAACTTCCAACTAATATGTCGTTCGTACCCATTTCTTTACTAGCATCTAAAGCGTGTTTCAAATATTTATAAGAGTTTATTTCCTTGAAAAATCTAACTGGTAGTCACTTGGAAAACTCGTTCATTCCTTATAAAATGCAAATAAGAGCATTATTAATAGTAATGTTATAATAGTTCCACCACAACACCACAAAATAAAAATACTATTTTTATAAACAATACTTCAATAACATAAAACGAAAAAAAAAAAAAAAAAAAACAACAGGAAAACCAAAAAAGAAGAAGAACACCCACATTGACGCTTTCATACCACTATAACATCGGCCCACCCAATGGTCTGTCTTGATGATCTCGGGGTGGTTGCCTTCCAAGTTCCAACTCTCCACCTAGCAACCCATGACCCTTATATTCTCTACTATAAAACTTGATATGTAAGTTATATTAAAGTTAGTTTATAAGACACTTATTTGGAAGAGTCATTATGTTGTTATATAATGGAATACTTGTTATATAATAAGTTTATTGAACACTTTATATCTAAGTTACATTATATTAAGCATCGTGGGACACTTTATATCGAATGGGCCAATTGGACTTTCAACCTTGCTTGTTGCCTCATGTGGGCCTAATAAACCCAATATGTTTCGCAATCATTCATTTGGGCCTAAGCCTATTGGGCCAAAATATTTTCATCAATTGTATAAATGCCAAATGGGTCGAATGTGTTTGTCTTTCACTCGAATGGGCCAATTGGGCTTTAAACCTCGCTTGTTATCTCATGTGGCCCTAATAAGTCCAATATGTTTCTCAATAGTTCGTTTTGGGCCTACCAGGCCAAGTATGTATATATGTCTAATCATTTGGCCTATTGGCCCCAAATAAGTTCATCATTTGTATAAATAGGCCAATGGGTCGTATGCGTTCGTCTAATTAAGGGTACTTATTTGGTTTGGTTTAAAATATGATAATGGTTATTCGATTTTTATTTGGCCTGGGAAACCGAACTTACGGATACGTAAACAAACTACCTTGAAAAACTGTTTAGTGTATTAATTTGGTTGGGTTACGACCCCAATAATTTGAAATCGAGTTTGAACAACCCATTTAAATTTATTTTATAAAAATACAAAGATTTAAAAACTTTAAAAGTCAAACAATGTTTTTAATGACTTTACTATAAATTTATTATATTCTAATTTTAAAAACCAAATAATAGGCAAAATTAATGAACAAATTAAATTAAATAAATAGCCAAAACAAGAGAACTTATAATCTGACTCATAAAGGTAATACACAAATGGAATAGATTATAAGTTCTCACACTGTCTATCATCTATCAGTATAATTCTATGGCAAAACTAATGCATAAATATTTGCTAGTTGGTTCCTAATTAGTTAAAAGTAACAGCATTTAATCTAACAAGTAAAAAGATATCAGTATAGACACTCAGGGAGAGTGTTCGGGATTGCGATTATCGATAACGGGGGTCTGCAAACCGAAAAAGACAAACATAAATTGGATAAAAACTTTAAGAGGCAAACAATGTTTTTAATGACTTTACTATAAATTTATTATATTCTAATTTTAAAAACCAAATAATAGGCAAAATTAATGAACAAATTAAATTAAATAAATAGCCAAAACAAGAGAACTTATAATCTGACTCATAAAGGTAATACACAAATGGAATAGATTATAAGTTCTCACACTGTCTATCATCTATCAGTATAATTCTATGGCAAAACTAATGCATAAATATTTGCTAGTTGGTTCCTAATTAGTTAAAAGTAACAGCATTTAATCTAACAAGTAAAAAGATATCAGTATAGACACTCAGGGAGAGTGTTCGGGATTGCGATTATCGATAACGGGGGTCTGCAAACCGAAAAAGACAAACATAAATTGGATAAAAACTTTAAGAGGCATTTGGTCGAACAGATAGAGTGCAGCAACAATTATTGATTAAAACACAAACGTATAGTAAATTGGATAAAAACTTTAAGAGGCATTTGGTCGAACAGATAGAGTGCAGCAACAATTATTGATTAAAACACAAACGTATAGTAAAAAAATTGGATAAAAGGGATGAAATTTTTACCTCTTTTTTCCTTCGAAGGTATCCAAGGTGAAATCAACAACTGCTGCAGTAAAGTAACTAACGACTTGGAAAGGAATAGGGAGGTTTTGGAATGGAATTCCCAAACCCATTCCTATTCTTATTGCCAGGTTTACAGATAATTTCTGATTTCTGGATTATTTTTTTTCTCCAACTGGTTTGTTGACTAAAGAAAATAACAACCTTTTAACTCAAGGAATAAACACAAGCTATGCCCAAACACCCCCATATGTTTCTTTTTATTTTTGAACATGAACAAACACTATCTGTAAATCATTTTTTTTTTTGAAAAGACAGCAATGGATACATGGCTAACATCCCCACGCGGATACGTCCACGCCGGTTCGACTCCTGGCAATGCCCTAAAGGGTTTGTGGCAGGATTAAATCATATTTTTTTAATCAGTAAATATGGAGTAAAAAAGTTTTTAAATCTTTGTATTTTTATAAAATAAATTTAAATGGGTTGTTCAAACTCGATTTCAAATTATTGGGGTCGTAACCCAACCAAATTAATACACTAAACAGTTTTTCAAGGTAGTTTGTTTACGTATCCGTAAGTTCGGTTTCCCAGGCCAAATAAAAATCGAATAACCATTATCATATTTTAAACCAAACCAAATAAGTACCCTTAATTAGACGAACGCATACAACCCCCCTCTCTCATACGCTCCCTGATTACACAAAAACACACACGTACCTTTTCCCTTCCTCCCTCTCTATCGATACACACGCAAACCCCCACCCCCAACCAAACACACACACAATCCCAACAACAATCGATCCCCATTCCTCCTCTTTCGAAAATACGGCGACCGCTCACCCTCCCTCTGCTATATCCGGCGAATCCCAGCGATTACCACCGCCCCCTTCCATCACCAACACCACCGGCATCGGAAATGCCACCGCAGCTTGAATCATAACCACCGCCGCATTGCGCGGGTACCGTAATCTCTTTAGATTCCTCGATTTCTCAAGTAAGTTTTATTTATTTATTTATTTACAATCCTTCTTCAATTTCATTCTATTTTAATCCTTTTCGTGTCGATTCTAGGTTTTTTTTTCCATCTTTTTTAATTAATTTACCTGCTTTCACTTTTGTTATCGTACCATCAATATATATACATATAGGTTGTGTTTGATTTTTACCTGATGGAAAGAGGAGATACTTAAGTTTATGTTTGATACTTTGATTCATATGATTTAACCTTTATTGTGTGCAAATATTAAATAAGTAATGTTTCTGTCAAAACAGGTGTGTTTCAAGGACCATGGTTGCTCCATCATCAGGATCTAACTCTCTCAAGGAGTATCTAAAAAGATATGAAAGTAATGTAGACGAAGAGAAAAAGAAGAAAAAGAGAAAGAAGACCAAAACTAAGTTGGATGTCAGTGGTGTTCGCATTTTTGACGAGCCGGTTTGGCAAAAGCCGGTTCAGGTTGAAGTAGAAGACGATCAGTCAGCAGGTATGCCACTAAATTCTCTATATATTATAGTTGGTAGTTTTAGTATCGATTTTCTGGGCCATTGCACAGAAATGTACTTATTAATGGTGCATATCAAGTCTTAGTTCAATGTCAAACTGGGTTCAATTGGCTTTTTTTCTTTTCATGTTTGTAATTTCCTTTTTAATATTCTCTTTTTATTGCCGCGTCTTGCAGCTGTTTATGGCATTGAGGTGCACTCTATTTGAATGAACCTGATGTTCTAAAAATTCCTGGTAAAATTTAATGGTGTGGCAGTTGAGGTCGTAGTTGTTTGACCATTTTGGTTATTTCTTCTTTCTTTTTTTCTTCATGCCATGCTACAAGGTTTAAAGATCACCTTAAATCAATATTTGGAAGTTGGCTGCCTTTTCAGGGGTAAAAACAATTGGTTACCCAAAACAGAACTAACAAAACTATGCTATTACATTATGCAATAACCCCTTGAGACCCAGACTTCAGTTCTGAGATTTTAAAACTTTAAAAAATTAGATGAAAGAAGGTTAAAATTAAAAACTTGAATTAGATACACCATTGAATCAGACCAAACTGTGAATTAACCCCTGGATTGCAATCTTCTGATGTACAGATGAAGAGAAGCCTCAAGTTAATGAAGATATAGAAGTAAAAAGAATTAAACGATTAGAAGAGCTGAAAAACCGACGCCCTTTTGGGGCTATTTCAGAAGATGGAAGTGGTTGGGTTCCAGTCTCTGAAAATGCTAATAATTTGAACTCAGATGACCCTAATCCTGATATCTCTCCCCCACGTAAACGTAGGGCTCGCAACGATACACCTTCTCCCGGACATGAGCTAGATCCTTCTAAAACTGTACTAAATTCTGATATATCTCCACCCCGTAAACAAAGGACCCGGAATGATACACCTTCCCCAGAGCCACATGCGCATGATATGTCTCCACCTAGAAAACGAAGGGCACGTTTCGATACACCATCTCCAGAACCTAACGCAGATCCTGATCTTTCTCCTCCCCGCAAGGGTCGGACTCGCGAGTCGCTAAACTCAGATATTTCTCCTCCTCGAAACAGCCGGACACGAGATTCGGTAAACTCTGATCTTTCTCCTCCCCGGCGTGGTCAACGTCGATCCTCAAATGGAAGTCACCCACATGCATCTGTAGTGGAAGATCTTTCACCCCCAAGGAAAAAGAGAGAGGATCGACATCAATTATCAATTCCAGCTACTGACCTTTCTCCACCAAGAAGGCCTGCGAAGGAATCTGAGAGGCCAAAAACTGGTTTAGTTAGTGGTAAATATATGAAGGAAGAGATTGCAAAAACAAAGAAGGCAGACTTGTTGAGGTAATCATCTATGTTCTTGTTTTGCTTTATCTAATTAATCAGTAGTGAACTGCTTGTAGGTAGTCAATACTGCCACCATCCTCTTACTGAATTGAGTTGCTTGTAGGTTTCAAAATATGGATCCTTCTATAAGTGGTCGAGGTGCTGAAGGCGTACGTCGTGACAAGAGAACAGGTTGGTTTTGAAGTTTTCAATTGCTTTTGATGTATGTCTTAAGGTTGACTATTTCTGGTTGAATAAATTTAGATTAAACCCACCTTGGAACCTTTGCAGGGCAACGCATGACAAAGGAGCAGATCGAATCTCTTCAAAAGAAAGATGAGAAGCCAAAGGTATCTGACCTTATTTTCATATATTCTGTGTATTAACTCTCTAAAAGTATTAAATATGCATTATAAAAGTTCTCGAATACTTTACGTTCATCATTATTATATGATCTTACCCCCTTTCCTGCTTTCACTGTTTCATATGAATGGATTTTAGATAAACCTTGCATCCTTCGCTAGGCCAGGTGGGCAGTATATATGCTACTTTTGGTCAAAAGTTTCGGTATATTAAAAATGTTGGTATGTGTGAAAAGGTGAACTCTTCACTGTATTATATATGTTAGGAGTCTTAATATAGATGAAAAGCCGACACCCCTGTGCGGGTGACTCATTTCACCTATTGCGCCTCTCGTCCATTTTGCGTTGTAGGAAGGGAAGTCAGCAAACCATTCTTTCATGTGGTATCAGTGATTAAATTAAAAAGGCGACAAGGATGTGGCCATATGCTGAACTTCATCAGGATTGACTAGGTTGAGAGAGTGAGCTGATCAAGTTTGGTTTTGGTGGTCTATAGGTTTTAGTCAAGTTTGAAGTCTTCTGGCTTCTATTATATTTAGTAGTTTTCTTGTTAGATTATTATTAGTATCAATCTTGATCAGGAAAGTAGCATTAATTATTCAATTTGTTTACTAGCTAGAGTATAACTAGTCTTATTAGTCTGCTATAAAAAAGGGTATAACGAGTTTGATTATGTGTTGTTTTTGATTAGTTAGTTGTATAAACGAGTTGAGCGAGTTCTCTCAACCTTTTGGTGTTCTTATTTGGTCTGGTATATGATAATACGCTTAATAGTTCTCTAATTGTTTGACGATACATTTGTTTTCTAGTATTATAGCTGCTTGCTATGCCACACTACTTGAAATAATCGTAATGTTAAATGTTATTTGAATCCACAACAGTTGGGTTGTATACCCTTTCCCCATTATCTCAAAAATGCTGCTATCGAATAACTTATTTTCAAGTTTAATATTTAGATCCTTGTGAAATGTTACTCATGGTAAAGTGCTAAATATTGTTTTGAATTAGGAAATAAAATTGGAATGGGGAAAGGGTCTAGCTCAAAAGCGGGAGGCGGAAGAAAGACGGCAAGAGTTGGAACTTGAGAAGTCCAAACCATTTGCAAGGACAAGGTAATTTTACACCTTTCAGTTTTAAGGGCCAAGACTTCTCTTCCTTTAATATTTGTCTTTTAAAGTCAAACGGTGACGTATCATTACTATGCCTTCTATGATATAGGTTGTTTTATTTTTTGTAGGACGTGTTAAAATTCCTTATTTAATGTTTCGACACCTTTGAACTTATGGTGGCAACTTCAACCCCTATACGCATGAATAGGTTGGGTTGTGTTTAATCTCAAACTCGTCTAATTAAAATACTAGCTAAATAGGGAACATGTCAAACGAGTTGACAGTCGCTTAAATTCTATTTTTAATACATTAAACTTTCTGAATTCTTTTATACTGTATGGGTATCTCATACCCATATGCAAAAGTTACTTGTTTAAACCTGACCTTATTATGACCTTCAAGTCTTTAACCACCACACCCATCTTACCACCTTTACTTCTGACCATAATACACCCAGTGAATTTGAACATGGAAGATTTAGTGTTTTCTTTATCTTGCATGTGGCTGCAGAGATGATCCCGATCTTGACAAAATGCTGAAGGACACACTGAGATGGGGTGACCCAATGGCACATCTAGTTAAGGTAGTCACTTTAACCAAAAATCTTGGCTATTAAATGCATACATATATATAGTAATTTTTTGTTTAATGAATAAATGCTTGGCCCCCATAAATTTTATGGATTAAAAAATTAGTATGTGAGTTTTCCACACCTAAGCTTAGGCACCCAGCCTTATATTACCATCCCCCATATATATATATATGTATATAATATGTATACTGAGTCCCTTAATAATTTCAATTCTTCAGAAGAAGCATTCAGAGCTGGTTCTTCCAGACATGGGAGATAATGAAAGGATGAAAGAATCTGGATTTATAGTTCCTCAGGAAGTTCCCAAACACAGCTGGTTGAAGAGGGGGTTAGACGCTGCACCAAACCGCTATGGTATTACACCAGGACGACACTGGGATGGTGTTGATCGTAGCAATGGTTAGTCTATTTCTATCCTTGCTCATTCACTTACCCAACATTTTAACCTAGAATTGACAAAAGATGGGTGGGTTAGAATTTGTGAGTCGAGACACATGAACTTTTTTTGTCTGAAAATATGTATTAAGTAATTAATGATTAGAAAAAAAAACAATGTTGTTGGTTTTGTTAATATAAATCAACTGCATGATAATGTTTAGGAGGTTGTCTACTTTGAACGTAGACTTTGCTTTCACCCGTTATATATCACAAAACAACCCAAATCAACGCTGTCATGATTAAATGGGTCGAAATATTTGCTAACAAATTTTGAAGTCTTAACCCAAAAAATCACTGCAAATATTTATTTGATTTCCTTTTTTTTTCCTTCTAAAAGTTCCTATGTGAGCTAGTTATCTTATTTGTGTTCCTATATCTTCAGTCTAAAAGTTACAAGCTGAGTTACTTCCTTGATGATTAGCATCTCTTAAATACATTGGTAACGTTTTGTTCAGCAGGATTACCGATTATACATTTATCTTGAATGGATGAATGCAACATTTACAATCGAAAACTGTGATCAACTTATAATGCTTTTTCTTCATCGTGCAGGTTTTGAGAAACAAATGTTTAATAGGAAAAATGAGAAACAAGCGACAGAAAGAGAAGCTTACTTATGGTCGGTAGCAGATATGTAAAGTTTGGCAAAACGCAAATATTAGATGCTTGTGATCTTAGCCCAAGTACGCAGATATCCTTTGTGGCACTTTTTCTATATGCGTACTTATAATGTGCCCTGATTCTGGACCATGATCCTGGTTTTAGCTTGCTTTTGCATTTTAACAAGAATACAAAAACTCGAACCCGAAAGTTACAATGCTTGTACCCGCACTTAAGAAAGAAATTTGTAATTTGATAGCCGACGTGTTGCATTTTGCTAAGCAAGCGTGCAAATATAATGAATGCCCAAAATGGTTGTGGGCTTAATTATTTGTAATCTATCTATATTATAATGATGGAGTTTAAAAAAACCATCTGTATATTTACATTGCATATTACTTTCTTTAATAAATGCTTAATAATTGAGTATTATTGATTATATTATCTAAAAAAATTTGTATTGATTATGAAAAATTATCAAATAAACCATGTATTGACATCAGCTTAAATCTAACAATTACCATTATAAATCGTCACATTATATCATCAGAAGATATATATACGGACTATGTTTAGAATGGGAAGTGATATCATATATTGATATATACATACAGTACAACTTTCATATTCAATTATTATGATACTAATAGTTCCTTTTAGAATGAGAAACGATGTTAGTGTCATTATATTTGATAGTTAGTATATAAGCAGTTGTAAGATTTATATATTTGGGTAAATCTATCAAAAAAATTATACGGGAGAGTGATAGATTTACAACAATGTTTATCATCTATAACAATATATACTTTATACAATTATATACTTGTATATTGTAATAATAATGTATATTTGTTGCTGATGGTTTTTAAATAGCCAATATCAATTTATCAAATTTGACTTTAAAATCGGGTGCCTATTTGACATACTTCAAGACACCAAGGACTCAAGGAGGTCAAACTAAAATTAATCATGATCATCTAAATATCAAAAATTATAAAGAGAAAATTACATTTTTGGTCCCTCAAGTTGGCAGGATTTTCAGTTATTGCCCTTAAGTGAATTAATTACAGAAAAAACCTTAAAGTTGGTCAACTTTTTCACTTTTCACTCCGCGACTAACAACCGTCTATTAGGTCCGTTAAGTGAGGGGCAGATTCGTCATTTCACCATGATCCCTTCTTCTTCTTCCACACTCAAACACAAACCCAGATTTTCTAAGTAATCACTTCGGTAAATGAAACTTGTACGCCGAAAAAGTTAAATTCGCAATATCTCTTTCTTTTCTTCGATTCGAAACACAAAACCGGTACGGTACGAAAAAGGTCACAATAGAAGTCCGAACAAACCCTAACCAACAGATTTCTGATTTAACGATCGCCGGAAAATTCAGAAACTCGCCAGAAAACTAAAAATGGCGATTACTCACACGTTTTTTCGAATCAGGACCCAAAACAAGTTGCAATCAACTCAGAATTCAATTGCGCAAAAACCCTAGCCAAAAGAAATCTGAATTACAGTTCGCCGGAAAAAACTTGACTTCGCCGGAAAATTGTAACCATCAATGAAAATCAACCGATCGAAAAATTGAAACCATCATCAGAATTCGACCGTGATTAAAACTTGATGAATTTCAAATTGATTTGACGAAAAACGACGACGAGATCTATGTAAGGAGTTACGAAAAACTTGATAAAACAAGGTTTGTGTTTGAGTGTGGAAAGAAGGGATTATGCTGAAATGACAAATCTGCCCCTCACTTAACGGACCTAATAGACAGCTGTTAGTCACAGAGTGAAAAAGTGAAAAAATTGACCAACTTCAGGGTTTTTTCTGTAATTAATTCAGGGCAATAACCGAAAATCGAGAACAAAAACCTAATTTTCTCAATTAAAAATAAACAAATTACATAACCAAATTTCTGATCAGCTCCGGTAGCTTGTAACCGCGGATATAAACCGCTGACTGTGAACGATGAGTACAATCAAGTCAAATTCCGGCACCGGAAATGATAATATGGTACGGATAACAATCAGAATGATCGGTCCTTCACCTCCATCTTCCTTAGACGTCCATTCTCCGATCAAAGTAACAATTCTGTTTATATTTTTCATATGCATAAAGTTTTGTTCCTTTTAATTTTTTACTCTTTTTTCTTAATTATGTTAAATTTTGTCTCCTCTGTGATTTTCATTATAAACAATAGCAAATTATGTATTATTATGATTATTATGTAGGATTGAATATATAATGTTTGGATTTCAGTTACCGAGCAAGATATATATATATATCTATAATTCAGTAAAAACTTTTGCTATTTGTAGTATTGGTAGATTTTTTAAGTTATTTTTAGCTGACACTATGTTGAGACTGTAGCTATCAGATTAGGTCGTTAGGTTAAAGAATTCAAAGGAGATTTATCAGAACGGAAACTAACAAGAGGACTATTGACAATGATGATAATGTATAAATTAGATGTTAGAATTGTGAATAGATTGTGTGTAGAGTTGGTTATCGATCAAAATCAATATCGTTTTTATTCAGAATTTGGCGGAAACTTTTTCTGTTTGCAGTATTCATGCTTATAGGAAGTTATTCACTTATTTGTAGCAGAAACTAAGTTGAGAAATGTGGATGTCGATGTTAGCTTAAGGTGTTGAATGGATATTTATTGGAATTTGGAAAGGACGAAAGGTAACTAATGAGACTAGAGAATTAAATATTTCTGAACTTGAAATGAGATTGAGAATTAGCTCAATTAGGTTGGTAAGTGGCTCGGTTGTAAAGGATTTCAGCCATCCTTTCCTTCATGGAGAATCTGTTGAGAAATAGATAGTGGTTATCTAAAAGATATACTGATTGTTTTATGTGAAGCATCTAGAACTCATAAGCATAATAATGTGATGAAAACTTTTAGGTTTGTTCATGTAGTACAAGTCATTAGGATAATTGCAGATGCTGCGATGATGATACTAGATGTCTTTTGAATAGTTTACAGCCGTAACAGATAAAACGGTATACTCCAAGAAGAATATTTGCTGGACTCCATATCATGTTGGGCTTCATGTCTAATTGTTTACGGAGGGGGCATCTTGGACTTCTATCCATTCAGAATTTACTTACTTGATTTCGTCATCTGTATTTGGATCAATCATGTTGAACCTCCACTTGGAGTAATCTTAATAGTGCTGATTAGCAGCTGTATTTTGGTGTTATTTGCTTTGTTGGAACCCTGGTCAGGAAATCGTCCTTTAGGCATCTATATTTATCTCGAAAATTTGTAAATTCTGATCTACTTGTGATACTCAACCTTTATTCAGTGATGCATTACAACTTATATAATGCACATGATTTTTCCAAAGTATTATTTAGTGGTCATCTAATTGAAAGAATCAAATTTGTTTGTCCTAATAAGTGAAATTCAATTATAGATTTTTCAGATTTCAATAGTTGAGTTACAAATTTAAGTGAGATTAAATAAATATTTTAGAGGCTAACATTTTATCATCCTTACATTCATTCTTCTACTTTTTTATTTTCTTTTTTAATTTTCTTTTTCTTATATTTTATTATTATTATCATTATTATTATTATCAAAGTTTCTTCTTACTATTATTATTAGGGTTTTGCTAGTCTGTACTCCTTTGGTCAATGTTCACAATTAGTTATCATTTTATCTGAACACACATGAGAAAGGAGGATTGATAAAACTGTGATATGGATGCCGACAAGTTATTCTATTGTAGAGATCCTTGATAATATTTAATATTCCTTTAGATCAAAACTCTTCAACTTCTTCAAAGGTGAATTCACTACTATCTTATGAAATATCCTGATAACTTGTTCCTTTGAAAAATATCCATAGGTATGTGATTTAAGAAATCTGATTGCTGGGAATGGTCGTTTACCTTTGGAACGTTTGAGTCTTGTTTTACAAGGAAATGTGTTACATGACAGCAAATATGGCGAGGATTCAACAGTTGTTTTCAACACTGGAGGTATAATTTTGTAAATTATTATTTAAATTAAGTAGTGTATGAACTCTTGTACATAAGTTCCTGTAGAGAAAGTTGTTACTACACTAACCATAGAATTTTTCTGCATACATGACGTTAGTTAAAATAAACTATTCAGTTAACACTTAACAATGTAAAACGACCACATTACAAGGTTTCTTACAGTGAGTGGAGCACTGGATCATTTGATACAATCCTTGTTGCTTTTGTCCTGACTAATATTTGTCAGTAGGATACCTATGGTATTTGGTATACACTACTGGTTTCACTGGTTATGCTATAAGAGTCCAAATTAACATAGTGTTTAAGTTCATAATTTACAAATGTCTTTCTAGCCATTTTTTTTCTTTGATATTCTAATATGCTTTATGAAATCTTTGATTTGATACTGTTGTTCTTACTGCAAGTCTTCTTATATTTTCCAGATACTCTTATTGTTGCTGTTAAACCAAAAGCTCCAGCTAAACACATTCAGAATGGGTTTGAGGATGACGAAGACGAGGACTTGGTAAGAACTGAATGATTCTTTGATTTGATAGCCTTGCATGATTTTTCTTGGCTATTTTTGCCACCGAGTTCTTACTGTTATTTTTAAAAAAGCAGAAGTTTCAACATCCACAATTACATAGCAGATGGAAGAGGAGGCTATGTATCCTTCTACATGATAAGTTGAAGATACCTGGTAAGCCTTTGTTTCAATTATTGTTCATGCTTACAAGTTATAAATAACTAATCAGTCCTGATTATTTGTTTTTATATGCTCATTAGATATGCTTCTGGTAGCAATCTTCTCTCTCAGACTCAAGGTGTGGGCTATAATCATCATGTGGTTTATATTGGCCCCTATTGCCCACACATGGGATGTAGGACCTTTATACGTAAGTGAATCAGCTCCTTTTTTCTGGTATATGAAGATCTATGAATTTGGCTTTTTTGGTTACATCTGGGAGTCTATAGGTGGCAAAATGGGTAGGTCAGGGGAGCTGGGTAACATGTCAAAACGGGTAATCTTAATCCAATTTTAAGCTGTATAAATCATTAAATCATCGATGTGTTAAATATAATTGCAAGAACTATATTATAATAATATAATTTTTTTAAATCAGTGCCCCTTGGAAGCATTTTTGCATTTAAGTAAATTCCGGATGACTTCCAACCTATATCCGTTTTAGTTAAATCTTTTTAGCTGAACCACTTTTACCCATCAGAGATAAGACATTTACCTAATTTAACTCATTTCTAGGTTAATTGATTGAAAGTGTCACCTCTACCTGGGATATTGAGATAGGAGGAGGGAGGGGCACTTTGTATACACACACACCTGACTTTTTTTTCTCCACGACACTCGGTTTCGGCTGAGGTTAGATTAAAAAACTGTTTGAGGTTTGATAATGATGGACTTGTAGAAGCATGTTTTTGTAGTATCAGAATCCACACACTGGTGTTCCTTATTTTCCTTACCATTCTCTAAGGAGCTCTATATGTATAGGTGTAGGGAAAACCATCCTACTAGATTTGATTTTCCACGTGTGCATTGTGTGGTAATCGAAGGGGTATAACTGGAAGCCTAAGCATAGGTAAGATGACAGCTACCAAAACCCTATATGAGGTTATGAGTGTACTTGGACGTTAGTGGTATTCCTGTAAAAAGTTGTGTTTGGCTTTTATATCTCTATGTCAGTGAAATGCCTAATTTACATCATTCAAGCTGACAATTCTAAGATGCCCTAGTTCAGCTGTTAGACCCATGCATATTTTGTAGTATTGTAGATAAATCTGGTTTATATGTTATTAGATTAAGTATTTAGATTATTTGTCTTCAGAGTTCAGATAGGATCAGTGTTAGTATATATTCCAAGTTAGGATAGCTTGTAGGGACATAAGTTACTGGCGGTTAGGAGAATTGTGCTATTATGCTTGATTTAGTAAATTGATTTGGTATTTAATTACTTTGCGCGCCATCGGATAGAGTCTCTCCCGAAAGTAGACTGTATATTGCACGAAGATGCTTGTTTGTCAAGTTCGTTTTTATTGGTTTGCTCCGTTACAGTCCAGTATGATGTGAATGCTTTGCATATGAGAAGATTGTCATAGTCTATCTCTCATTGGTCATGTTTTACTCCCATATATGTAGATACTTGGAACCGGTTTTGCCATCATCTTTCTTAATCTTGGGCAACGGAAACATGGTGATATGAGGTATGTATCATATACATGAATTGATCATAACTGTCTACATCATACCTGCCCCATGCACACAGTAGGATT
The DNA here is from genome assembly GCA_034093135.1 of Erigeron breviscapus. Taxonomy (NCBI): domain Eukaryota; kingdom Viridiplantae; phylum Streptophyta; class Magnoliopsida; order Asterales; family Asteraceae; genus Erigeron; species Erigeron breviscapus. Next base: position 146,556,958 of record CM067167.1, on the reverse strand, counting down.
GAGTATTGTTTGATCGTAATAGCATGATGCACCAAAAGGTTAATTGACTGCAAGTGATATTCTCTTAATTGGAATGATATTCATTAACAACTAGACTTGCCTTTAAATAGGCTACAAGACTCAACAAACCCATGATCACATGACAGAATAATAAATCCCTAAAAATCAGCTAACAACCCTGAAGACTTGCTCTACTAACTGACCGGCTGACCCACTAATAGACTCAAATAACATGTGAAATAACTCAAATAACTGACGGCCAACATGGCCAACATGATGACTCATACCTGCTGACTCAGACAACTAAATTAAATAACTGAAATAAGATCTACATAACCTTCCCTTAAACTGAACTTGGATTCATCCTTCAGTTTCTGTACCCCCATAAGGCTTCTCATCTTCTCGAATGTTTCCAGCTTTAGTGGTTTAGTCATGATATCTGCAATTTGATCACTTGTGTTGCAGAAAACCAAATTCACTTCCTTTCTATTAACCAACTCCCTCAGATAATGATATCGTACATGAATGTGTTTTGTCTTTCTATGCATCACTGGATTCTTGGACAAGTTGATGGTTGAATTATTGTCACATTTGATCTCAGTTGTTCCAAGTGCTTTGCCAGTCATTTCTCCAGTATTCCTTTCAACCATAGTGCATGACATGTACAGTTCTTTGCTGCCACATATTCTGCTTCAGTTGAAGACAGAGTTACCACCTCTTGTTTTCTTGAACTCCAGTTTATTGCAGCATTGCTGAGTAGACACACATAACCAGAGGTGCACCTTCTGTCCTCTACATCTCTGGCATAGTCACTGTCAGTGTAGATGTCAAGCTTTCCTCCTGCCCCATACTCATATACCAGCCCATAGTCATAAGTTCCCTTAACATACCTGAGAATTCTTTTAGCAGCAGCCATATGTTCAGCCCTTGGCTTAGCCATGAACCTTGCAATCAACCCTACCGAGTATGCAATGTCAGGTCTTGTAATGTAAGGTACATCAGACTGCCCACCAGACATTTGTACTCACCTTCTCCTTCTTTCAGCAACACTGTTCCTGGTACAATTGGATTCTTGACCTCATTGCCTTCCCATAAACCAAACTTTTCTAGTACATCTTTAGCATACTTTTTCTGACAAGCTGTTATGCATGTTCCTCTTTGCTGAACTTCAACTCCCAAAAAATTCTTCATTTTGCCAAGATCAGTCATTGCAAATTCCTTCTTCACTGATTTACTGAACTCTTCACAGAGTTGTTTGGCATTGCCTGTGTAAATCAGATCATCCACATATAGAGTAACCATTAACACTTTATTCCATACCTTTTTGATGAAGAATGTGTGATCATACTGGCTCTGTTGAAAGCCTTCCTTGATGAAGTACTTCTCCACTCTAGTGAACCAGGCTCTAGGGGCCTGTTTTAGCCCATACAAGGCCTTCTTGAGCTGGTACACTTTGTGTTCTTCTCCTTGTTTCACAAAGCCTTCAGGTTGTTCTACATAAATGCTCTCTTCCAACTCTCCATTCAGAAATGCGCTTTTAACATCTAGTTGCTGAATTTCTCACTTATTGTATGCTGCAACAGCTAACAGAGTTCTGATTGTATCCCACCTTGCCACAGGCGCAAATACTTCCTCATAATCTATTCCCTTTTTTCTGAGCATAGCCCTTAACCACCAGTCTGGCCTTGAACTTGTCGATTTCCCCTTTCTCATTGTATTTTGTCTTATACAGCCACTTCACTCCAATAGGACTACTATCTTTAGGTGATTCCACTAGTTTCTACGTATCATTGCTTTCAATGGCCTTAATCTCTGTCTCCATGGCTCGAATCCATTTGGGATCATTTGCTGCCTCTGCATAATTGATGGGATCTCCTGCAGAACTGAACAATGCCAGATTGGCCTTTTCATCTAGATACTCATCCAAACAACCTTCCCCAGTCTTGTAATTCTCAAACCAGCTAGGAGTCTTGGTCGCCCTGGAGGATACTCTTTTGGCCCCAGTAGTTGAACTTCCAGTTGTTGTTGGAGCTAGTTGCTGAGCTGCTTGGATGTTCTCAGTTGAGGCACTTCCCTGTTGTGGCTCAACTGGAGTGCTTGAGTTCATCATTGATTGTTCTATATGATCTGTTCTAGCTTCTTCCTCTTCTACATGCACGTATTCATCCGGTAGGATCAGATCTGAGCTGCCAAATTCTTCTTTATTCCATTCCCACCTTCCATTCTCATCAAAACTAACACCCTTGCTTATTATGATCTTGTTTTGAATTGGGTCATACAGCCTGTATGCTTTTGATTCAGTACTTATGCCCAAGAATATACACTTCACACTCTTATCATCTAGTTTCTTCCTGAGTTGTGAAGGTATAGTGGCAAAGGCTATACTCCCAAACACCTTGAAATAATCAACGTTTGGTGTCATTCCTGACCATGCCTCCTCAGGAACCTTATCCTCAAGTGCACTTGTGATGCATCTGTTGAGGCCCATTTTGCTGCTTCAGACCACAACCACTTTGTCAGAGCTTTTTCGATCAAAAAACACCTAACTGCATTCATGATGGTCTTGTTCCTACGTTCAACTACACCATTCCGATGAGGTGTAAATGCAGTGGTCAACTGCCTTCTAATCCCCTGCTGCTCACAAAATGAGTTAAATTCACTTGAAGTGAATTCACCACCCCTGTCACTTCTTAACCCCTTTATAGTTAGACTTGTTTCATTTTCTACCATGGCCTTGAATTTCTTAAACATTCCAAAGCTTTCAGATTTATTGGCTAGAAAATATGCCCACCCTTTTCTAGTGTAATCATCTATAAAAGTCAAAAGGTACCTTTTGCCACTGGGAGAAGCGGGAGAAATTGGACCACATAAGTCTGTATGTACCCGTTGTAATCTTTCATTTGCTCTCCATAGACTCTTCCTTGGTATTGGCTCTCTCTGCTGTTTGCCTAACTTGTAGACTTCACACACATGAGTGTGTTCAACCATCTTAGGCAGCCCCTTGACTAACTGCCTATATTGCATTGCCCTTACAGACTTGTAGTTGCAGTGCCCCAGCCTCCTATGCCATACTTGTGTGTTTTCCACATCACTCACCTTGAGACATTGACTTGGTAGAGGCTTCATCACACCATGAATCAGAAACATGCGATTTCTGGTCATAGTTGAGCTCACAATCACTCCTCTAGTAGGGTGGTGTACTTTACATTTCCCTTGCTTGATGACTATGGTCAAGTCCTTTTCTTGTAACTGACCCATACTCAGAAGGTTAGAAGTAAGTTCTGGTACATAGTAAACCCTGGTTATAACTTGAGTGATTCCTTCCACCTCAAGTCTAATATCGCCTATCCCTTTCACATATAGCCTTATGTCATTACCAAGTTTGACTGAATGAGTTTGACTGAATGAGTGTACCTTTCATCTAAGTTGATGAACCAGCCTTTTGTGCCCGTCATATGGTTTGAACAGGCAGAGTCTAAGAACCAGATTCCTTTAGTCTCTTCATCTTTCTTTTCTTCTGTCATGGCCATGAGTAGAAGGTCTTCTCCTTCATCAAATTCAGCATAATTCACTGAATTGTCATCCTTTTGACATTCATATGAGAAATGACCCATGCCATGACACCTGTAGCACTCTATGTTTGATTTGTCAAAGTTTCTTCTGGCTCTGCCCTTACCTCTGCCTCTTCCTCTGGTTAATTGACTTCTGCCTCTGCCTCTTCCTCGACCATCATTTTCAACTTTCAACACTTAGATCTTCAAAGGGCCGCTTCTTTTTGAACTTTTGCGCATGTACCAGGAGTGAACTTTGCAGTTCATCCACGGTCATGCTATCAATATCGTTTGATTCTTCAATTGAGCACACTACATAGTTGTAGGTTTCAGTTAAAGATCTCAGGATTTTCTCCACAATCTTCACATCAGTCATCTCTTATCCATAATTCTGCATGTCATTGGTCACAGTCATGACTCTATTGAAGTAGTCGGCTATACTTTCTCCTTCCTTCATCTCCAGGGTTTCAAACTCCTTCCTTAATCGCTGGAGTTGAGCTCTCTTCACACGTGCATTTCCTTGGTATTTGATCTTCATAGCATCCCAAATCTGCTTAGCACTATCTTTCTGAGTAGTGGTTCGAAGAATCTGCTTGTCAATAGATTGAAACAAGTAGTTTCGAGCCTTCAGATCTTTCAACTTCAATGCATCATATTGGGCCTTCTGTGCCGCAGTCACAGTTTCTCCTGTTCTGGGTTCCTTGATCTCCTCCTCGATCACACACCAGAATTCCTTTGATCTGAGAAGTGTCTCCATAACCAACTTCCAGTGATCGTAGTCTCCATCAAACCGAGGCACACTCTGGTATGAGACTGAGACAGCTTCCTCCGCCATTTGCTTGAATGCACTCACTTAAACTCACCAGGATTTCGCTCTGATACCACTTGACTGCAAGTGATATTCTCTTAATTGGAATGATATTCATTAACAACTAGACTTGCCTTTAAATAGGCTACAAGACTCAACAAACCCATGATCACATGACATAATAATAAATCCCTAAAAATCAGCTAACAACCCTGAAGACTTGCTCTACTAACTGACCCACTAATAGACTCAAATAACATGTGAAATAACTCAAATAACTGACGGCCAACATGGCCAACATGCTGACTCATACCTGCTGACTCAGACAACTAAATTAAATAACTGAAATAAGATCTAACATTAATTTCACGCTTTTGCTCTCCACAAGTCGTACATCTTACCAGATAATGGTAGAAATCTGGGGTGGGGGATGGCTTTGAGCGGTCATTCTTGACAAAGGCCGAAACTGCCCGAGTCGAATTCTTGCAACTGTTTTTCTATTTTTACAAACTTTATAGTTTATAGATGTTAATATGCTACGGATTAGATGATCCGTTGAAAATGAAGAGTCTCAATTGGGTCAAAAAACAAATGGGTCGAATTTATAACTTCTATGGACATTACCAATGGTCCTTGGCCAATTGGCATCAAGGTGGCCCTACAACCCAGAGGTGGCTTCAAGTCCCAAATGGCAGAAATGTGTACAAAGGTGATGATTGGTGTGAGCCTATACCTTGCAATAAAATTGAAAAGATGAAATAGATAATTGTCATTTGTCATGAACTGTAATTCCATTTAATTGGTTTAATACTTGTTGAGTTGTTTCTCAGCTAATGAAAAAGGCTTATTCTCCTTCTTGAACATCTACAGTGCCTATTCGATCTTCAACGAAGATTTCAGAGAACTCCCCGGGACCTTCAATGCAGATCGAGTCGATAGAGACATCCGAGCAGGTCAGTTGTAGTTAGCTGTTCATATTTCAGATCATGCTGAATTTTTGTTGTATCATACTTGTGTACAAAAGATCTTGGTATAGAATAAATTTAATGCCTGTTTGGTTCCAATTATTTGTTAAGTTCTGTTCTTTCTCCAACTAAACTCATTCTTGGTTTGAAATTCGCAATTTTCTTTATTATAATTATTGAGAGCTTAATGAAGTGTTCTTTAAGCTAGAAAACCATATATGACCATAGGTTATAGCAGAAAGACAAATGGTCAATTATTAAAATCGTTGTAGCATATGCATAGTATGCAGTAACTTGGAATCTTAGATGTTGTAATTTTGACCTCTTTATTTATGAATGGTTCGATGTGGGTTATGTTTCATCTCTAATGGGCCAAATCGGGAACTAAAAAGCATAGCGCAAGCCATCAAAGAAGGTGGTTCGAAACTCGAAAGTCTTCGGTTGCCTAATGTTAATGCGAAAAACCTCCAATATCATTTTATATAAAAAGTCAGATTATTAGTGAAACTGAAATTGTAATCACATTTGATTCACTATCTAGGAAAAGTTGGATATTTTTGGACAATAAATGGTTCGAAGTCAACGTCAACCCAACCTAACCAGGGCCGGCATTTAAAATGCAAGTTTTTGACCCAAACCAGTATTGATCCTCCATTTAGCCGTCTCTTGTGCATGGACCACATATGTGTTACCAATTATGAAGGTAATGACCCAATAATACAAATCCGGGTATGTAGACAGATACAAGTTGACAGTAACTGGGATAATATTTGAGCTAATGGCCGAGGGCAGTGGTAACCCTTTTGGTCAATTGGCTGGTAGTTGCAGTTTTAAAGGTGAGAAAGTGATGTTAAGTGTTGTACGTATTTTAACTTGTAACTTTCACATTGACTTGCATACTATTTGAAGGCAACACATCACTGACATGTTTCCTTTTATTTATCCCCTCATTCATATATGTATCTGTTTTTTTTTTGTTTTTTTTTGTTTTTTGTTTTGCTTGGATAAGTAGTTGTTATGGTTTCTTTTTTCACTTTTGTTATTGGTTAGGGTTTCGCGTTTGAATATCCTAATAAAAGATTTTAGGTTCGAAACTTCTTGGGTAACATCTTTAGGGTGGCTAGAGAAAAAGTTTGTCACTAGGTATCCCTGTTAGGAAGCATACATCTGAATTAAAGACCCATCTTCGATGATAACCTAAACAGAGTAACCCTCTAAAAAAAATATTTACACAAGAACATTGTTTTTCTTAGCATTTTAAGGGAATTAAAACTTAAATGACTAGTTTGGGATAGCAGGGCATGGGCTGCAATTTGATCTAATGAATGAATAATGTAGTTAATATGTTGATATGATGGAGTTCTTTTTATTTTTTTGGTTGCCACATGGGTAATAATGTAACATTAACTATTAACAAAAGTGTATGATCGTGATTATGTACAGAAAAGAATTCACAGTATTTGACTTGATACATCATACATTGTTTCAACCTAAAAAGAGGTTATAATTTTGTGGGTCTTTATCAGAAATACGTATTATTCTTCACAACAGACATTAAATAATACAGTGGGACATTTATAACTTCTATGGACATTACCAATGGTCCTTGGCCAATTGGCATCAAGGTGGCCCTACAACCCAGAGGTGGCTTCAAGTCCCAAATGGCAGAAATGTGTACAAAGGTGATGATTGGTGTGAGCCTATACCTTGCAATAAAATTGAAAAGATGAAATAGATAATTGTCATTTGTCATGAACTGTAATTCCATTTAATTGGTTTAATACTTGTTGAGTTGTTTCTCAGCTAATGAAAAAGGCTTATTCTCCTTCTTGAACATCTACAGTGCCTATTCGATCTTCAACGAAGATTTCAGAGAACTCCCCGGGACCTTCAATGCAGATCGAGTCGATAGAGACATCCGAGCAGGTCAGTTGTAGTTAGCTGTTCATATTTCAGATCATGCTGAATTTTTGTTGTATCATACTTGTGTACAAAAGATCTTGGTATAGAATAAATTTAATGCCTGTTTGGTTCCAATTATTTGTTAAGTTCTGTTCTTTCTCCAACTAAACTCATTCTTGGTTTGAAATTCGCAATTTTCTTTATTATAATTATTGAGAGCTTAATGAAGTGTTCTTTAAGCTAGAAAACCATATATGACCATAGGTTATAGCAGAAAGACAAATGGTCAATTATTAAAATCGTTGTAGCATATGCATAGTATGCAGTAACTTGGAATCTTAGATGTTGTAATTTTGACCTCTTTATTTATGAATGGTTCGATGTGGGTTATGTTTCATCTCTAATGGGCCAAATCGGGAACTAAAAAGCATAGCGCAAGCCATCAAAGAAGGTGGTTCGAAACTCGAAAGTCTTCGGTTGCCTAATGTTAATGCGAAAAACCTCCAATATCATTTTATATAAAAAGTCAGATTATTAGTGAAACTGAAATTGTAATCACATTTGATTCACTATCTAGGAAAAGTTGGATATTTTTGGACAATAAATGGTTCGAAGTCAACGTCAACCCAACCTAACCAGGGCCGGCATTTAAAATGCAAGTTTTTGACCCAAACCAGTATTGATCCTCCATTTAGCCGTCTCTTGTGCATGGACCACATATGTGTTACCAATTATGAAGGTAATGACCCAATAATACAAATCCGGGTATGTAGACAGATACAAGTTGACAGTAACTGGGATAATATTTGAGCTAATGGCCGAGGGCAGTGGTAACCCTTTTGGTCAATTGGCTGGTAGTTGCAGTTTTAAAGGTGAGAAAGTGATGTTAAGTGTTGTACGTATTTTAACTTGTAACTTTCACATTGACTTGCATACTATTTGAAGGCAACACATCACTGACATGTTTCCTTTTATTTATCCCCTCATTCATATATGTATCTGTTTTTTTTTTGTTTTTTTTGTTTTTTGTTTTGCTTGGATAAGTAGTTGTTATGGTTTCTTTTTTCACTTTTGTTATTGGTTAGGGTTTCGCGTTTGAATATCCTAATAAAAGATTTTAGGTTCGAAACTTCTTGGGTAACATCTTTAGGGTGGCTAGAGAAAAAGTTTGTCACTAGGTATCCCTGTTAGGAAGCATACATCTGAATTAAAGACCCATCTTCGATGATAACCTAAACAGAGTAACCCTCTAAAAAAAATATTTACACAAGAACATTGTTTTTCTTAGCATTTTAAGGGAATTAAAACTTAAATGACTAGTTTGGGATAGCAGGGCATGGGCTGCAATTTGATCTAATGAATGAATAATGTAGTTAATATGTTGATATGATGGAGTTCTTTTTATTTTTTTGGTTGCCACATGGGTAATAATGTAACATTAACTATTAACAAAAGTGTATGATCGTGATTATGTACAGAAAAGAATTCACAGTATTTGACTTGATACATCATACATTGTTTCAACCTAAAAAGAGGTTATAATTTTGTGGGTCTTTATCAGAAATACGTATTATTCTTCACAACAGACATTAAATAATACAGTGGGACATTGTAAACTGTAATGATGATAGTTGGCAAATTGGCGATTATAACTTGAATTATTTTATTAGAGCTATAAAGTTTCGTGAGATCTTACCCCTAAGAGAAAATAAAATAGAAATATAACCTTTTTATTTGCACAGCACAAACAAATAAAAAATCAGGCACACAGAGTACTTTCAAACAAGAAATGGGACAAAAGAAAGACATGGAACATAAATTATAAAATTAATATTAATATATTAATATATACAAAGTACATATATACGATCTGAATCGAATTATGCGTGTAGATCATTTGATTTAATCATTGTTTTAAATAAGCTTGTGGAAGATGTGGGATTTTATATATGAAATAGAGATATATTTAAAGTTGACTAAAAACGTAGTAATTGTTTGTAGCTGGGATGTTGACATTACGATAAAGCATTTGGACAAGATTCAACCTAGGGTTTGATTTTCATTTGCATATGTTTAACTAATCCATTGACGTGTGTATTCACATGAAGGTGAATCTAGATGATTTGAGTTATATGATACGGGTTCTATTGTTGATATTGATAGTCTTAAAATTGTCATTAATAGATTATTATTATTTTGATGGTATCTTGCGTTAGAAATTTTTAAAACGTCTTTAAAGTTAAATATCATAATTTTTACGTGTAATAAAATTACCGGCGTCATACTAAAAACTTTAATATTAATAAAATTACTTATAAGTTATGACAGACCAAAGTACATATATACGATCTGAATCGAATTATGCGTGTAGATCATTTGATTTAATCATTGTTTTAAATAAGCTTGTGGAAGATGTGGGATTTTATATATGAAATAGAGATATATTTAAAGTTGACTAAAAACGTAGTAATTGTTTGTAGCTGGGATGTTGACATTACGATAAAGCATTTGGACAAGATTCAACCTAGGGTTTGATTTTCATTTGCATATGTTTAACTAATCCATTGACGTGTGTATTCACATGAAGGTGAATCTAGATGATTTGAGTTATATGATACGGGTTCTATTGTTGATATTGATAGTCTTAAAATTGTCATTAATAGATTATTATTATTTTGATGGTATCTTGCGTTAGAAATTTTTAAAACGTCTTTAAAGTTAAATATCATAATTTTTACGTGTAATAAAATTACCGGCGTCATACTAAAAACTTTAATATTAATAAAATTACTTATAAGTTATGACAGACCAAAGACTTTTAGTTAAAACTCTTTTCTTTTTTTTTTCATAATAAATAGTTGTTTATAATTTAATAGTTATAACGTTTTATTCATAGATTTAATAAGAAATTTATCTTAATTAGTTTAAAACCAAAAATTCCCCTTTTTGAAAACCTAAAATAATATGATTTTTTTTATGTTGCTCCAAAATTTCAAAATAATTGACATTTTTTTAAGCCTTTAGTATATTTGCAATTGATAGAAATGAAACTAAATCCTTATTTCAATTATCTACAAATTAGTTTTGCTTGACTTTTGTTTAACGTTAAAGTTGAATGCTTCGTGAAATTTACAATCACTTTTGTTCATGATTTAAGAATATAATAATTTGGGGATGTATGTCAATTATTAATGGCGTAGGAATCTACTAGATTTTAGGTCCGTGTCAAATACACGGACTTACAATTTTATCAATATTAGATGTTAGTTTATTATGATTTAAAATTTAGTTTACAATTTTTAGTAATAAAAAATTGATCTATATTATAAAACTTTGAGTTTTATAGTGAAATATTTTTTAAAATATGTTCATCGAAATTGTTTACTGTGACATACATAACGATATTTGAATATTACAAAATCATAATATGTCCATCAAAGTTGTAGATTGTGACATACTTAGCGATATTTGAATATTAAAAAATCATAATAGGTCACTATCATTTTATTTGATTTATTGTTACTATTCTATTGAATATATTATCTATTATTCTATTGAATATATTATCTATTATTCTATTGAATATATTATCTATTATTCTATTGAATATATTATCTATTATTCTATTGAATATATTATCTATTATTCTATTGAATATATTATCTATTATTCTATTGAATATATTATCTATTATTCTATTGAATATATTATCTATTATTCTATTGAATATATTATCTATTATTCTATTGAATATATTATCTATTATTCTATTGAATATATTATCTATTATTCTATTGAATATATTATTATATTATATGATAGAACGTATAACTATGATATATAATAACTATTATTCTATTGAATATATATTATCTATTATTCTATTGGATATGTATTCTATTATTCTTTATCTATAATATTGGAATTAATGTTTAAAAAGTGTAAATTTATAATCGAAAACAAAAAAGTGTAAATTAAAGTCAAAATTGAAAACAAAAGTCAACTTTAAGAAATCCAGTGTTGTGATTAGTCAATATGTTTTTAGAGCAACTGTTTTTTAGTATATTAAAAGAAAAGATGTTCAGGGGAGCCGAATAAAAACTTATGAATCGTTAGAACGAGACAATTAATTTTGGACTAAAATGTTACACAAAAATTATATAATACCAAAGATATAAATAAAGTTTTATAAATATAACTTGTATGAAAAAGCTTTTTCACTTGATACATAAACAATTTAATAACAGGTTCTTGTTTCTTGGCTTTTGAATCTTTTGGAAATATAAAATATTGTTACAAGTTTACAACCTTTGAATATGGGAGGTGATATTCGTACCATTGTTTTTGATTGATGTACCACAATGTACAAGTTTTACAGCTGACTGTACAAGCAGTATTGCATAAATGTGGTACATCAATCAAAACAAATGGTACTAATATCACTTCCCTTTGAATATTAGTTACGTAATAAAAAACATTGCCAGCTTATATGAATTATATAATATTATTATAGTTGGTTGTTATGTTCATTAAAAGTTTATTTATTACATGATTTTTTGAACATTTTACTATATAATAACATATTTTGAAATTTAAACTTGACCTTTTTTTTTTTGAATAAAAGTCTTTTATGTCTTTTTTTCCCCCCACTAATATATAGGAGTAGCTTTCATATAGTAGAATAGTAGATGATGAGTTTGGTCACTTGATAGTTGACTTTGTAGTAAATTAGCTTCCACATCAATTATTCTAATGCTTTTTCCTGTTCCTTAGGTTTTGGATTTCTCATTCTTACCTACATCTTATCTTTCTTTTAATCTAATTTTATTTTTTAAATAATTTAAGTAATATGTTAGCTTGATTAATAGAATTTGACAATGCATGATAAAACATATCCAAAAGTTAGTTTTATTTTTCCTTTTTATCTAAAAAACAAATATCATATATACAACCTCGTGATAGATACAACTTAGATATTGTGATATTATAAACTTTTGGTTATTCAAAAATTAAGTATCCACAAAAACAATAATAAAAGTTGAAGCATGTATACATATATATAATGTATATATATACGACGCTGTAATAAATATTAGCCATACACTATATGAATTATAAACAACCTCTAAAGTGATATAGTGGTTAATATTTTGAGATTTTCTCAAAAAAGTCTCAAATTCGATTCTCTTAGTCACAATTTTGTAGTGGCCTGAGAAGGGTTTGAAAACGACCAACATATACCCTATATATAGAAAATGGAAGCAGCCTCTCTATCTAGGTAGAGGTAAGGTTTGCCTACATCTTAACCTCCCCTACACCGTCGAGGTATTGGGACTCAAAACCCGCGAAAAGCGACACTGAGCAGTTTATTTATTTTTTTCTTTCTTTTTTTCAACATATACCCCGTATATGTTCCGTATATTTAAGGCGATAAACTCTCTTCTTAAAAAGTTCAATTATATAAACGTTTACATACGTGTATATATATTTTTTACATTTATAATTTTAGAAAGATATACATAACCAAGGTACACATATAGTATAGTGGAGTGGGGGGTTGGTGTGGGCACAAGTAGTTGAACTGCCGGTGCATGACGGCACGTACACTCACACATATATAATCTGCTTTGACCCCACCACCAAACACCTACTACTCAAACATACCAATCTTCCTTTCCTTTTCCTTTCTATGTACATAATACTATAATGTTACATTTTATAATGGCCATTATTATTAACAAAGATATTATAAGTTACGATAAGTACAACCCAAAGTAACATTATAAGTACACTAATCACTCTTTTCCGTTTCCCTAAAAAATGGCTTAAACCTTAGCAAATAAAACTACCCAACTACCGTAGGCTCAAGCAAACCAATTAAATAGCTAAATCATTAAAACGTACGTACGGGCAACAACCATTATAAAGATTGACATATGATAAGTAGTAAAATATATACTCGCATCGATTTTATTTACATCATTAGGGCATTTCCAATAATTAAGTTGTTGTGTAAGAGCTTTTTTATAAAAAAAAAGCTATAGAAAAAGCTTTTGCTCCAAAAAAAAGCTTTTAAAAGATATTTATATAAAAAAAATCATTATATTACAGTTAAATATAGATGAGAGAATGTTTATTTTCATCAATAGGTTGAAGAAATTCAACCTATTCAATGAAAAAGTCGTATTCTTTAATGGTAATTAAAAAGCTTTTGAAAAAGTTTTTTTAACAAAAAAAAGTTTTTGATCAAATTACCATTGAAGATGCTCTTATATATGTTTTCTAGTAGGAAAGTGTGGCCGTTGCCCCTTGATAATTAGGTTATGAGGCTATCATTTTGATTTTCAAGTAGTTGTGAGGTCATTTGGGTTCGATTAGTAAGTTCAATTCAACTTGTTTTGCTTTCGGTAAATCATATGTCATTCATTTAATTAGCGACCCCCTCATTTTGTTGCAAGTTATGAGCTAGTTCACTTTTTTAGCCGGTTTTCGTTTTTTTTTTCCTTCTTAAAGAGACTTCTGTTGTGATATTCTTCATTTAATCTTAAGAGTAATTATCACAAACTCTAGGGATTTTATGGTCATTTTTTGTTTTGGTGGATGAACGAAAACAGGAAGGAAAAATTAGCCGACAAGATCAAGATGTGTAATCAAAATGACACATAGACTATGCATGAGAAAAGTAATAATAATCATATAAAAAATAAATAATAAAAAAATACGTGATTTGATAAATAGTTTAACTTTTACAATTAATTACATTACATATATTTATATGTATAAGTAAACCAATTACACAAGTTAATTGTTTAAAAAGAAATAAATAAAAGTTGTTCATAATTAATATAGTTCTAATTACCTATTAAACTTTTTTTGTTTCAAGACATAGTTTACTAGAAATTACGAAATGAATAAACATCTATCATAGTTTACTAGGAATCTTACGAGATGAATAAACATCTATCTTTTTAGAAATCTTAAATTATTAATCACTTTGTTTGCTTTAAAATGGTCACATTAAAGATAAGTCAAAAGTCAAAGGGCAAGTAATGTAAAAGAAAAAAAAAAGTTAAAATTTACTACTTAAAACCAAAAAGCGAAAATTGTGAGAGTTTGTCAAACTTTTGATTGATATCAAAATGTAGTCCCACTAAAGAAAATACACGACTAGCTCATCAAAACTACAGTAATTACTACGCTTTTATGATTTTGATTAGCACGTGTTTTGAATTTAAAACGTTAAGGAGCTTTTAAACAAATAAAATTTTAAATTAGTTGAAATAACTTTTTTTAAAGAGATTCAGGTTATAAAAAACCGATCATAAGATAGTCTTTAAAAAATCGTGTTTTTAAGTTTATTTATGTATTTATTTTGTCTAGCTTATATGATTTTATATCTGTAAATACACATATAGATAACATTATTATATAAACAAAAGTTTAGACTACTAATTGTACAAAATGGGTGGCAACTCTAGCAACTTAGCAAGTACTAGAATATGTAATGTAACCAAGTAGATGTTAGAGCTTATAGTTAATCCTATTTATTACATAAGTAAGCACGATATTTGTCTCCAACTCTTTTTTACAATACAATCAAAAAAAAAAAAGTGATAGCAAAGAAAAAAAAAGAAAAAAAAAAAAAAAAAAAAGAGAAAGAAATATATCGAGTCAAAGACCACATATGTCATTTTGTCTTTTAATCACAAAAGTTCAAATAAAGTCCTTTTATCCTATTGTATTAGTTGAACTCAATTTAGTCAATAACAAACATATTTAGCACAAACAAAAGGAGGTGCTACACTATTTTATTCTATTTTCTCTAATATACTCGTATTTATTTAACACCCTTGTATGTATTAGTCTATACATTGTGTTGTACGAGTATAAATTAGTAAAATATATTATTATTTAATAGCTAAATCATCTCCTTAAACAATAAATTCTAAAATCAACCATAAGAGCATTGGGTATGGTGCGGATTGAGTTTTGATGTCACCAACTTGGTAGTTGGTACACCAACTACGAACACCATTTTTTTACATCAATTACATATACCGTCGTCATCATCTTCGCGAGTATCTCCCTAATTCAACATAATATCTAATAGTTTCTAAAAAAAAATTCTTATAAATCCAAACTCATTTCCTTATTGATAATTCGAAATGCAAATCAAAAAACTCCTAAAAACTTCAAATAACACACTTCCTCTGTCTTCCTTTTTTAAAGTAAAAGAAAAGTCTCCCCATTCTTCGTCTTTCCCATTTACTCTTGAATTTTTTATAAAATCTTTGTGTCTTCACCCATCCCGCAAAAACATTACAAAAAACACACACAAAGACACACACAATACTTTCTTTTCCCCCCAATTAAAACCTCCTCAATTAATAATAAAGTTATAATACAGTACACAATATATGTCTCTCTATATAATACAGTAAACAATATATGTATCTGAGTAACAATTAATACATAAGAAGAATAAAACAATCAAATGTAGCAGTAGGATTAGTAGTAATGGGAAGTGGTTTCTCATGTTTCAATCCATCACACCACCGCCGTGATGAACAACCACGTCACCACCTCATTTTCACGTCGACGGATCAAGAAGATGAAATCAACAACACGTTGGGCCATTCCTTCTGTTACGTACCCTCTTCTACTTGTTCTTTTCCTTCAGCTCGTTTTCTTTCTCCGACTAACTCTCATCGGTTCATTTCCCCTTCACATTCTTTACGTTTTTCACCACCACCACCACCTCATGAAACGACGTCGTCTCACCGCCACCTTCTTAGAGCCATTTCTGGCGCTTCTGTCAGTGCCAACACTTTAACTCCCAATATCAATTTTAATAATAATGCTACTACTTTTAATAATAATGATTATAATTGTGTTAATAATAATAATGGGTTTGAGAGTACGTCGTCGTTTTGTGCTTTACCTTTACAACCATTGCCTAGAAGTGAAACCGAAACGACGACGTCGGCCTTTTTTATGTCGGGCCCGATTGAAAGAGGGGCGTTATCGGGTCCGATGGATTCGGATACTGGTGGGGGCAGGGTGCCGTTTTCGGCACCTTTGAATGGGGGCACTACGTTTGTGAAAAAAAGAAAAAAGAAAAAGGGGTTAAGGAAAGGCCCTTGGGTTGTCCCGTTGAAAAAGGACAATGTGGGGGGCAGGGGAAGGGAGGAAATAGAGAATGAAGATGTACAGTGGGCGTTAGGAAAGGCCGGTGAGGACCGTGTACACGTGGTCGTGTCGGAAGAACATGGGTGGTTGTTTGTTGGGATTTATGATGGGTTTAATGGTCCTGATGCTCCCGAGTTTTTGATGGGTCATTTGTGTAAAGCGACGTATAAAGAACTCGAGGGTTTGTTTTGGGATTATGAGGAAACGTGTGTAAGCGATAAATTGTGTGAAATTGGGGCAGAGACGAAAAAGGTTACTTTTGAGACGGGTGTGGAGAGGAGGAAGAGACTATGGGAGTATCTTGCTCAAGATGAACTTGAAGACGGCGGTTTTGATCTATCGGGTTCTCAAAGGTTTGCGTTTTCTGTTGATGATGCGGTTAGTGTTAGTAAATCTAGTTTGGGAGTTAGTAGGCGGTCGTTGCTGTTGTCAAAGTTGAGAAACGGGTTTAGTAAACGTAAGGAGCAGGGTGGTAAGTTTTTTGCTTGGAGGTTTGGGTTGGGTGGAAAAGATCAGCATAAGGAAGTGGAAAACCGGATAATAGAGGAAACAGGTAACGTTGGAAGAACGGGTAAGACTAAGAAACTTGGTCCAGTAGATCACGAGTTGGTTTTGAGAGCGATGTCACGGGCTTTGGAAGTAACTGAGCTGGCGTATTTGGATATGACTGATAAGGTTATGGATCAGTATCCAGAACTTGCAGTTATGGGTTCATGTTTACTTGTTGCGTTGATGAGAGACGAGGATGTGTATGTGATGAATGTAGGAGATAGTCGTGCGATTGTGGCACAACAACAAGAGCAGCCTCAAGAAGTTGGCTCTTCTAGGACAATGAGTAGTGGGTTGGATGTAGAGGGCATCGTTGGATCGAAAGATGATCCTGAAAAGAGGAATGATAATGTTCCTGCTCACGATATGAGGTTGATGGCGTTGCAGCTATCTACTGATCACAGCACCAGCATAGAAGAAGTAAGCTAACATGTGTTACTTTATGATGGTTACTACTAACTTTATTGAACTCTATTCTAAAGATTTATATAGTAGCTAGCTTATGAAACTGCATAAATTCCGATCGATGTCAATCAGTTAAAGTAAATAAGATGTTCTAAACGTTTCAAACTAGTCTATTTTGTGTAGTTACATCTTGCAGCTTTTTATTTGTGTTTTATCTTTCTTTTGTTTTAAATTTTTTACCTAGAACATAGAGTTTAACTCGTATATCATTCACTACTTTTCAGTATGCTATCTTTTTTTTTTTTTTTGGTTCTCAATGTTGTGGTCTGATCTATGATAATTCAGATCAGTGTAAATGCAAGGATTGGCTATCTCTATCTTTAACTTTTAACAATAAGTTAACTAGATTTGAATTTCCTCAAGTGGTCATCTTGTAAAAAAGGTAAACAAAGTGAGCTTATATATTCTTTCCTTAGCATCATTAGCTTTTGATTCTTTTTGATCTGGCAAGGAAAGAATAACGTTGGCGTATTGGGATTATCATTAGTTTGAACCCATCTTTTCTTTTTGGTGTGAGAGGGAGTAGACAATGTGAGAAAGCTTCCACGTGACGGCCTTCTTATGTAAAGTCGTAATTGGTGTATAATTTATTAGGTGGTTACATCTAAAATGGATTTTTTGGTTCTTTCTGACCTTATTTATATCGTATAAAATGTGGTCTCTATCTTTAAACTAATACAAAGTATTGCCGTAAGTTTAATAGTGCATTCATCACAGAATCATCTTACGTTTGCAGGAAATCACAAGAATCAAGAATGAGCATCCAGATGACAACCAGTGTATAGTCAATGGTAGGGTAAAAGGCCGTCTGAAGGTTACTCGAGCATTTGGGGCTGGATTTCTTAAACAGGTTAGTTGTTCAGTTCCATCTTTATAGCTCTCTTTCTTATTTGTAAAGTTGGCTATGAGGTATCTAATGCGGTCGGTTTACAGCTTACTTATATGTCCTGGCATGCATCTCAGCATATCCATCATCTTCTCTTGGTTTATAAAACAGCTTGCAAGTCCTATTCTAGGAAATCGAAAAATGTAAAAGTAAATGATAATAAAAGGTATATAATCTTCTGATTTGATTTGGTTCAATAAATTCTGTGGAGAATAATATGCTGCATAAAATCTGATCAGCTTAGATCTCTGACATTGCTTATTTGATCTGGTGAATAAAATCATGTGGAGATCAATTTTGCTGCATAAAGTATGATTAAGCTAATATCTTTGACTTTACTTGTTAGGAGAGCCAATTTATTGAAACCATCGGTGCTTAATTTAAATATTTCATTCTTCCATGCATATCATGCTTTTAGTTATTGCTTTTAAATCATATGATCAGTTGATATCCTTAGTTCTTGACGATATTAAAGTTCCTTATACAGGTTAGTTGTTCGGTTCCATCTTTATAGCTCTTTCTCTTATTTGTACAGTTGGCTATGAGGGATCAATTGCGGTCAGTTTACAGCTTAATTATATTTCCTGGCATACATATCCATCATTTTCTTTTGGTTTATAAAACAACTTGCAAGTCCTATTCTTGGAAAAACAATTGAAAAAATAAATGATAATAGAAGGCATATTATTTTGTGATTTGATTTGGTTCAATAAATCCTGTGGAGAATGATATACTGCATAAAGTCTAAATACATTTAGATCTCTGACATTGCTTCTTTGATTTGGTGAATAAAAATCTTGTGGAGATTTATTTTGCTGTATAAAGTAGCTAACATCTTTGACTTTACTTGTTAGGGGAGCCATGTTATTGAAACCATTGGTTCATAATCTAAATATTTCATTCTTCCATGCATACCATGCTTTTAGTTATTGCTTTTGGATTGTTAATGAGTTGATATCCTTTGTTCTTGATGATATTAAAGTTCTTCACATCTATTTTAATTTGATTGATAGTGGGTATTTAATACTTCAGTTCTATTACCTCTAGAAAGTTCGGTAAATATTCATATCAGCTATTTTTAGCTTCTTAAATGAATTTGTCTGATAAGTTGACTTGTCGATACAGCCAAAATGGAATGATTCGTTATTGGAGATGTTTCGAAACGAGTATATCGGTACTGCACCATACATATCATGTGAACCTTCACTCAGGCACCATCATCTTTGTCCCAGAGATCAATTTCTAATTCTTTCATCAGATGGATTGTACCAATATTTTACCAACGAGGAAGTGGTTTCTCATGTAGAGAATTTCATGGAGAAGTTTCCTGATGGTGACCCTGCCCAACACCTTATAGAGGAACTTCTTTTACGTGCAGCCAAAAAAGCAGGTAATGTTTTTGCCTTTGATATTGTTATATGTGGCTATGTCGTTTTTCGGCATTTGTTTAGTGTAATACTTGCTTCTGAGATTTAGGCTTGAGGTGATATTATTCTGAGGGAGAACAAGCTAAAAGTATTCTATACAATGTGGTAGATGGGTCAAATATCGACCCATTCAAATGACAATCTGGCAGTTCAATGTCTCTTTTAATTGCTAATGGGTCAAAAGTGTAAAAGTGAACCAGCATGTAAATCTTCTGGCAGTTTAACAAGCTAAAAGCATCTTTTTTAGCTATTTTTTTTTGTACTCATTCACCTTCTTATGAGTTAAACATAGCCTAAAGTGAATTATTCCCGTAGTAAATCGCTTGAAATTCCCCCCTCCCTCTAGGTTAGAATGTTTTTTTTTTAATTTTGTTTTGGAGATTGTATGCTATCTGGTGTCCTCATTCTGTATAAACAATAATCATAATAAGTCTGTGTTGGTTTAGATCTGATAAAAAGATGATTGATTCTGTATTGGAAGCATGAATGATAATTTTTATGTGAAAGAAATTGACAATATCACCTCTATAATGCCATGTTTTCAGTGCTTTTGATTAGTACTTGTTTTGGTAGCAGTGCATTTTCTAAACCATTTGCGGATCACTGTGTTGATTCAAGGTATGGTCAAAAGCATAGAAAGATAGGGAAGCAGGCACAAAGTTACTCTAAGAATAGTTTCAATTCGTAAAACGTCATAAATCATTTTCGTCTAAAAACTTGTATTATTATTGAATTGATATATATTTTCTATTCATAGTTGAGACTCTAGTTATTTGTGAATATCTAGGACTCTAGGAGTGGTGAGAAAAAGGGGTTTCCGGCTTATTGCATACAACAAAGTTACCCGTTTTACTCAAAAACTGTATTATTTAATGAATTGATGTATATTTTGTACTCATACTTGTCGCACTAATAGTTGTTAGAATTTCAAAGTGTTGAGCAAAATGGGTTTTCGACTTTTCCACCTATCGCATACAACAAAGTTACTCGTCTGACTGGTGACTTGACCCGCCCAACCGCCCATGTTACCACTTCATTTTTGTTGCCAAATTTGCAGTTAGGTTACTTGACAATAATGGCTTTGGTTAGACAGTATCATGTTGTACTGTAGACACATACCATGTGCCTCTTGTAGCTGCCTCTATTGTGTTTGTGTTGATATGGAAAAATTTTTTTGTCCCCACAGGGATGGATTTACATGAGTTGCTGGACATCCCACAAGGCGACCGTAGGAAGTACCATGATGATGTTACCGTCATGGTCATTTCTCTAGAAGGCCAAATATGGAAATCATCAGGAAAATACTTGTGACATATCTTTTGTATATCTGTCTATAAAACTACAAATATTGACCCATGAGGCTAAGACATGTAAGCCGGGTAGAGTTAAACGCCTATTAACAGGGGAGCAGGCATCAGCTCGTCCCACTTGCTTACAAAGAAAACGGTGTCAGGTCAAACTGCTCAACATTTGATGGGAGATTGACAATGGCTGTTTCGGGAAAAAAATGTGTAGTTGGGGGTGGTATATATAGAATGGACATTTTTCATTTGATGGTATTATTTTTCTTTTTTTTGCATAGATAGAAAATCATTTTTCATTTATGCCATACTGAATGGGATATGATGGGGGTGGGGAGGCATTTTTATGTTCATTTTGTTATAGATATAGTAGAAGTTTGTAGTTGGTAAAATGAAAATAAGTAATAGTCTATAGTGGAAATTTCACCAATGAAGTTTCTCAAGAAGTTTTGATAGATTTGCAGTTCGCACTCTTCATTTTTCTGATTTAGAAATCAAATCGTATTTTAGATTAGGAAATTCTTATTTGTATTAAACGAAAACCTTTTTTTTCGGGACAAGGGTTTTTGGAAATACTTCTGGCCAAAATTCACAGGTATACAAGGGTAGGTGTTCAAACAACATGTAGGGGTATTTGGGTTTCTGTTCTTGTTCGAAGACAAGCGGATCATACAAGGGTTCTTCTTGTGTCTTTTTCTGGGTCGAACAAGGGGATGAATAACACAAGGGTCCTTGTGAGGGTTTAGGTTGTGCTTATTGGTCGATCGAACAAGGTGAGCATTTGTTGTTATTAAGGTTACGGTTTAGGGTGACAAACAAGAACTGTAAGATTGTCCTTACAAGTTGGTTTGCATATGCAAAGGTTATTTCATTTGTATAAGACAGTATTGTAACTTTGTAAGGACAATCGGTTTCATGCTTTTAAGGATTGGGTCGAGAAATGATCATGGAAACAGTTTCAGTGATCTTTCTTCTACGGTTGTCTTGTGGCAAAGAGGCCCAAGGTTGCAAGTGGTACATATACGAGTGAAACACAATTTTACAATTTTGCGGCAAAATTTTACAATTATTGTATCATTTTTGTTAATTCAGTGTTCGGGTCCATTTTGTGCTTGATATTTTGATAATATGTTCAAGTAAACTATCTCATGATATCTTTATTATAGTTAACCTTGATACTACGATGAATGTTTTAATTTTGTTTTGGTTATTAATCTAGTCCCTTCTTAAAAATTCCCACTTAGCGTTGTAAAAACTTCCATTCACCATTTTTTGAATTTTTCCTTTTTTTAATTACATCATGCTTTTCAATGATGAGCTTAGAACACTTAGACCAATTGTAAAGGTCGGTTAAGTCGCTAGCCCGATAGGTGATAAATCAGTAAAATGTTATTACATGGTAAAGAGACTCATTGATAGCGTACCAGTGAATGTAAAACTTATTTTATAATTTGTAGGGCCATGTGAATTGTCAATAATTTTAAGTTGACCGAGTCTATATACTTTGTCATGTGAATTCATTTGTGGTCGAATATAATATGATATATATATATATATATACTTTGCAAGTTGACAGAATATATAGTTTTAGGACATAAACTTATATCTATATCAAATTTACATTGAAATCATAAATTAGAATGAGATCATGCTAAAAAAACGTAATCAAATTTTAAAAAATCATAAAAAACAATAAAGACAATAAAGACGAGTATTCTATATGTTGTTCCTCCAAACATGCTCTGTAAGGTCTAGACGAAAGATGTGGTGTGTTTCCGGGTTGCGTAATCGTGCGTTACCTTGAATGTGTGTTTTTGACTTTTTGGTTGTGGGTTGGGCACACAACATATGCAAGTTCGTAAAAGCTTAGACTTATTAACAACTCGTAAGCTTTGACTCCATGACCTTTTATTGAAAATCCGACACAAAAACTATCAAATTAAGTTTCGGTTTTCATTTTGTCCAATGACAACTAAACTAATGTAAAAAGATTAATGGTAACTTAACAATTAAATGTTTAATTTATCATTTAATAAACTAAGAAAAAAAACCAAAACCAAACCGAAATCGAACAAAGAAACGAAAAACGGAACCGATCCAAAATTGCATCCAAGCGTTTCTAGTTTTTCAATAACCGGAAGGTTCGGTTCGGTTTAGCCAAAAACCGACCCAAGTTAAACCGTGTCAAGTATAACTTAAATCCCTTCTACCCTAAAGTATAACTAGTGATTAATTAATGAGTAGACCGTTAATTAGAAACCGCGTAGTATGAGGAGCAGTTTGGTTCACAGAATGTTTTTGATGGAATTGGAATCTGTCAATGGAATTAGAATTTAAAGGAATTGGAATCTGAAAATTTTAAAATCTATGTTGTGTTTGGTTGGCAGAATTCAATGGAATTCAAATTCCATTCCAGTGTTTGGTTTGCAAATTTGTTAAAAGAATTGAAATGTAATTTATGTTTAATGACAAATTTATCCTTTTGATCAATTTTTTTATATTTCTTTTCTTAGCATAGGTTGTAAGTTTTTTTATAGTTACTTTATAAATAAATTATATCATCTCTATTATCTGTTAACTATGTACATTAACTAGCTTTTTTACGCGTAATATACCATTAATATATAATTAAACCACATATTACAACATAGCAAGTCTCTTTTAACCATACATAGAAATTGTTTCTAAAAAACGACATATTACAACTTACCAAGTCATTGTCATTAACGATTTAACGTACAACAAAAGATTCAAAACACATACATATGACTTCAACATAAGCTACAACTACCTTAATCATTCCCTTAATTTTCCGACATCATAAACAACACCCAATTTTCCCTTTCTTCTTCTTTCAAATCCTAAAAAGTAAGCACGCTATCCATTATCAGCTTTCTAAATCCATTATCAGCTTTATATCCTCCTGTGTTTACCATGGTTAGTAAAGCTTCCACCAGCTTTGCATCTTCTTCTATTGTCCACCCCCGATAGTTTCTATTTTGACTTGTCATTCCTGTATTAAACGGCAAAAACAGTCCCAACAAAAAGCAAAACCAGGTCACACAAAACTGGACTCAAAACAGCAGTAAACTGCACTAAAATCAGCCCTTAAACTGCACTAAAAACAGCCAGATAAATTGCAGCAAAATCAGCAAAAACTGCACTAAAAACAGCCGGATAAACTGCAGTATAATTTGCAAAAACTGCACTAGAAACAGCAACAAAAACAGCCCTTAAACTGCACTAAAAACAACCCTAAAAACTTCAACAGAATCAGGTCTAAACAGTCCTAAAACTGCACTAAAAACAGCCGGATAAACTGCAGTAAAATCAGCAAAAACTGCACTAGAAACAGCAACAAAAACAGCCCTTAAACTGCACTAAAAACAACCCTAAAAACTGCAACAGAATCAGGTCTAAACATTCCTAAAACTGCACTAAAAAGAGCTGGATAAACTGCAACAAATTCAGCTAAAACTGCACTAAATACAGACCTTAAACTACACTATAAACAGTCCTATAAACTATGCTAAAGTATTGTACAAACATCAGTTAAAGCCTGCACTAAACTGCAGCCCCGAAAACAATAATATAACAACAAAAAGACAAGAACAGCAACAACAAAACATCATAAAATGTGTTTAGAATACATAATAATAGCAAAGACACAAGGTTCAAATAGAATTAATGACAAGAGCAACACTAAAACATGAATAAACAACGTGCAATTGCTTAAAAAAATTCCATGCCCTGCGCATTATATTGTTAAAACTCTTAACACTACTTTTTGGGTCAAGGATCCAGAGCCATGGGTAAACAACGTGCAGTTGCTTATAGTATTTGAAATGTTTTTGCAAATTTGAGATAATCCTTCTCAATTATGCGTGTTTAAGTCACAAGAGCCACGTATGTTTATTATAGTAAACCCACCAGTCACTTATACCACAATGTGTTAATATGCTACCAAGGCATATAAGGCGGAGAAATTCTTTTAGGGACAGACAGCAGGAGACCAATAATCCAACCAAAATATTAAAAAACATGAATATTTTCCATTTAAAAAAAGAGAAAGTTATTAATATACAAAACCGAGGGCTCAAACTTGACTCTTTAGCAAGAAACATGCCATGAAATGAAAATACTACTAAATATCTTCTTCCTCAAAAGATCAGGATGTAACTTTCAACTTTCCCCTGCTTTTTACTTCTCACGCTAACTTCCATCAAAGCACATATATGGAAGCTTTGTTTCACATCTGCCTACGATAAATAATCCTAGGGGCCTAATGGATTGATAAGACTCAATTTACAAAAAAAATTAAAAAATACACTATTAAAATTGGGTTGAGGAGGGGGCGGTGACCCCCCTTGTTATAAGTTGGCTCCGCCGCTGATGGCAACCATCAATATGTAGTGATATTCTATCAAAAACAGTCTTCTTACCTGCAAACATAGTGAAAGATTAATCAAATTATATGCATACAAGTTTAAAAAATATCATACCAAAAAAGCAAAAGAAGCACGAAATAAATGCATACCTGTGGCAACTGTGGCCATGCTTGGTTTGCTAGGTCCTCGGCGACTACCATCTCCACTACCCGGACCTCTGCTACCTGGAACTCTGCCAGGACGACTACCTGGACCTCTGCCTTGTGGACCACCAGGACCTGTGCCACGATTATCTACATCTCTGTTGACATTAGCCCCGTCTTTTGGCCAAGCCTCCTCCACAGTTATCTTGCATCCTTTAAAGTCAGATTGATGAAGTTCCAGTGCTTTTTTGAATCCATTAATATCTGCAAAATCAATAAAAGCGAACCTGCAAAAATATTTATTAAAAAACAAATTAGTGCAAAGGGCTCACAGAGTGCCATTCAAATGCCCATTTTTAAAACATGAAAAAAATAAAAAGAAAAAAAGAGCACAAACCCTCTACGAACCCCAGACTCGTAATCTTTTGGTATAGAAATTTGTGTTATCTCTCCACAGTCGCCAAAATGCTGTCCAAGATTAGCCTTGATCTGCAACAGAAATCAATTCAGCACACTAAGACTTGAATTTGAAGATTATTGGGAGGTTATCCTTTCAACAAATTTAGATAATTAAACTTACATTATCAAGACTGTCACTGGCATCAAACCCACGCACATATACAGTCCCCTGAACCTGTTGTCCTTTTCGGAAAGGCTTTTCGTTGCTACGATCATAAAGAAATAAGATCACAATCACGAGTTGAGTATCTTACTATTTAATACTTATATAAGATTAGTGTGCCCGGCTCCAATACTCCAACATATATTATAAATAATGTAAGTCCCAAATATAGATGGTTAAAACCCGTCTGGCAAGTAATTCTAACTGGAAGTTGACCAGTTCAGAATACGATCCAGATATGGATAAACAATAAGATAGAGGTACTGAAAGTAAATGCAAGAAACAATAAGTGCTGAAACTATATAAATAATATGTATATTTCAAGTATGTAGCATTGAGACACGATGTACTTTTCAATGTATTTGATTTATTGATATAAACAAATACAAAGGTTGTTGCGGAACAAAGATAAACACCCAAGTGTAAATATCTAAATAACCTAGAAATACAAGTGATCTAATAACTTGGAAATACTCGTAAGGATTACTTAGAGTATATCTTATAAGTTGCAATGCTAAAGTTTCAAGCTGTTTGCAAGTTGTGAGAAGCCTTATATTTATAGGCCAAGTCCATGCTGATGTGGACTTAGGTCGTACAAATATGGTTGAGAGCATTTAAGGAATTAAACCTAATTCCTTACATGCTTATTTTAAGGTAAAGTGTGAAAGTCAATTGATGTGACATATCACACTTTATTCCCAACCTTTTACTTAACCTTGTACTTTTATTAATAGACAAATCTATTAACCGGGTAAAGGTATATAAAGTAAAAAGGCTTCCTCGTAATCAGTGTAAAGTGTTGTAAGTACTTTACACTGAGATGCTTCAGTCTTCGATCAGGTAGAATCAACTTCTGAGCTCCACATCTGAGCTGATTCTCTTTCTTCAAACTTCAGTCTGACTTCATTCGGAATGGTATTCTGATACGTTGATCTTCTGAACGACTTCAGAATTCTGTACAAGTATTCTTCACTGAGCTTCAGCTATTTCTGAACAAATTATACTTGGTCGATTTTCGACCTAACAAATTCCCCCTATTTGTTCTGAAATAGTGCATGCATCTCAGACTTCTATCTATACATGTTTGTAAGTCTGAAATGCAAGTTTTTGTTTAAGTTGTAAAAATTTTCTAAGTACATCTTATAGATCATTGATGTCTCAGAATTTTACTTGTGATTTTTCTAACTTAAACCTATCATCTACTTATTAGCTACAAAATGTAACATATATATACAAACTGAAGTGTTTGTTACATCTGCAAATATTTATACAAGTAAATGATAAACTGAAAAGAAAACTACTTCTTCGCAGGCCTCGAACCAGAAGATGCTTCAGTAGCTTTTCTCTTCAGTGGAGAATGATCCTTCTTTCCAAATAATCTGCCTTCAATCTCTACCTTGGCTTGCATCTTTTGTTGTATTCTTGATAACCATGCACCAATCAGAGCAGATTTTGGCTTCCCCCTCAGAATCTGGATCATCTCTCTATGCTCAGAAATCCCAAATTCGTGCACTGAAACCTGATGATATTCTTCAGCTGCCCTTCCTTCTCTTTTAACAACCAAATCAAAGAGCTTCAATCCATCAGCTTTTGTTACTTCTATATCAGTTATTTTAGCTGGATGAGATCGATGCTTCATATAATGATCATACTGATCCTTCTCATGTTTTCTTTCGATCTCAGCAGCATCATTAGACATTGGCTTGAAGGTAGAAAGGTCAGCAGCATCATTAGACATTGGCTTGAAGGTAGAAAGGTCAGCATCATGAATGTTCTTCCTTGAAGACCTTGGTCCAGTCACTTTGGGCTTTGTGGGTGGCCTTGACAATTCTTTTTCAACCTTTATAACTCCAGCCAGAATTTCTTTCTTTTTGATTGCCATCTCTTTTTCTCTATTTTTCACCAAGTCCTCAATGGACAACTTGAATGTGAGATGGTCCAACTTTTGTTCTAAGGGAGAATACTTTACCTCATACTCATACGCACCCATTTCTTCCAATGCCTTCTGCACTCTTGGATCATTCTTTATTTTCTGATATCGTTCCAATGTAAGACCAAGAGCTGCAGCATCTATGTGATCAAGGGTCCCCATCTTCAGATGTTGTTCCCTTTCTCTTTCCTTGTTTTCCCTCCACATTATATATTCATTAGAGACTTGCTTCTGCAGAGCCACTAATTTCTTTTCATCTGCATCAAGATTGTGTAAGGGGTAACCATGTTCATCAACATTCTCACCAACCACAAGTCCAGAACCTTTGGACTTGGGTTCTTCCACCATCTGGGCCTTGCCCTTATCCTTTTTAGCTGGTTCAGAAGCTTGTACTTCAGATTTCTGAACCTGTTCCCCCTGAACTGAAGCACTACCAGATTGTACTTCAGTTTGCTTCTTGGTTGCCTTTATTAATTCTTGAGTATTGGAGAGCAAACCAATAGGCACATTTCCCCCTTTAGGGACCTCAGAAGGCATTTTGGCATAAAGATCAATGGTAGTTTTCATTGACTTCAGAGGTTCCCAACTTTGCTGCTCTAGGCTATCAGAAATTCCCTTAGCCATGGTAGAGAACTGAGCCCTTAATCTAAAGGATGAATTAAGGTTCAGTGCTCTTGTTCTTTGAGTTCCTTCAGCATTTTTCTATCCTCTTCAGTAAATGAAGCAGGGGGAGGAGGAGCAACAACTTGTTCTTTCTTGAGAAGGGTCAGAATGTCATTCAACTGCTTGGACTGACCTTTAACAGCTTCATCAAGAGTAGATACAGATTTCTGAATTTCGGCAACAGCCTTATCTACCTTCTTGGAAGTATCTTTGGTGAGTTCTAAGACCATCCTTCTGACCCCTTCTTCAACCTTTTCAGCCACAGAAGCTGAAATCTGAGCAACAAGACTCTGAGATATCTCAGACTTCAGTTTCTCAACAATATTATCCCCAATAGAAGACCCAAGTTCTTTCTCATTGACACTGGGCTTCTTCACCAATTCATTTACCTCCTTCCCGACTGCCATAACTTCTTGTTTTATTAATTCAACACTGGATGTCAAGTTCGCAACAACTGAAGCTTGCACATCTCTTTTGGCCAGTCTGAAGGCTTCCCTGATGGCTGTACTTATTTTATTACATGAATGCACCAGCTCATTTAGCTTCCCACTTACTAGTCCCTCATTTCCAGCAACCTTGGTGAACTCAGTGCCAAGGAACATCTGAGCACCCTTCATTTCAGCAATGGAACTAGTATTGGCAGTTAGAGATTTTGTTCAGTCCTCTACCTTGAGAAGTAGGCTTTGGACTTCGGTGTTTTGTTTCTCTAACTGTGCTTCCACACTCAAAGGAGGAGGTGGTTGTGAGGAAGCAGAAGCCACAAAGGGAATTCTACCAAGCCCATCTAATGCCTTTTCCAATTGCATTTCAGTTGGACTCTCAGATTCAGTAGCAGAGTCCAACTCTTTCTCAGTTTGATCATCATAACTGATGGGCCTTGGTACTTGGTGAATTTGTGGGTGTAAGTGTTGGAGTTGTGGTTGAAAACGAGGTGAAGTGACATAGGCAGGTGTAGAGCCAGGTGGAAAGTATGGATGTGCATGAGAAGTTTCAGGTTGGCGATATGGTTGTTCAACAAGTAAATTTTGGATTTTTGGGGGAGGTGGGACGTTTGTGAGGCTGAAGGTTGGCTCAGAATCAGAAGACTGATTCTCCTCCAGTAAGCCCTCATCAAACTCAAAGTCAGCAAAGGAATCAAGATTCCCTTGAGGTGGCTCATCTTCATCCCAGAGGTCAGTTAAAACTGCAGTCTGATCAGATATGCCCTGGTTCAGATCACTGGTACCTGAACCAGCTTCTGGTTTAACAACTGCTGCTGCAGATGCATCGTCACCAGATTTATGGGTTGGCTCAGCCATAGCTTCATCGCCAGAGATAGTAGACACAGGGGTTGCCTTAATAACCCTCGTACCATCATCAAGAGTCACTTCATCGGTCGTAGAGTCTGGAATCTCAGTCTCAGGTGGTGTCACACCAAAGACTTCATCAATTCGTGCTGCAGTAGAGTGTGAGATTTGTGAAGTTACAGGGGGTGCGCGTGCAGACACGGACTCTATTGTGTGCTGGGCGGACACACTTATATTTTCTTCACCATCTCCTCCTAAAGAAGTTTTGGAGATGGCTGCTTGTGGGTTTCCCTTTGGACTCGATTCCTCTGGTTCTTGTTGGGAAGATCCAGAGGGGTTTGCTTCGGTACTAATATCCTTGGGCTGTGAGGACTGCTTATATTTACGACGTTTTAATAAGCCCTTTGGAGATCCTGAGGGATCTTTTGGGAGATCCTCAGGTTGGTCAGTGGAGGAGGGAATTGGTGGTTGGGTAGATGAAGTTGCTGGGGTTTTAAACAACTTCAACATTTGACCACCAGGTGCACCAATGGGTCTCGCATTCTTTTGCGACCCGCTCGGTGACCTTTCTGAGCCAGCCGGTCGTGCTGTTTCAGTTTTATTAATTACCTGAAAGCATTGCAGCGGAGAGTTCTGGTTCTGGATCTAAAGTAGATAGATTTGATAGATCCCTGCAGAACTCCGTCGCTGAAGATTCACGCCCCTCCATATGATACGCATCTCCAAGCATGCTCATGAAGCAAATGCTCAGAAATCTGGGAAATGAGATATGTGGACTTCTTTTCCCTTTTAGTTTTGTTACCAGCTGAGAGAAAAGTATCTCAGCGAAGTCCACCTCAATCCCATGCCACAAGTAGTACCCGATTTCTACTTGTGTTAAGGAAATCTGGTCCAATCCACCCCAGTTTCCACCTAGGCACTCCACAATCCGAGTCCAGAAATAACGCCAACAGTTTTTAAATCCAGACAGAAAAATATGTCCAGATGTTCTCAGATTGTGCTCAACATCGACCATGTCATCATGACCCATGGCGTGCAGTACCTCCCTGAAATTAACTCCTTTTAGCCTTTTAGCATAGGCTGTAGAAGAGGGAAGGTAGTTCAAATGAAGGGCCTCCCGAAACCCATCAAGTGAAAGGATATATGCTTAGTGCCTTCTTTTAAAGAAAAAGCAATGGATTTTTCATCCTTGCTTAGAGTAACAGTATACCAGAATTCAAGTAAGTATCTATGATACAATACTTGAGGATCTGCAGTCAAGGCATAATGGAGAGGGGATTGTTCAAGAAATTTATTAATCCTCCCCATTAAGGTTTTGCCTTTGGCGTTTAGTGCGACCATGAAATTATTCATATTGAATCTAAGGGTCAATGGATCGAACCCTTTTAGCCATTGTGCACTGGCCTTGACTACTTTGGATGGTTTGTCTATCAAGGGCAATAAAAAAAAAAAAAAAAAAAAAAAAAAAAAAAAAAAAAAAAAAAATAAAAAAAAAAAAAAAAAAAAAAAAAAAAAAAAAAAAAAAAAAAAAAAAAAAAAAAAAAAAAAAAAAAAAAAAAAAAAAAAAAAAAAAAAAAAAAAAAAAAAAAAAAAAAAAAAAAAAAAAAAAAAAAAAAAAAAAAAAAAAAAAAAAAAAAAAAAAAAAAAAAAAAAAAAAAAAAAAAAAAAAAAAAAAAAAAAAAAAAAAAAAAAAAAAAAAAAAAAAAAAAAAAAAAAAAAAAAAAAAAAAAAAAAAAAAAAAAAAAAAAAAAAAAAAAAAAAAAAAAAAAAAAAAAAAAAAAAAAAAAAAAAAAAAAAAAAAAAAAAAAAAAAAAAAAAAAAAAAAAAAAAAAAAAAAAAAAAAAAAAAAAAAAAAAAAAAAAAAAAAAAAAAAAAAAAAAAAAAAAAAAAAAAAAAAAAAAAAAAAAAAAAAAAAAAAAAAAAAAAAAAAAAAAAAAAAAAAAAAAAAAAAAAAAAAAAAAAAAAAAAAAAAAAAAAAAAAAAAAAAAAAAAAAAAAAAAAAAAAAAAAAAAAAAAAAAAAAAAAAAAAAAAAAAAAAAAAAAAAAAAAAAAAAAAAAAAAAAAAAAAAAAAAAAAAAAAAAAAAAAAAAAAAAAAAAAAAAAAAAAAAAAAAAAAAAAAAAAAAAAAAAAAAAAAAAAAAAAAAAAAAAAAAAAAAAAAAAAAAAAAAAAAAAAAAAAAAAAAAAAAAAAAAAAAAAAAAAAAAAAAAAAAAAAAAAAAAAAAAAAAAAAAAAAAAAAAAAAAAAAAAAAAAAAAAAAAAAAAAAAAAAAAAAAAAAAAAAAAAAAAAAAAAAAAAAAAAAAAAAAAAAAAAAAAAAAAAAAAAAAAAAAAAAAAAAAAAAAAAAAAAAAAAAAAAAAAAAAAAAAAAAAAAAAAAAAAAAAAAAAAAAAAAAAAAAAAAAAAAAAAAAAAAAAAAAAAAAAAAAAAAAAAAAAAAAAAAAAAAAAAAAAAAAAAAAAAAAAAAAAAAAAAAAAAAAAAAAAAAAAAAAAAAAAAAAAAAAAAAAAAAAAAAAAAAAAAAAAAAAAAAAAAAAAAAAAAAAAAAAAAAAAAAAAAAAAAAAAAAAAAAAAAAAAAAAAAAAAAAAAAAAAAAAAAAAAAAAAAAAAAAAAAAAAAAAAAAAAAAAAAAAAAAAAAAAAAAAAAAAAAAAAAAAAAAAAAAAAAAAAAAAAAAAAAAAAAAAAAATATTATTTTAATGAAATCAATTTTTGATCGGGTTTGAAGTCCGAAAATAATTTTGGGTATACGTCCGCATTTAATGCAACGACGGTTATGACCCCATATTTTCACAAAACTTTTCAACACTTTAAAGAAAAAGTGATCATTACTTTTTATTTACGGCGCAACTTGTGTGACACGTCAGCAAAAGGCATCATTATTCAAACGTTAAACAGTAACTGTCACGTGTACACACAATGACCAAGTATCCAAAATACATTATAAAGGACTGACTCATCTCAGAAATAATACACAAAATCTGATCATGATCAGATTTAAGGAATCTGAACCATCTCAGTTTATACAATTATTCTGAAATCATTTTAGAAATTCTGAAGCATTTCAGTCAAAATATTTTTCTGAAAGTAAAGTTCCCCCTTAGAGAAAAATTCTTTTAAACATAAAAATATTTGACACTTCCCCCTGAGGTGATGCTATACAGGATTTAGCATACCTAACTCACTGATGAGATGTTTAAACGTTTTGACATCCAAGGGTTTTGTAAAAACATCAGCGATTTGTTTATCAGTGGGAATGAAATGAAGTTCAATGTCACCTTTAATAATGTGATCTCTAATAAAATGATACCTGAGGTCGATATGCTTGGTTTTGGAGTGCATGACAGGATTGTGAGAGATAGCAATGGCACTGGTGTTATCACAAAATATAGGAGTCTTTGTATACTTAACACCATAATCAGTTAGTTGGTTCTTCATCCACAAAATCTGAGCGCAGCAACTGGCTGCAGAAATGTATTCAGCTTCAGCTGTGGAGAGTGATACTGCAGTCTGCTTCTTACTTGTCCAACTAACCAATTTGCCACCTAGGAAATGACAACCACCTGTGGTACTTTTCCTGTCTATTTTACAACCTGCATGATCAGAATCTGAATAACCCATTAGATCTAGACTTGAGCCTTTGGGATACCAAAGACCAAGTCTGGGGACACCTTTAAGGTATCTGAAAATCCTTTTCACAGCATTTGCGTGTGCTTCTCTGGGATCAGACTGAAATCTTGCACAAAGGCATGTTGCAAACATTATGCCAGGTCTACTAGCAGTTAAGTACATGAGGGATCCCACCATACCACGATATTTTGTGGGATCCACTTGTTTTCCATTAGGATCTGAGTCAAGGCATAATGGAGAGGGGATTGTTCAAGAAATTTATTAATCCTCCCCATTAAGGTTTTGCCTTTGGCGTTTAGTGCGACCATGAAATTATTCATATTGAATCTAAGGGTCAATGGATCGAACCCTTTTAGCCATTGTGCACTGGCCTTGACTACTTTGGATGGTTTGTATTCGAAAGCTATAAGTGATTTGGCATGAGAAGTAGATTTAGCCATTATTTCTACAAGGGAAAACTGAATATGAAAGATGAATTTAGGGTTTTGGAGTTATGAAGGAATGAGAAAATGAGAGAGAATGATGATTGGGAGTAAATGTAAAGAGAAGTAAATGAAGGAATTGTTTTGGAAAAGGTATTTATATTTATGATGGAATACAAAGAGTTTTTCCAAAATAAATAAAAGAAAAATTGATTTTGAAATTTAAACCCACAAAAAAAAAAATATTGATTTTGAAATTTCAAACCCACAAAAAAAAAAAATTATTTTGAAATTTAAACCCACAAAAAAAAAAATATTATTTTGAAATAAACCAAAAAAAAGAAAAATTGATTTTGAAATTAAACCCACAAAAAAAAAAAATTGATTTTGAAATTAAACCCACAAAAAAAAAAAATTGATTTTGAAATTTAAACCCACAAAAAAAAAAAATTATTTTGAAATTTAAACATAAATAAAAGAAAAATTGATTTTGAAATTTAAACCCACAAAAAAAAAAAATTATTTTGAAATTTAAACCCACAAAAAAAAAAAAATTGATTTTGAAATTCAAACCCACAAAAAAAAAAAATTATTTTGAAATTTAAACAAAAAAAGAAAAATTGATTTTGAAATTTAAACCCACAAAAAAAAAAATATTATTTTAATGAAATCAATTTTTGATCGGGTTTGAAGTCCGAAAATAATTTTGGGTATACGTCCGCATTTAATGCAACGACGGTTATGACCCCATATTTTCACAAAACTTTTCAACACTTTAAAGAAAAAGTGATCATTACTTTTTATTTACGGCGCAACTTGTGTGACACGTCAGCAAAAGGCATCATTATTCAAACGTTAAACAGTAACTGTCACGTGTACACACAATGACCAAGTATCCAAAATACATTATAAAGGACTGACTCATCTCAGAAATAATACACAAAATCTGATCATGATCAGATTTAAGGAATCTGAACCATCTCAGTTTATACAATTATTCTGAAATCATTTTAGAAATTCTGAAGCATTTCAGTCAAAATATTTTTCTGAAAGTAAAGTTCCCCCTTAGAGAAAAATTCTTTTAAACATAAAAATATTTGACACTTCCCCCTGAGGTGATGCTATACAGGATTTAGCATACCTAACTCACTGATGAGATGTTTAAACGTTTTGACATCCAAGGGTTTTGTAAAAACATCAGCGATTTGTTTATCAGTGGGAATGAAATGAAGTTCAATGTCACCTTTAATAATGTGATCTCTAATAAAATGATACCTGAGGTCGATATGCTTGGTTTTGGAGTGCATGACAGGATTGTGAGAGATAGCAATGGCACTGGTGTTATCACAAAATATAGGAGTCTTTGTATACTTAACACCATAATCAGTTAGTTGGTTCTTCATCCACAAAATCTGAGCGCAGCAACTGGCTGCAGAAATGTATTCAGCTTCAGCTGTGGAGAGTGATACTGCAGTCTGCTTCTTACTTGTCCAACTAACCAATTTGCCACCTAGGAAATGACAACCACCTGTGGTACTTTTCCTGTCTATTTTACAACCTGCATGATCAGAATCTGAATAACCCATTAGATCTAGACTTGAGCCTTTGGGATACCAAAGACCAAGTCTGGGGACACCTTTAAGGTATCTGAAAATCCTTTTCACAGCATTTGTGTGTGCTTCTCTGGGATCAGACTGAAATCTTGCACAAAGGCATGTTGCAAACATTATGCCAGGTCTACTAGCAGTTAAGTACATGAGGGATCCCACCATACCACGATATTTTGTGGGATCCACTTGTTTTCCATTAGGATCTGAGTCCAAAGTTAAAGGTGCAGAAATGGGAGTATCTTTTGATGAGACTGAATCAAATTGATATTTTTTTAATAAATCTCTGACATATTTTTCTTGATTTATAAAAATACCATCACTGGTTTGTTTCACTTGAAGACCTAGAAAATATGTCAGTTCACCCATCATACTCATTTCATACTCAGATGACATTATTTCAGAAAACTGTTCACACATTTTGTTATTTGTAGACCCAAACACAATATCATCGACATAAATTTGTACAAGCAAGATATCACTTTTATCATGCAATATGAATAAAGTGTTATCTATTGCACCCCTTTTAAAACCATTTTTCAGAAGGTGTTTAGTAAGAGTATCATACCAGGCTCTAGGTGCTTGTCTCAGACCATATAATGCTTTGTTCAGTCTGTATACCCAATGAGGTCTTTCTTCATTTATGAACCCTGGTGGCTGATGCACATACACAACTTCTTCCAATTCACCATTCAAGAATGCACTTTTAACATCCATCTGATAGACTTTGAACTCATGATGAGCTGCAAAAGCTAAGAAAATTCTGATAGCTTCTAGTCTAGCAACTGGTGCAAAAGTTTCATCAAAGTCTACTCCTTCTTCTTGTGAGTAACCCTTTGCAACTAGCCTTGCCTTGTTACGAATCACATGACCATCTTCATCCATCTTGTTTCTGAAGACCCATCTTGTCCCAATTGGTTCTTTTTTTAGATCACTGGGACAAGGAACAAGTTCCCAAACATCGTTCCTTTTAAACTGATTAAGCTCATCTTGCATGGCTTCAATCCAGCTAGGGTCTTTCATAACCTCGTCAATCTTCTTCGGTTCTATCAGTGATAAGAAGCTGACATTTAAGCATTGATCGCTTGTGGCTCTTCTGGTCTGAACCCCACTAGTGGAATTTCCAATGATTTGATCGATTGGATGTGCTCGTGTCCACTTATTGTAATGACCAGGATGAACAATGATATCAGTGCAAGAACTCCTCTGATTTACTTCAGGAGGTGCTTCAAAAAAGACAACTTCTGTCTCATCATCTTCCTCCTGCAGATCATGATTTGCATCATGAAACTGCTCAGATTGGGGTAATTCAGTGGAGCCTGATATCTGAGGTGAAGCAGCATGTACATCTGATCCAATAGTCAGTTCAGAAGGTAGTTTAAAACTGACTGAAGGATATAATGGAATGTTGCTTGACTTGTTTATCATTGGTTCTGAACTGAGATGTTCAGAAGCAGGTTCAGGTGACTGATCAGATTGGACAATAGGATCAGAATCACCAAAACTTATTGGACTTTCTGAGGGTGGTACAGGAGTTGAATTCTTAAAGATTGCAGAATTTGATTCATCAAAGGTAACATGAATTGACTCATCAACCTTTTCAAGTCTCTTGTTATAGACTCTAAAGGCTTTGCGATTTGTTGAATATCCTAGGAAGTACCCTTCATCAGCTTTTGCATCAAATTTTCCAAGCTGACTGGAATCATTCAGAATGTATACTGGACATCCAAATACATGGAAATATCCAATATTAGGCTTTCTATTTCTGAGTACTTCATAGGCTGTCTTCTTGTGTCTTTTGACATAGACAGATCTGTTCTGAGTGTAGCAAGCAGTTGCAACAGCTTCAGCCCAGAAATTCTTGGGAAGACCAGATTCATTTAGCATACTTCTAGCAGCTTCAATCAGCGTACGATTCTTTCTTTCTACTACACCATTCTGCTCTGGTGTGTGGGCTGAGGAGAAGTTCTGAGATATGCCAGTTTCAGTATAGAAGGACTCCAGTGTGGCATTTCTGAATTCAGTGCCATTGTCACTTCTGAGCTGACAAACTTTTCGCTTATACTTGAGTTCAATTTGTTTGATGAGAGCAATGATTTCAGCAGCAACTTCACTCTTGGATCTGAGAAAAATTACCCAGCAATATCTTGAATATTCATCAACAACAACTAGGGTGTACTTCTTTCCTGCTCTTGTCTGAACATTCACTGGTCCAAAGAGGTCCATGTGAAGCATGTGAAGAGGTTCAGTTATACTAAAACTTTGTTTTGTCTTGAATGAAGCTCTTTTCTGGTTACCCATTTCACAACCTGGACATGGCTTGTCTTTATTGAAAGACATTGAGGGTATCCCATCAACAAGTTGTTTTCTTGACAACTTATTAATATTTTTGAAGTTCAGATGGGATAATCTCTTGTGCCACAGCCAGTTTGTGTCTTCATCTGCCTTTGTGTAGAAACATTGTTCAGTGGGTGAACTATTCATATCAATGATATAAATGTTTCCTTTTCTTGGTGCAATTAATACTACCTTTCCATCTCTGTTGAATATGGTGCCTTGTGAAATATCAAATAATACCTTGAAGCCATCATCACACAGTTGACTGACACTGATCAGGTTATATTTCAAACCATTCACATATGCAACACGTGTGAATTTGACTTGTCCATTATTCACAACACCATATCCCTCAGTTTTTCCATTTTCATCATTACCAAAAGTTATTGAGGGCCCCTCTTGCACCCTATATTCCTCCAGCAGGGTTTGATAACCAGTCATGGTTCTGCCAGCAGCGCTGTCAAGATACCATATATTCTTCTTTCGGTCTCCTTGCACAAACACAAAGATTAGTTCTTTTTGGGAACCCATCTCTTGATGGGTTCGCTAGACTCTCCCTTAGCAGTCTCAGATTTCTTTGGTTCAGAAGGAACTGAAGGATCGAAGGGGATCTCGGTCATGATCTCAGATGACACAAAAACAGTTGGTTTGATGGGGGTTTCAACCTTTTTCTTCTCAGATTTTTGCTTGATTTGTTTGGAAAAAGGTTTTGCATTTTGCTTAGGTTGAAGTGGAGTGGTTTCAACATTTTTCAAACGTGCATTACAGCTCTGCACTTGTCTAGCCAATGACTGAAATTGACTCTCTAACCTTAACAAAATTGATTCTTCATTAGACACCTGAGCGTTACCTGAACCTGAGGTAGAAGGCTCAGTGGGGGAGATATTTTTCTTCTTCTTTTGGCCTTTTGGAACCTTAAATGAAGTCTGAGGGGATGGCTTTTTGGTTTTAGCCTTCTTTTCTGAAACAGTTGTCTGAGCTGTTTCAGATTTATCCTCAGATTGTTCCTGGGCCTTATCAGTCACAGTTTTCTGTTTGCCAACTTTAGGAAAAATAATTTATGGTTTCATTTCCTTTGGAAGTGCATCTAAATTAGTGATTATAGATGCCAAATGAAGATCACCAGGTTCATATGCTGTTCTTTGATTTGCAAAAGTATTTTTAATTGCAGCATCTGGTTTTGGTGCTTTCATCCAGGATTTAATTATTTTTTGTTCCTTTTCTAGGATGGTTTTTAATTCTTCTTTTTCCAACTCTAAAGTGGCAACCATAGACTGGTAACTTTTTAAAGCCAACTGAACATCTTTCAGCTCTTTTTGTCTGGCCTGACTGGCGTTCAGTTCAGAAGTATTACTTTCAAACATTTTTAGGCTTTCTGAACGCACAGTTTCGACAAATGAAATGTCAGCCTCTAAAAGAACCAAAAGGTCCAGTTTTTGTTCCTCATTACTTTCAAAACCAAAGTCACTAACCTTTTTCATGACTATATCCACCCATCGACCAGATTCAACATCAGATTTGACCAAATGACCTTGATCTTCACGTGCCATGAAACACATGTCCCTAACTTCCTCCTCATCATCAGACGATTCATCAAACTCTTCCCATTTTTCAGTTTTGGCAATCATACAACCATTATTGCTTGAGTTGTCTTGTGCCATGAGAGCTATGTGGGCTTTCAACTTCTTGTATTTAGCCTTATAGCTATCATCAGATTTCTGAAAAATAGAATGGTTAGGGGCAGATTGTGATGATGAAGGCTGACTAGATCTGCATTCCTTCATGAAATGTCCTTTCTTGCCACACTTAAAGCATTCAAGATTAGACTTGTCAATAGAAGCGCTGGAAGCAAATGGTTTGCCAGATCGATTTGCTTTGGCCTTAAAACGATTAAACGTTTTAGCCAGCATGGCAACCAGATCATCATTGTCATCCTCATCACAATCATGAGTTACATTACCAGAAATACCAGTTTTTAACATTTCAGAGACCATCTTCTTCATCGAGTCAGAATGATCACTCTCAGAAGATAGTAGAGCAGTCCCATGTGGCTCAGTGTACTGAACCATGACTGAACTGGTAGAAGCATGATTTTTGGCATCTTGCTCAGCCACAGCTCTCTCAGCTTTGTTCTCTTCAGTGTACCTAAAGGCTCCATATAAGGAAGCAAGAGTGTGACTGTGCAAGGTTTTTCCTTGTCTTAAAACCAAGATCAAGTTTTCCCATTTAGAAGGTAAGATGTCACAAAACTTTTCTAACAAAATTTCTTTGTCTTTAGTTACACCCAGGGCTTTTAATTGATTTACCAGATTAGTGAATCTGATGTATGTTTGAGTTAAAGTTTCACCAGGGATAGCAAAAAAAGACTCATATATTTTATTTAAAGCAACTTTTCTTGTGACTATTGTCTCAGAGGTGCCTTCAAACCGTGTCATAAGTTCCTCCCATATTAATTTTGAATTTTCAAGTAAAACAAGGGTGGGCATAAGAGTTTCAGGAACAACATACAAGATCATATTTTGCAGCTTGGTATCAAGGTCTACCAGCCTATGATCTTCTTCAGACCAATGATCCTTCTCCTTAGGTGATACCCTAGGAGTCCCATCGGCATTTCTGACAACAGTGGAGGCATTCATGGGGACAAAGGGTCCTTCTTTAAGAATATCGGTCAAATGTCTTTCAACACCAGCAATATATTTGAGCATGCATGCTTTCCATGTTTGAAAATTTCACTGTTCCCATCAAACTTGGGAACATGATTATTTGGAAAGTGTACGTGTACATTATGCGATGGTATATTGTTGTTGATGATAGGGGGTGGAGTAGGTGGAGTATTAGCATTAGCATTAGGGTTAGAGCCTTCATTGAATAATTGGTCAACCATCTTTGCAGATCAAAGGTTAATGAATTAATATAATTCAACCTTGCTGCTCTGATACCAATTGTAAGTCTCAAATATAGATGGTTAAAACCCGACTGGCAAGTAATTCTAACTGGAAGTTGACCAGTTCAGAATACGATATAGATATGGATAAACAATAAGATAAAAGTACTGAAAGTAAATGCAAGAAACAATAAGTGCTGAAACTATATAAATAATATGTATATTTCAAGTATGTAGCATTGAGACACGATGTACTTTTCAATGTATTTGATTTATTGATATAAACAAATACAAAGGTTGTTGCGGAACAAAGATAAACACCCAAGTGTAAATATCTAAACAACCTAGAAATACAAGTGATCTAATAACTTGGAAATACTCGTAAGGATTACTTAGAGTATATCTCACAAGTTGCAATGCTAAAGTTTCAAGCTGTTTGCAAGTTGTGAGAAGCCTTATATTTATAGGCCAAGTCCATGCTGATGTGGACTTAGGTCGTACAAATATGGTTGGGAGCATTTAAGGAATTAAACCTAATTCCTTACATGCTTATTTTAAGGTAAAGTGTGAAAGTCAATTGATGTGACATATCACACTTTATTCCCAACCTTTTACTTAACCTTGTACTTTTATTAATAGACAAATCTATTAACCGGGTAAAGGTATATAAAGTAAAAAGGCTTCCTCGTAATCAGTGTAAAGTGTTGTAAGTACTTTACACTGAGATGCTTCAGTCTTCGATCAGGTAGAATCAACTTCTGAGCTCCACATCTGAGCTGATTCTCTTTCTTTTCAGTCTTTGACTTCTTTGACTTCATTCTGAATGGTATTCTGATACGTTGATCTGAACTGAAGCGAAGCTTCAGTAAACTAATTCTGAACGACTTCAGAATTCTGTACAAGTATTTTTCACTGAGCTTCAGCTATTTCTGAACAAATTATACTTGGTCGATTTTCGACCTAACAAATAATTCATGATACTCGTATCAGTTAGTTTATACATAACCTCGGGCGAGCCATTCATAGGTAAACAGAGAGAAATCACCACCTCCATATGAAACTACATAATTTGGTTAAGAAATCGTACCTCCGACTACCAGGAGTGAAAGCACCCCTTTCCTTTGCTAAATCAAGCCTTACTGGACGACCTTTTAGCATCTGATTGTTTAATTTGAGAGCCTGGAAATGATAAAATATAGTTGT
Organism: Erigeron breviscapus; assembly: GCA_034093135.1. Classification (NCBI taxonomy): domain Eukaryota; kingdom Viridiplantae; phylum Streptophyta; class Magnoliopsida; order Asterales; family Asteraceae; genus Erigeron; species Erigeron breviscapus. The sequence continues at coordinate 146,514,804 of CM067167.1, read as the reverse complement.
TACTAATGACATGCCATGATAATGTGACATGATTAAAGAGTAAAACATGCAACGAAAGAATGATAGAACCAACTATCGTTCAATGTTATCACAGTATATGGCAACATTTGCTGCTATTGTTAGCTAACATATGCATAGCTGGAGAAGAGGCTTTAGCACATAACATAAGACTTGAATTTGAAGATTATTGGGAGGTTATCCTTTCAACAAATTTAGATAATTAAACTTACATTATCAAGACTGTCACTGGCATCAAACCCACGCACATATTCAGTCCCCTGAGCTTGTTGTCCTTTTCGGAAAGGCTTTTCGTTGCTACGATCATAAAGAAATAAGATCACAATCACGAGTTGAGTATCTTACGACACTAGAGGACTTTTGTCCCAAATAATTATTGTTTGATATTTAATACTTATATAAGATTAGTGTGCCCGGCTCCAATACTCCAACATATATTATAAATAATTCATGATACTTCGTATCAGTTAGTTTATACATAACCTCGGGCGAGCCATTCATAGGTAAACAGAGAGAAATCACCACCTCCATATGAAACTACATAATTTGGTTAAGAAATCGTACCTCTGACTACCAGGAGTGAAAGCACCCCTTTCCTTCGCTAAAGTGAGCCTTACTGGACGACCTTTTAGCATCTGATTGTTTAATTTGAGAGCCTGGAAATGATAAAATATAGTTACTAATGACATGCCATGATAATGTGACATGATTAAAGAGTAAAACAGGCAACGAAAGAATGATAGAACCAACTGTTGTTCAATATTATCACAGTATATGGCAACATTTGCTGCTATTGTTAGCTAACATATGCATAGCTGGAGAAGAGGCGCTTTAGCACATAACATACCTTCTGAGCTGCTTCTGCAGTGGCAAACTCAACATGTCCATGCCCAGCAGACTCAAAGCGGACTTCAACTATTTTACCCGCATCTTTGAAAAAAGTCATCCTGTGGCATCATGTACTAGTCAGGAATTAGGAATGATATATATGTAAATAAAGTTGCAAAAGAGCAAGTGAAGAGGACATACACATTTTCTTCCTCATTTGAGTATCTTAAATTTCCCATAAACAAGGTCTTGGATCCTCCTGTGGCTTGAGGGGTAACTGGGGTTTGAGGCTGCATTTTTTATGTAAGTATAAATTAATGCATTTAAAACTTCATCTAATAACAACGTGATACAATATGTATATATATATATATATATATATATGTGTATATATATATATGTGTGTGTATATATATGTATATATATATATATATATATACATATGAATGTATAACACAAACCGTTTTCGTTGTTGATGGAGCATCAACCATTTCCACATGAGTGCCCTACACAAGTTTATACTTTTGTAAATCCCTTTACTGCAAAACTATGCTAAACGGAAATTGTGTGTGATACGTGGATACCAAGATTTATTGACTCTAAAAAACTAGTGATACGTAAGTGAATTCTTTTGATTTGTGCATATGTATATACACAGACGTTCAAGCAATATGATCATTGATAGAAGTTATTTCATGATTTATACATTTAATATGTACAATATAACCCAAAACCTGAGTTTTTTCCTTTTCATGCAACTTGTGTTGTTACAACAAACAATGATAAAAAACTTTGAACAATTCTTACACTTCTATCTGGGGTTTTGGATGGAAGTTTTTCTTCCTCGGAACTATCATCTTCTTCAGACTCCTCATCGGAACTGCTGCTAGCTTTTTTTGTATCCTGTTTGGTCTGCCATATTAGTCACATAGTTAAACAGATGACACCTAAAGCCAATCCTTGGTGCAAACCGTTAGCAGTGGAAATTCCGATCCACTTACCCAATCATATTTGGGTCAAATGAGTCAGAGTGACCCAAACGGTACTTTAGTGCAAATTACCTCCTAAATTACTTCATTTAGTATAACACTGAATTAGACTAAACTCAAAATTCTTTACCCATTACGCAACCCACCCAAGTTGCCATGTCTACTATGCATACAAAATAGCTAATGTGTTTCTATCTGGCTGGAGATGACAACGGGAACACACCTGCTTGGTTGCAGCAGGTTGTTTAGAGGGTGCCATTTCAGCCTGAAAAATTCAACCATAATCATTGAATCACCAGAAGTATACATCTCTGCTGAACCCCGTAATTCAATATTAAAGTTTTACAATTTAGAGAAGGAAAAATCTGTAATACCTCTTCATCAGAATCATTATCATCCGAACTATCTTCCTCTGAATCATCACTTGTCTCCTCTTCCTTAACAGCATTAGAGTTGGTTTTAACAGTGGTTCCCAATTTTGGTTGAGCTGTCACCATGACGTTCTTCTGCAATTGAATTTAGTTTAATTCATTGCGAAGTTTGTTTAAGCTTTTAAGATGAAAAATGAATTGCAACAAGTGAAAACAAATATATATGGACAGGTACCTCTTCTTCCTTAGACTCACTCTCCTCGGAACTCTCACTTTCATCTTTCTTGGCGGAGTCAATTTTAGCAGCCCCCTTGGCATCCTTGTTTACATAAAATTATTTTTAACTCAACTTAGTCATATGTTGGAGACTGAAATTGATGATCTTTAAAAACACAACAAAGAGAACTAGAGCTTGTATGGAGCTTAATACCTCTGATTCACTGGATTCAGAACTCTCACTTTCAACAAATTTCAAAAAAAGACGGAACATACCTCATTATCTTTTAGAAGATGATAAGCAAAATACATCGATCCTGCTATTACTGAAATCAACAAAATTTGCCACATTTTGTTGCAAATCGGCGAAAGGGTTTTGATGATTAAAAATCGAATGGCTGGGTGCGTAAATTAATTGTAGAGAATATCGAATATATATATCTATATATATATACGGAGTATATATATATTAGATTGGGATTTTGGACGAAGTATCAGGCCCGGCTTTGGGGGTGGGCAGGGTGGGCTACAGCCCATAGCATCAAGCAATAAGGGGCATAAACTGAAATCATACCAAATCGTAATAGGAAGTAGGAACACTGTAATTTAAAACTAGAAGTGAAATAAATGGTGGATATTGTTTACAAGTTTTGATGGGAAGAAGATCTGACCCATTTATATTTTATGAAGATATAAATGAAAATAGAAGTTAAGGATTTGGGGGATATTGTTTACGGGCTATAATGACCCATCTTATTATATAGAACGAATTGCATTTTTGGTCCCTGTGTTATCACACATTTTGCAAGTTTGATACAAAAGTGTGAAAAGTCGCGAAACTCATCCCTGTCATATCACACCTGTTGCAATTTTGGTCCAAAACTAACGTGCCGTTAGAATTCAGTCGTTAATGCCCCCATGTAGTTTCGTCCATTTATTGCTCATAGGACCATTTCTGCAAAAAAAAAAATATTTTGTATAAATCTAAAAAAAATTATTTTGTATAAATCTAAAAAATTATTTTTATATAAATCTAAAAAAATTATTTTGTATAAATCTAAAAAATTATTTTTATATAAATCTAAAAAATTATTTTGTATAAATCTAAAAAAATTATTTTGTATAAATCTAAAAAATTATTTTTATATAAATCTAAAAAAATTATTTTGTATAAACACAATCGAAATAAACAATCTGATCTCATTCTCTTGTTCCTTTTATGCATGGTTTGGATCGGAGTTAAAAAAAGATTAATAACACTTTTGGTCCAAGGGTATATTTGTCATTTTATTATTACTTTTTATTTAACTAATAATAAATAGATATATCATCATCTTCTTCTTCACAAGAATACACATATTAACAAGAACATATATACATTTAGACTATCTGTATCTATATCAACATCTAATCTATATCACTATATCTATATATACATACATTAAATCAAATCCACAGGGACGAAATTTATATACATACATCTATATCTATATCACTGTATCTACATCTATATCTATATCACATACATACATATACAAATATAGATTCATACATATACTAAACCTAATCACAAAACCAAAATCACTAATCTCTCCCGCCGGCCACCACACCCAACACCCCCACCCCGTCTGCCACCATTGTGGCAGCCCCCCTCTCCCATCGGCCGCCTCCCTTTCTCTCCGCCTCAACCACGGCCAGCCACTGCCGTCGTCACCCCACTTCACCGCCACGCTAGGCGTTGTCGCCCCTCTCTTTCTCTCTCTTCTCAGATCCGACGGTTGGTGGTGGCTAGTTTATATATTCGTTTATAGATCCGTCTAGTGGTGGCTAGCTTGGGTCTTATTATCCAGAAAGTATGATGGGTTTGCGGTTTGTGGTTGGTAGTGGTTGGGGGGTTTATTTGCGGTTTGGGTTTGTGGTGATTGATTTGGGTTAGTTGTGATGGTGGTGATGGTGGCGGAGTTGGCGGGTCAGGGTGGGTGGTGATGGTGGCCGGAGATGGCGGCTGGTGGTTATCTTTCAGTTTTAGATTCCAGATTCCAGTTTCAGATTTTAATTTCAGTTTCGGATTTCAGTTTCATGTTCAGATTTCAATTTAAACAGATTTTCTTCATATTTTGTTCTGATGGAAAAACTTGGTGCCTCTAGCTGTTAATGTTTTCATTTTTTCATGTTTATATTTGTGGATAATTATATTGATATTTTTTTCATGTTTAAATTTGTGGATAATGATAATGATTAATTTGCTTCAAGTTTACTGAAAAGCTTCAGTTTTACTGAAGAACTTCACGTCTACTCCAGTTAAGATTCTTCAGTTCAGATTTAAGATCAGTTTTCTGTGGGATAATTTTATTTTTGGGGTGTTGATTGTTGAATCTTTTGAAGAAGATGAATAAGAAAGGATGAAGAAGATGAATAGGAAAGGAAAGGAAGAAAAGGATTGAAGGAGAAAGATTGAATAAGTCATCAGATAAGAGTTATTTACATTTTTGATCCCTGAACAAATGAAATGACTATTATACCCTCGGCGTGCTGGTCATGTGACCACCAATCTAACGTCTGTTGGGGTCGTGTACCAAACTTGTTAACGGAGTTCCATACTCAGGGATGATACACGTAATTTCGTGTACTCAGGGATGGTTTGTGAAAGTTGGTACAAACCACAGGGATGAAAAATGTAATTAACTCTTAAAAAAGTTTAACTAAAAATGAAATGTTTTTGCTATAAGTCTATTTAAATTCTAGTAGACGATATGGTTTTAGTAGTCATTTTGGACTTTACACATATTATTATATTAATTTAACAAAAACAAAAATATCTAAAGGTTAAATTAAATGAGGTTATTCAATTTTGAAACTTTTTAAAAGTAAGTTATCAACAGACAACAAGTATTGATTGTGAGTTTGTTACAAAAGTATTGATATATTTTTGCTTAAAAATTGTAATGATCATTTTAAATTGTTTATGTTGAACTTTCAAATCCAATTTTATTTCATCAAATTGTGATATTTATTCTAGTAACTAAAAAACCGTGAAAATAAACCATAAGACCTAATAACATAATCTGCTTTTTGTTTATAAATTTAGTAAGGGCATTGTTCGATCTTCCTGCCCGGAGCATCAATAAACTCAGGACCGGCCTTGGTGCGTATAAAAGAAGAAACCTTTTTCCTTCCAATTGATTTCGACGACATGAGTTCTTTCTTTTTGGTTTTGTATGACAGCTTTTGAAGAATATATAAAAAGATTTGTTTTGTAAACTTTCTCTACAAACTCACGTATACCAGCAAAAATTAAAAGATTGAGTTTCCATTATATCTAAAATTATATTGATATTTTACTTGGAGCAAAAGAATTGGACCTGGAACTTTTATTATTATTATATTAATTTAACAAAAACAAAAATATCTAAAGGTTAAATTAAATGAGGTTATTCAATTTTGAAACTTTTTAAAAGTAAGTTATCAACAGACAACAAGTATTGATTGTGAGTTTGTTACAAAAGTATTGATATATTTTTGCTTAAAAATTGTAATGATCATTTTAAATTGTTTATGTTGAACTTTCAAATCCAATTTTATTTCATCAAATTGTGATATTTATTCTAGTAACTAAAAAACCGTGAAAATAAACCATAAGACCTAATAACATAATCTGCTTTTTGTTTATAAATTTAGTAAGGGCATTGTTCGATCTTCCTGCCCGGAGCATCAATAAACTCAGGACCGGCCTTGGTGCGTATAAAAGAAGAAACCTTTTTCCTTCCAATTGATTTCGACGACATGAGTTCTTTCTTTTTGGTTTTGTATGACAGCTTTTGAAGAATATATAAAAAGATTTGTTTTGTAAACTTTCTCTACAAACTCACGTATACCAGCAAAAATTAAAAGATTGAGTTTCCATTATATCTAAAATTATATTGATATTTTACTTGGAGCAAAAGAATTGGACCTGGAACTTTTATTATTTAATTTTATTATTATTATATATTTTTCTAACTTATTTAACAAGATTAAAAGGTTATTATATATTTTTCTAACTTATTTAACAAGATTAAAAGGTTATTATATATGTACTAACCCCTTTATTTCGTTACATGTCATTTTGACCATACTCCACATTAAGTTTTATTTTGCATCACTATACACAAAGTTTTAATTTATATCTATATTATATTAATTTAACAAAAACAAAAATATCTAAAGGTTAAATTAAATGAGGTTATTCAATTTTGAAACTTTTTAAAAGTAAGTTATCAACAGACAACATTGTGAGTTTGTTACAAAAGTATTGATATATTTTTGCTTAAAAATTGTAATGATCATTTTAAATTGTTTATGTTGAACTTTCAAATCCAATTTTATTTCATCAAATTGTGATATTTATTCTAGTAACTAAAAAACCGTGAAAATAAACCATAAGACCTAATAACATAATCTGCTTTTTGTTTATAAATTTAGTAAGGGCATTGTTCGATCTTCCTGCCCGGAGCATCAATAAACTCAGGACCGGCCTTGGTGCGTATAAAAGAAGAAACCTTTTTCCTTCCAATTGATTTCGACGACATGAGTTCTTTCTTTTTGGTTTTGTATGACAGCTTTTGAAGAATATATAAAAAGATTTGTTTTGTAAACTTTCTCTACAAACTCACGTATACCAGCAAAAATTAAAAGATTGAGTTTCCATTATATCTAAAATTATATTGATATTTTACTTGGAGCAAAAGAATTGGACCTGGAACTTTTATTATTATTATATTAATTTAACAAAAACAAAAATATCTAAAGGTTAAATTAAATGAGGTTATTCAATTTTGAAACTTTTTAAAAGTAAGTTATCAACAGACAACATTGTGAGTTTGTTACAAAAGTATTGATATATTTTTGCTTAAAAATTGTAATGATCATTTTAAATTGTTTATGTTGAACTTTCAAATCCAATTTTATTTCATCAAATTGTGATATTTATTCTAGTAACTAAAAAACCGTGAAAATAAACCATAAGACCTAATAACATAATCTGCTTTTTGTTTATAAATTTAGTAAGGGCATTGTTCGATCTTCCTGCCCGGAGCATCAATAAACTCAGGACCGGCCTTGGTGCGTATAAAAGAAGAAACCTTTTTCCTTCCAATTGATTTCGACGACATGAGTTCTTTCTTTTTGGTTTTGTATGACAGCTTTTGAAGAATATATAAAAAGATTTGTTTTGTAAACTTTCTCTACAAACTCACGTATACCAGCAAAAATTAAAAGATTGAGTTTCCATTATATCTAAAATTATATTGATATTTTACTTGGAGCAAAAGAATTGGACCTGGAACTTTTATTATTATTATATTAATTTAACAAAAACAAAAATATCTAAAGGTTAAATTAAATGAGGTTATTCAATTTTGAAACTTTTTAAAAGTAAGTTATCAACAGACAACATTGTGAGTTTGTTACAAAAGTATTGATATATTTTTGCTTAAAAATTGTAATGATCATTTTAAATTGTTTATGTTGAACTTTCAAATCCAATTTTATTTCATCAAATTGTGATATTTATTCTAGTAACTAAAAAACCGTGAAAATAAACCATAAGACCTAATAACATAATCTGCTTTTTGTTTATTATTTTAGTATATTTACGAATATTAACGATATCTTAGCAAGCCCCATAATAAATACTCCATTCATTTTAGTTTCATTTTGACTCATACCCAAAATCGTTAGTCATTACGAGTGTAATCTAGGCTATCTCCAAGTCCAATGCTACATATGTCGTTAGGCATGTTTTCATATACAAGAAAAATCATTATGGATATTTTAATAAATCTAAAAAGATGTCTTTAACTATGCACAAATATAATATGGACAAGCAAGAAAGAACATATTTTAATGTTATGAATAAAGAATGACAATTAATATGCTAAAAAGCATCCCATTAGAGATGACCTTATAGCAAAACAAATTCCTAATTTTTATTTTTTTTAACGGTCAACTAAGATAATGTCAGGTACTTCGTATGCGGCGTCCCAATGGCCGAAGGTATGCACAACCTTTCAACTATTCCAGACTCATGGAACCCCTACACCACTTAACTCCACATTCCGAGGAAAACCTACTAACTCATTCACCTATAAACATGACAACGAATTAATGACAAACCTTCATTGGAAGACTCCATGCCCGCCAAGTCTCGAACACGAGACTTCCTAAATCTACCACTGAGCAAAAGCTCAAGGACCACGGTTATGTTTGACACAAGCTTATTAAGAGCTTTTTCAGGAGCTTTAGTTTTTTGTTTTAAACTAAAAAACTCCTATGATATCAAAAGTTTTGTTTTGATGCAACTAACTTTAGTTTTTATTTTAAAAAAAATTCCAAAATGAAACGTTACTTTGTTTGTTTTTCACCAATCCCAGCTTCAATCTAAAATAGCACCTTTGTTTGTTTTTCACCTGCGTAATAAATGGATCAACATTGATTACAACATCAAGAGTTGATGTAATTCTCACACATAAAATTTCAATGTTATTTTCTTTTTCCTTTTTTTTATATTTTAATTTAATTATTACTATTTTTTATTTTATGTTTTTTACATATATATTTTGATAGATTGCTGATGTGAATTTGAATTTAAAATCAATAACAAAACAAAAAAAATATTGTGATTTAGTTTTTATTTATTTATTATTGACCAAAATAATGGCTATTTCTCATTCTCGTTCTTCGTATGTATCAAACAATTGAATTGAAATACTTTCTTAAGGTCCATTCTCATTCATATCATTTCCATTCTCTATTACCATTCCATTCTCTACGATTCACTTGTACCAAACACCCCCTGAAATTAACCAAGTTAATGCCAGCAAATATGGTTGATCTCAAAGTTAAAACCTCTTACGGTTTGGGCTGCTATAAGCTGCGGATAGTATATCCAACACAGATACCGCATTTGAGTCTCTGTTTTTCATTTTTTCTTTTCTTTGAATGAATACATAGTTTATTAAACAAAAATATTTTAGTTCAAAGAGCCATGAAGTTTCTGGGCATCATTGAACATCTCACTACTCTTAAATTTAGCTATTGATCCACTATTAGAATTAGAATACATAAGTTGCTGCTACTTCCACCTAACCAAGGATGGTTTTTAATCCACTAATGCTAGCATCTGAATTCATCAGCTATCAGCGGTGGGATAAAACTGCAACCTTGAAGCGTTTGCTCAAAGATATGTCCCGCTCTAAGCAATTTTTCCTGCAGATATGAACTCTTGTTTTATGTCAGACCAATATTATATCAAAGCTTTAATTATACTATTATAGTATTGAACCTGTGAATATAAATATGGTATCAAGACACAAGTCTCACCTCATCAAATGCAGCACCGATCATTTGAAAGCCAACAGGAAGACTAGACGTGCCGTTTTGAACAAACCCACATGGCAAAACCAATGCTGGCAATCCAGCCAAGTTCACATTCACCTGTGATAAATTATATATAAGTATCTTAAGTTATGCTGTTTCAAAACAACAAAAGAGATAAATCAATATAAAAGTGGCTTACAGTCATTATATCACCAGCATACATTGCCAATGGATCGTCTTTCTTTTCACCTGTAAACATTAAGTCAGACAAAAAGGGGAAAAACTCAAAAAAGTACTCCGTAATTGTTATAAGGTGATCACAGCGGCTAATTACCAATTTTATATGCTGCAGATGGAGCAGCGGGTGAAATTAGAATATCATGTTCATCTAGTGCTGCCTTAAAGCCTTTCTGGACTACTGTCCTCACCTAAACCGCCACATCACCAGGATCAGTATAGTAATTAGGCATCATTAGAAATAAAATTAAGAGGATACCTGTTGTGCTCGTTTGTAATAAGCATCATAGTAACCTGCTAAAAGGGCATATGTCCCCATCAAGATCCTCCTTTTTACCTGCAGCATCGTATCTAAAAATTTACTTATTGTTACAGTAATGTTGATAAATCATAATAAGCAACCTAATCAATGTCATCTTTTCATACCTCTGAACCGAGGCCATTAGCACGAGAGCCCCCGTAAAGGGAACTAAGCTCATCAGAAATAACTTGATTACCGTACCTGGAAATTAAAAACATATGAGATCCACTATCATTACTTTTTTCTTAAACTATAAGCATCAGGTCTGCATTGGAGTTAAAAACAACAGGATAGTTTTATCCTTATTAAAAATTTCCAAAAAATCCTGATCTTTACCTATGGTATTCGTAGTTGGCAACTCAATGTAAAAATATATATAATTCCTAAATTTGCTACATGTGTTCCTAATATTTCAACTTAAAAAGGTAAAACAATGCATTCATACATCACCTAATACCATCATAACGAGACAAGTTTGAAGAAGATTCAGATGAAGCAAGAACATAGTATGCCGGTAATCCAAGGGAGAAAGATGGCAATGAGACCTGCAATCCATTACCAAATGCGAAAAAAATGATCCTAGAAGTCTGAAATAGATTAATAGATTTATGACAGCCTCACATACATAAAATAGCACTAAAATAGAATGAAAACCTCTGTCACAATACATCCTAGTTCTTCCATATGACAAATAGCTCCTTGGCTAGAAGAAACAACACCTTGATCAACTCCTTCCCCAAGAGTTTCACGAATAACACCAACCCGTAGTCCTTTTAAAGGCTGTGATTCGAAATAATCTTTGGCAATGAGCTGCGATGTATAGTCATTAACCTCCTGAAGACAAATTTTGCGCTATTATTAGCATAAAAACTACTTTAAACTAAAGAAGTTTACCAAACTACTACGAAACAGTTAGTTATTTGACTAGACAGCATATTTGGATCTATTTGTTTGGATGAAGTTTTCCCTGTTCAGGTTACCCAGGAAGGGCAAGTCTTTCTGAATCAGATGTATATGGTCTAACCAGGTATCCTGTGACCATCTCCGAACCCTTTCCTGGCCACCCCCAAGATGTTACCTAATGAGATTCAAACGTGAGAACTCTTGTAAAGAGGTCATGATGATAAATATACAAAAAAGTGTGATTGTATTTATTTTTTAGAACTGCTTATCTAATCATCGTGATTTCGAATAACATAATCGGATTTTTGCGCTTGGAGTTCAGATATGGATATTCTGCAGTTCTGCTTCTAATAATCTAAACTTTATTACCCCGGTTTCACAAATTGTCTCTCTTTTTACACAAACATGGCATTTTTGGTCCTTTTATCCAACACTCCTTATCTAATGCTTAAAGCTTCTAGCAGCAGAAACACATCCAAGAACTAATTTCTGCTGCCCAGTATGGTTAACTCCTTAATAGACAGAACACCCAACACCCCCTAAAAACTAAACAGATTTACGAGTTCAAAATGAAAAATCTGTATTAGACTTACCCTTCCAATGTTATAAAAAAATTGCATATTTTTGTTTGTGACATAATCAAAATGTACGCTATGCTTTTCAAATGTACTGCAAGAAACCGTAAACAGAGACAACAAATCAAACATACCCGTTTGCTACTGGTGGCATCATATTTATCATGACCACAAATTGATTGAAAAAGAATTCCAGCATCAGCAACTATCGAGCCAAAGCACCCAATAACATCCAATGACGATGCATACGCCACCAGCCCATATCGTGAAACACGGCCATAAGTCGGCTTTAATCCTACAACACCACAAAACGATGCTGGTTGTCTAACACTTCCACCAGTATCACTTCCCAACGATACTACACACTGCCTTGCAGAAACAGCTGTTGCCGACCCCCCTGATGACCCTCCTGGTACACATTCAAGGTCCCATGGATTTGCAGTAACCTAACAAGTAACAAAGATGCATTCAATGCACCATGTTAAGCAATTACTGCAACCAAGTTTCGATCTTTTTTACGAATGAAAGTAACTAAGTGGATTAATTGCCATTTAATGCTACCACGTTTCAGCTGGATACCAATTTATGCAAAAGATAGAAAAAAAAAGCGAAAACCAGTTTCACGAAAAAAATGAAACCTAGCTTCCTTTTTTCAACTAAAATAAGCAACCGAGCTTTCACATTGTTACATAAATTTGTATCTAGTTAAAAGGGATAATATCATAATATAGCAGCAGCAAGCTTAGGTTGTTGGTCGGATTTTGGGAATCATTCTCAATATTGTTCCAACTTCATGATTATATCTTACTGAAATGGGCTAATTTGGAAACTTGATCACCGATGACCAATTTCTTGCTTATGTGGCACTTTTTTCTGATGAGTTGGCTTGCCACATCAACTTTTTTTTACATGCATACTTGTCAGTTGCCAGGAGCAGAACCACCCGATAGTAAGAGTAGCTTAAGTTACAGTCTGCTTGGTTCACAAAGTACAATTTTTTTCACAGACTAGTTACATTCTATGTTGGTGCTACTGGGAACCTATCCTCTAGATAATAACTTATTTTTTAATTTGTTTACCATTTGTGCATTTCTAATAAAAAAACACATCTTTTAAAACTTATTTTATGCTATATTAACGAGTCGTGCTACGGGTCACTTTAATTCTTGGTTCTGCCTACTAAATTACCAAACTTGCTCATTTCAACTAAAATTAACCAATCTAATTACTACATTTCATGCACATTATCAAAAAAACCGAAACGAAAACCTGAAAAGCAGAGCCTTCAGTAGTACTCCCCATACCAAACTCATCCAAATTAGTCTTTCCAACAACAATCCCACCACATTCTTTCACTTTCCTCACCGCAGTCGCGTCTATACCCTTCCAAAATCCTCGAACCGGCAGTCGAAGGCATATCCATTGTACAAATATTATCCTTAACTGCAACAAACACTCCAGCAAGTGGACCCACATTTTCATTCCTCTCAATTTTTCTGTCAATTTCATCAGCTTCAGCCAACACTGTTTCTGATAAATGGAGGAACCTTTTGAGATGGGGTTCGGTTATTCGGATTCGGGTTAGGAATTCTTGGGCGAATTGGCGTGTGGTTTTTTCTTTTGAGAGGATTGATTTTTGGATAGTTTGGATTTGTGAAGTGGGTGGTGGTGGGTGTGTGGAAATGGTGGTTGGTTGATGGTTTGTGATGGCGTGGATGGGTTTTAGGTGGCGGTGGTTGAAGGGTTTTGACCGTCGGCAATGGTGGAGCAACAACCGTGGGTTTTGGACTGTAGATAACATCTTTCTTTCTTTCTTTCTTTTTTTTTGTTCAGGGAGAACAAAGATTGACCTTCAACTCAATCGCCCAAAAAATGAAGAGTCTACTTTTCACTTTTTAGAGGTGTTGTTTTTAAAAAATCATATTTGAATACTTTACTAATAAAATTGGGCTTTTTAATAATCTCAATCTTAAAAATTAATATTTTATAAGGAGTATATCGAAAATCATTTTCTGAATTTTATATAACAAAATATAATTTTGATATATTTAAATAGCCTTTCTCAATTTTCTGAATGTTTTAAAAAATCATTTTGAAATTTTATAGTCATTAAGTGCTGAATGGATTAAGTAGCTGAATGTAAAAATAATGTCTGTATGTATTAAGTAAAAAACAGGTAAATGACGTTCATTTTTGTTTATTAAATAAAAAAAACATGAAATTTGACTGAATGCATTAAGTTCTTAATTATTAAGTTTATTAAGTAAAAAAAGAACGAGACCTTAATCTGTTTGTATGGAATGAATCAATTTTTCCATATGTATTATTCACATTGAATTATTCTTATCTATTATTAGTTATAAAAAATTCTTATGATTCCCTAATTTTCACGGAAATATTTCACAGTAATTATTAATAATATCTGTATTGAAATACAATCTCAAATCAAATAAACTAAATAATAAAATTTACACTTAGAAATATTGTAGATAATAATATTAACACCATTTTTCTCAACTTGTAACTTATTTATTTTATTTATAATTTTTTTTTACCGTGAAAATTATCGTACCACTTTAGAATATAAGCCAATGTTAGTTGTTAACATATTTAATTCTCATTTGCTAAATTCTAAAAGTTTTAAATAGAGATTATCTTATTTGGATTACCCGAAACATGATCTGAACAAGTCAAACCCGAACAACACGGCCCAAATGGCCCTGACTAATTACATAGACCAACATGTAAATAATTCAATACTTGAAGGACCAGAAATATCAAACTCTATCGTAATAGTAGTATCTCTAATTCTACTAAAGGAGATTAGCATATGAGCTAAGAAAAGGTAACGTGTCGACTATCTAGATTGTCCAACTAGGATAAAGTGTTCCGCTAATGACCTCATCAATTAGTTAGGAAGAAGGATTAGAGTTTGGTTCGATTTCAATTACCTGGTTTCATTGTTTTCTATGTTGGATTTGAAAGTTGCTGCATACCTTTATGCACTTTGGGAGAAAAGAGTCAACCTTAGCATTAAATGATCTCAATTGTTCCCCATGCAAAATCATACCGTTTGTATATTTTTTTAATGTAAATGTTTAGTTAAAAGTTTGTTAATTAATGTAAATGTACTTTATTGCAGGGAGTATTCAAATTGAGTGTGTTTTATTTGTTGTAAACCCACTTTCTATTTAAGGATGCAGGCTTTGTTGGGAGATGAAACCAAGCCAACCCAGAGATTGTACCTTTCCATCAAGAGGATGTCAAAATTACTGAATCGTTGACCAATTTCAAATTTGAGCTTGGAAGACACGAAAAGGGTTGTTGATTCTGTCTATATAAATGTTTGTCTGGTAATTATATACTGTTATCCTCGTGTGGGGCACTAAATTATCCCACACCTATGATCAGATTCTTTCCAATATGCTATATATATTTCATGCCTCGGTAAGTTCAGATCAGATTGTATCTGTCACACTTTCTTTTATGATTTTGTAGTTCCTTTCCTTAGGGTGGACGGAGTGGGGTGGGGAGGGAACCGGTACCGGACCGGTACTAATGTGTAAAATCGAGTTTAAAAATTAAAACAAGAAATACCCTAGAACTGACTACTACACACTCTCGGGCAGTGGACCCGTTCGTATATAGTATAGCTAAAAGGTAAGTCCAGGATCGAACACAGGGACTAAAGTTAAGTAATTGTTAACATTAAGTAATTCAAGTAAACAGGGGGTTTTGTGACCGAATTGTCACTTTGCAACAAGTAAAAGTAAATAACTGAAATCCGGTATTACCGGGGCAAGGATCGTCCTCAAACGATATTGAAAATGTTTTTATGACAATAATTTAAAAGACATCCATCTTGATTTCGCTCAACAATACACTCAGATTGCACATAAATGAAGTTTAAATCCAAATTAGTTGATTAAATAACCGAGACTCAAACAAAGCACCAACCCCGTACCCGTCAAGTTAATGACATCATTTGACTCTCTTGCTTAAACTAGTTCGTTACAAAGACCGGTACCCCAAGACATCTTTTATAACTTCCTAATCAAACAATTGTTTTGGTTATTGAGATAACAATTATACCTATCGATTGTACCCAACCGTTAACACATTTCTCCCTATTATCATGAACGATTATCTACCGTACCCGTCATAGACCCAATCGTTTGTACCCAAACAATCAAAATGAAATATATGAAATCAATAACTACCATTAAAGACACACATAAATCACCAATCAATTCAAGATAAATAATAAGGAAGAAATACGCTAAGATCTCGATATAACGTTAAATGAAATCAACATTGAATTAATAAAATCGTGCAATCTTTACATATTGTCTCACTCCATCAAGATGGATGATGAAGCGATTAGCCACTCATATTAAAATAAGAATAACAAAGAAAATATGAAGAAATCATTGTTACCGAATGATAATAATTGCGAAAGCTACGAACGAAATTGATTGCGGCGCAACTACTAGTTGCGGCGCAACTTACTGATTGCGGCGCAACGCACTTGATTGCGGCGCAACTACATTGCGGCGCAACGCACTTGATTGCGGCGCAACTACTAGTTGCGGCGCAATTGGACTAGTTGCGCGCAACTACTAGTTGCGGCGCAACTACTTTCAGTTGCGGCGCAACTACGCATTGCGGCGCAACGCACTTGATTGCGGCGCAACTACTAGTTGCGGCGCAATTCGTTGCGCGCAACTACTAGTTGCGGCGCAACTGGACTAGTTGCGGCGCAACTACTGTTGCGGCGCAACGCACTTGATTGCGGCGCAACTACTAGTTGCGGCGCAACTACTAGTTGCGGCGCAACTTGAACGCATTGCGGCGCAACGCACTTGATTGCGGCGCAACTACTAGTTGCGGCGCAACTACTAGTTGCGGCGCAACTACAGTTGCGGCGCAACGCACTTGATTGCGGCGCAACTACTAGTTGCGGCGCAATACAGTTGCGGCGCAACTACTTGACTTTCATTGCGGCGCAACTTACTGTTGCGGCGCAACGCACTTGATTGCGGCGCAACTACTAGTTGCGGCGCAACTTGAACGCATTGCGGCGCAACGCACTTGATTGCGGCGCAACTACTAGTTGCGGCGCAACTTACTGATTGCGGCGCAACGCACTTGATTGCGGCGCAACTACTAGTTGCGGCGCAATCACTTGACTGCGGCGCAACCACTGTTGCGGCGCAACGCACTTGATTGCGGCGCAACTACTAGTTGCGGCGCAATTACGTTGACTAGCGTTGACCTTTGACCAATGTTGACTCGTTGCGGCGCAACTACGTTGCGGCGCAACGCACTTGATTGCGGCGCAACTACTAGTTGCGGCGCAACTACTTGACTAGCGTTGACTTTGACCTTTGACTTTCATTGACCAAGGCTGGCTTGAACTTGAACGCATTGCGGCGCAACGCACTTGATTGCGGCGCAACTACTAGTTGCGGCGCAACACTAGTTGCGGCGCAACTCATTGATTGCGGCGCAACTACTAGTTGCGGCGCAACTCACTTGATTGAACTCAACTTTGACTTTCATTGACCAAGGCTGGCTTGAACTTGAACGCATTGCGGCGCAACGCACGTGATTGCGGCGCAACTACTAGTTGCGGCGCAATTGGACGTTGACTAGCGTTGACCTTTGACCAATGTTGACTGTGGCAACTACGTTGCGGCGCAACGCACTTGATTGCGGCGCAACTACTAGTTGCGGCGCAACTTACGATTGCGGCGCAACGCACTTGATTGCGGCGCAACTACTAGTTGCGGCGCAACTCACTTGATTGCGGCGCAACTACAGTTGCGGCGCAACTCACTTGATTGCGGCGCAACTACTAGTTGCGGCGCAACTCACTTGACTCAAGGCTGGCTTGAACTTGAACGCATTGCGGCGCAACGCACGTGATTGCGGCGCAACTACTAGTTGCGGCGCAATTGGACGTTGACTAGCGTTGACCTTTGACCAATGTTGACTGTGGCAACTACGTTGCGGCGCAACAAAAGGCACTTGATTGCGGCGCAACTACAGTTGCGGCGCAACTCACTTGATTGCGGCGCAACTACTAGTTGCGGCGCAACTCACTTGACTGCGGCGCAACCACGTTGCGGCGCAACGCACTTGATTGCGGCGCAACTACTAGTTGCGGCGCAACTTACTTGATTGCGGCGCAACGCACTTGATTGCGGCGCAACTACTAGTTGCGGCGCAATTGGACGTTGACTAGCGTTGACCTTTGACCAATTGTTGACCAAGGCTGGCTTGAACTTGAACGCATTGCGGCGCAACGCACTTGATTGCGGCGCAACTACTAGTTGCGGCGCAACTACTAGTTGCCGCCAGAATCGGACCCAGTTGCGGCGCAACTCATGTAGTTGCGGCACAACTATGTTTGACTCGAGAGTTGACTTTGACTTTCATTGACCAAGGCTGGCTTGAACTAGAACGCATTGCGGCGCAACTCACTTGATTGCGGCGCAACTTATTCTTCTGCTTTTCGGTTGCGGCGCAACTACTAGTTGCAGCGCAATCTAGTTGGCGATTGTTGCCACTTTATATGCCTCCAAAAATCTGCCAGAATCGGACCCAGTTGCGGCGCAACTCATGTAGTTGCGGCGCAACTATGTTTGACTCGAGAGTTGACTTTGACTTTCATTGACCAAGGCTGGCTTGAACTAGAACGCATTGCGGCGCAACTCACTTGATTGCGGCGCAACTTATTCTTCTGCTTTTCGGTTGCGGCGCAACTACTAGTTGCGGCGCAATTGGACGTTGACTAGCGTTGACCTTTGACCAATGTTGACTCGTGGCTGGCCAGGAACAAAAGGCGTTGCGGCGCAACTAGGACAGTTGCGGCGCAACTTAACTTTCTGGAATTGGGTTGCAGCGCAACTCCCAGTTGCGGCGCAATTGTGATTGCGGCGCAACTGACCCTTGATTGCGGCGCAACTTACTGATTGCGGCGCAACTTAACTTTCTGGGTTGCGGCGCAACTCCCAGTTGCGGCGCAATTGTCCTTCTTCAGCTTTGACTTTTGTTGACTTCCTGCACTCTTCATCCAAATGCTTCCGAAATCCTCCGTTAGCACTTACTTCACCTCAACAATGTCATTTTCTCCAGATTTACGCTTAAATACCTGTCAGTAACCTGAAACACTAACAAATACCATAAACGCATTAAATGTATACTAAAACGACTCATAAACCATGCAAAATCAACTAAATACAATGTGGGAAATGGGTATAAAATACGACACATCAAATCCCCCCACACTTAAGCTTTGCTTGTCCTCAAGCAATTCAAACTTCAAAACTCAATTTACCTTGGTACATATGGGAATACATTACAGTAATAAAAAAGAAGCTAAACCATCATTGAAAATGAAACGAGATGGTAAGGCAGTTTTAATCTTAAATAAAAACTGGAATGTTTGACAATACTTGACTGATATACAAGCCTTAATAACACAACTAAGCACAAAAGAATCGAATCAGTGATATCTCGTCTATCCTACTCCAACTAACTTACTCTTGGGGTTGAATATTTGAATAATCTCTCAATGCCAAGTCGTGATGCATAATCTTTTAACCATAGGCTTGTACTAGGATCGTTCCTTCACCGCCATGATGCAAGCACCACAGCGTCTATCAAAAGAGGACTTTAAGGGTTTTAATGAACTTCTGAGGCTAAACAAGGTATTTAAAAAGGTATGGAAATTTGGGATAACAAAGGGTGTTAAAAACAAATAACACAACATTTAACAAAGTTTACAAAATAGTCTAATCCATTAAATCCCATGTCACTAGTTGCCAACGGTCCAAAACCCGAGAAGTTGTCCAGACAATACCCCCAATAGACGATTAAAAACCGACACCATTGTGGTGTATGACACTAAACAACTCAATCAACCAATTCTTGTAACACCCCAACTAAGGCGGAACAATGAGATGTACAGAAAGTCGAGTATTCAAAACAAAGGATTATAAATAACATTCACCATAGCTTAGTTTGATAAAAGAATTTTACAAATGCACAAGCATGTGAACTAATCCCCAAGTACAATGCGTCCACCGTACTTGGATATTAAGTCCACGAGACAATTAACAAATACATGAAACGATTTACTACAATGATCAAGGCGGATTCCATTGCCCATCACAAAGTTTGATCTTGACTCCAAAGTGCAATGCAAATAATCATGATGCATATAATTCCCCAAAGCTTAAGCTAATTCCTGAAAAGCATGAAGAAAAAGTGTCAACTACGAAAACGTAGTTGGTGAGTGCATAGGTTTTTAAGTAAATTTCGTTACATGATCATTTCAATACTTAGAAAACGTATTATCATATATCAATATACTCAAACCACATGATCGGCAAAAATTCCCATATCAAACCATCAAGTTTTCAAAATACCATAACGTCATTTCAAAGAGTTGAGAATCCATGGTAAATTATAAAGCTCTCATTTGTCAAATTTATCGTGAGAGAAAAAGTATATAAATCGATTAATCATACCAAAACCATTCGGTCATCAATATTTCAATATCGCCAATTTCAACAACTTTCAAGATTCCATATAAGGTCCAATACCTAAACCGTATGTTCAATCCATAATATCCAACCATAAATAATATCAATAACACTTGGTCAATGGTAAGACTACCATGACATAATTTGATGAGATTGTTCTTGAGCCACTACTAAGACCCTTCACGTCCAAATAATAATAATGATAATATGTCCCGAAGAAGTGATAATAGAAGCACATGCTGTCAATCACGTGCAATAATGATAATAAAGGGGTCGTGCCATGGAGACGACCAATAATATATAAAGTAGATTAGAGCACCCCTAGGCAGACCGGAGATGAAGGCGGCCACAGAGGCGGCCTGCCAACCCGCTGCCATCTTGGTGAGTGAGGGGACGAATCCTAGTTGCGCAACCCTCTAACTACAGGCCTCAATGAGTTAATAGTAGTGTACAGGGGATCACCGTTTGACAGTACTCAAGCTCATCATATAACATATAACACGTTGAACATACAATATAATTCCCATATCATAATCATTCTTTCGAATATCATTTCATAAAAGAAAGCAATTTTATTTATCATGCTTTTCACCCCGTAAGTAAAACACATAAAAGAGTTTGAAAGGGGGCTATGACTCACCTTGATATGCCGAGCATTATATATACTTATCCAAAATGGGTACTTCCCATTTATTGCTTCCTTGATCATATATTCCATCATGGTCCTCAACCACATTTCAAAGCCAAGACTATCCCTACGAGAGGACTAATATACGTAAGTTCCTATCTTAAGCCATCACTTAGAAATGCCACTTTCATTATGTTGTCATCAATTATGGGATCCAAGTATATTGCTAATATTCACCTCTTTTTGATTGTAGAGATTGATGGTGTAAAAGGTCACTTTCAATATTCATGTAGTTATAAGTTGTTAGAATTTCGGTAACTTGCCTTCATTTGTGGTTTCGTTTGGCATCTTAGGTTATCATATGGGAATGCCATATTAAGTTATATTATCCTTATTCTTCATTTGATGTGTAACCGATTTTAGCACGAATTAGCATTTGTGATATCAATTTATAGTTTGGTTAACGTACTTACTTATGTCCATTCCGCTTAGTTATCTTTTGTGTTACTTTGATTACGCTTATCTTTTACTCGCATTTTCCTCAATGTCTTATGATAATTCGGGTTTATGAAATTCGCTTAGGTGTTATGGGCCACTACCAATTGGGCCTAAGTGTGATGGGCTTTTAAGTGACTTGGGCTTAATTTAGTTATTGGGCCTAACCTTAGTTGGGTTATGTGCTTAGTGGGTTATATTGGTTATTGGGCTATATGGTTTATTGGGCCAGGTGGGCCTACTAATTTATGGTTCAATGGGTTTATTATTTGGGCTGGGTTAGCCCATTATGACATTTAGTCCATTCCTTAGCCCATTACACAAATTATTAGTTTACTTGAGAATTTTCTGTTTTGTACTTTATTTTTATAAAATGTTGGCTAATGTTTAGTGGTTCAAACCAATTATTTGGACCTTCTTGATTTTTATACAACAACATATATGTGTCTCCTATTTTTTTGAATTTTGGGTGAATTTTTAAGTAATGTTTACTACCTCTAAAAATTACTCAAACATAAACTGTCCCGAATGGGAACTGTTTGCGACATCAGAAGTTTTATAAAAGTTCTCGATGTTTTGATTGTTAGAAAAATCCATTATCAATTTCAAAATCATCAATCATCATCCAAAGATCCATCTCAAGTCCAAACTCTTAACAAGATTTAACTAGTACAAATCTAACGCATGCATGTTAAGATCTAACCATTACACATGTAAATAAGCTATAATCTTTTACATCCTTTTTGAAAACTCCTTTTTATTGAAAAATCTCAGAATATAATCTCTTAATATTCATCAAAAAATCAGATTTAATCAAGGCCTCAAACCCATTTAACAACAAATTTCACAACTACAACTCTTGGGTCTTATTCTTGTTGAATCATTGAATCCTTTCTCTAGATCTTTACATGCATGAACATGTGAGATAAGGATCTATCAACCTTGCCCTCATTGAGTTTAAATCAAGAAGAAAATCAAAGAAAAACATGATTTTTGATAAAGATCTTTTAGTATCTACAAAAACAAGATAGATTAAACAAAGAGATGATGAGTTATACCCTTGATGAACACGGTTTTGTAGATGATTTTATGCAGAATTTTCGTGACATTCAAGACCCCCAAATGACTCCATACTTGACCTTAGATGATAAATTAACAAGAAAGATTATTATTACAATAGTTTAGATTAGATTTAAGCTCCATTTTTGCTTGTTAAATCCGAAAATATGAAGAAGAGTGGAAAGAAAGTTGAGAGAGAGTTGGAGAAAGTGTGTGTGAGTGGTATGTGTGAAATGATGCAGAAAATTGGAGTGTTGGGAGCATATCCACGTGATGGAGGGGGAGAAAAGGAGTTGGGAGAGTGGTCATTGGTCTAGTTGGGTGGTGGCTTGAAGCCCATTGGC
This sequence comes from Erigeron breviscapus, assembly GCA_034093135.1. Taxonomy (NCBI): domain Eukaryota; kingdom Viridiplantae; phylum Streptophyta; class Magnoliopsida; order Asterales; family Asteraceae; genus Erigeron; species Erigeron breviscapus. The sequence continues at coordinate 146,491,932 of CM067167.1, read as the reverse complement.
TAGGCAAAGTGTGTGTTGTGTAAATTTGAATTTTAAGGGTGTATATGGTTGTGTTTTGGTCTAGATTCATGCATGAATACTTTTGTATGTATAAATATATATATGTGTGTGTAGTGTAATTACTTAAATTAGTTAGTTGTTTAAAGTGTAAGTATTATTTAGTATAGGTTCATGTATGAGGGTTTATTTACTAGTTATTTAGCAATTTAGGACATGATTGTGTACATATATGTGTGTATGTAGCCGTGTATATATATGTATATATATATAATTTTTTTGTGTTTCAATTTGTTACTTAATCACTTTGTTATAAACTTGTACTCACAATAGACATATATATTCACTTATTATTATTATTTAAACTCACCTCATGTACGTGATAGTTTATAATTACATTTTCAAGATGGTCATTATGTATTTATGCGCATATATACTTTAATTAGCTTGGTGTTTAAATTGTTGGATATTTATAAGATTGTTGATTGTTGTCACAACTTGTGAGTCTTGTACAAATACTTTTATAATTTAACTTCTCGAAATAAAGTTTTTGGTTCATTGACGTTTCATCAAGTTCAGTTAGAACTAATTTATAGCTTGAGATTGTCTTGAATGATTTTAGTTATTGTTTATGGCATTTCTAAGATACCTAGTCACCTACGGTATTTCGTCGGACTAGAGGGCAGTTATCACCATGCCTTAATGCCTAGAAGGTCAATTCTCTTAATAAAACTCTAGGGATATACACCTAGACAAATCTAAGTAAATTGTCCTAGTCGGAAATTGAGGGTTGTTACATCATTACCCCCTTAACAACAACTTCGTCCTCGAAGTTTGCTCGTTCACATGGTGATAAAATAAATAGATTGACGATAAGGATAGCTTCACGGAGACGTACAAAATGTGAGAGTTCGTATAGGTTTCATCATGACACCTTTTTAGTTACTTACGAGCTTTTGATCTCTGTAGTTGGGGGCATCCATTGCTTGGTGCCCTAACATTCCTCGTGATTAGAGACTTCGAAAAAGAGAAAGGTTACGAATCTCGCTCACTTCCTGAGACGACTAGAAATTAATCGTATGTATTCTCACATAGAGCAATTGTAATAAATGAGATTATGATTAGATTATCAAAACGGAGGTGTAAAATGAACAAACGGTTTGTAACGTGAGTTAAAGTAAAATAGTAAGAAACGTTGGAATATCGATCGTTGGTGGCTACTCATAACCATTGCCACTTTGTGTACTTTCCTTTATCGTTTTCTTTACCAATTAAGGAATCGTTCCAATGGCTTCTCGCCTGCTTTCATTTTCTTCAACTTCACGTTCGACATGCTTGCCGCTACTAACTTTGTCTTCGTTTGTGACCAAGCACTTGTTAAGGGATTACCCCCTTAATAAGAGTGATACCAACCCATTATGCCAAGTTGCACTAAAATTGCAAAGGTACATCTTCGTAGTACCTTATTTTAGGGTTTCCAATGTCGTCTTTGTTGTTTTATGGCGTGCAAGGGAATCATGAATTAGTTGATGATAGTTCCATCTTACTCCTCATACTCTCCTTTGTCCTTCAACTTCGTCCTTAGTTTCCTAAAGTCGCCTTTTTTTGGTTATTTGCTAAGACATATCGTTACCAGTTTCTCTTGCTTTTGCCGATATTGACTTTCAAACCGTTTTAGGGCACCTTTGATTCTTCCTCTTTAATGTAGAAGTACTACCATCTATGACATATTGCCGACTAAACTCCTTTTTAACATTGCACATGTAACCTCTTCCATTTCTCTTCTATTCCTACGCATTCCTCGCGATAGGGTTTACACAATCCTTATGCTCATAAATCATCATATCATATCATCGCCGTCTTGGCAAGACTAACACTTCAAGTCCTTACTGGCATGGATTTCTTCTCAAGGACAATCCTTTTTGGGTCCTTTCAGTCCTCTACAAAACTTCCAAGGACCTAGCTCCCTAAAGCCTCATATCTATTTTTAGTTTTCTAAGCTAAGCTTCTTTTCAAGTACACTAGCCTAATGCTCTTAGGAATTGTGATGTAACGCAATTTAGGTGAAGCTTCACACCTCATCCTTTTCTCAACCATTTAGTTTTCTCCATTTTTCTTTCGTGTTCTTATGGATCACCATACACCTTATTATTTCGCCACTTAGATGCGTCCTTTCCTAGAGTGATCGTTGTTTTGAATGTAACGCGCGCAGTCGCTTAGTCTTTGTAATCTCCTCAGGGGTACTCGTCACATCATGCTGCTATGGATCCTTTAATCCCAATTCATTACTGATGCGAGTTATCCTTATCACACTTTCGTTCAAATGTTCCGTAACTAGCTCCTCCTGGAGTTTGTAGTTGTTTGAAAATTAGTTCAGCAATACTTCCGTGGTCGTCGTGGTAGTATGTGCCTTGACCTCTAGCCTCGTATTTCTTCTTTGCTTTCACCTCCAACTTAGAGATTCCATATTGCTTTCCTTCTTCACTTTTCTTGGGCGCAATTCTCCTTGGGTCAATGGTCCTTCACGTCTCACCACGCGTCACAAGATTATTTTTTTTTCTTTTTTTTTCTCACCCAAGTTCACCTTCTTTTAGCTCACCTTTCTACGGATCGTTGATTTTGGGGAGAAGGCTATCACAACTTATCGTGCTTCCTCTACTTATCGACCATACTTGTCCTCTTTGGTGAAGCGAGTCTTCCATGGGGTGTTGAACGTATACCGCTTTCTCTTAGCTTAGTTGATATGCTCTACTAATAGCTAGTCTTTCGATAGAGGTTTTCCAATTGGTATTCAAAGAATAACGCGTGGAACGCCATAAAGATGAATACCTCCAGAACTACATCTTGCCAATGACGTCAATGCCTTCACTTTACCGTTTGGGTTAAATCGCCTTCCTTTACTTTACTTTCTACTTCATATATCTTTTAATGACGCTAGTGAATAACTCTTCTTGAAAGATAAAGTATAATCTTGCGTTTCATGCTCCATCTTCGAGTATCTTCCTTGTTGCGATTACCCCTTAACATTTTTTTTTCCTCTAGAAAAATGTAAGGGATTTCCTGCTCTTCACTTCATCTCGCCTTCCTTGGCGATCTTCAATTCGCCAAATTCCTTATTCCTTCGTGTAACAAATCTCCATCTACACGGGTGTTTTGAAAAAGAAAAGGATAGCTCGGAATCCTTTTTGTTACTCTTCCATCTTGAGGGTTACTCGACACATCCTAATTATCTTATTGTCCTTGGTTTTCTTCTTCTAACTACTCTCATTTTCCAACATTGCTAGTGATATTCCCCCAAGTTCTAGGGGAGTCCTTGTACTTAACCGAAGGTGACTTTCATGTCTCACAACCTCCCTTTTGTTGGCCGCTCAATCTTTCTTTTGGTCGATTAACATAGATAGGAAAGACCTTCGATTCTTTCTCCAAGTTAAGGCTTAGTATACTCTTTGATTGTGATTCCTTGTACTTCGATTGATACACAACATACCTTCCACATCCTACGTTACGTATGTGACCTAATAGCATCTTCTATGCTATACGGTTATCCCAAGTATTCCACTTGTGGACGACTGATGTCTGAACGTCTTTCGCATCTGTTGATGTCGCACCGAGAGCAGGGTACTACTTACTCGATTTCGCCATTGCTGAGTGTTGCGTAAGTGAGTTGCATGTTGTTAGGTTATTAACTTTTGAAGAGAAACAGTGGTGATCATTACTTTCAATAATCGAGAATATCAAGGATATAAAATTTTGGTTTCGAATGAATGATATAGGGAATACAAAAACAACAGTCATTAAGACTCGAATCAGACTCTTTGCGCGAGTTAGAGAAATCACTTCTATGTCTTTTGTTGCCCAATGGACTCCAACTTTCAATGACGTCAATACATGTCGCACCGAGACTTAGATAGTATGGATAACTGTTCGTGTACGCGTGTTAGAATAGAGATATCGCACCAAATTTCGGGGCTACAATCCTCAGAATGTGTCGTCTAGAATATATATCGGAATGTGTTCTACCAGTGTCGTCAAATCGTAATTTGTCTTTAATACCACTCGCCCTTCACAAGTCTCCAACTTCATCCGACATTTCCATATGTTTCGCACCATCTCAGATCGAATACAAGGGTTATGCGTAGTATCTAAGGAGATAGATTCGTGTCATATCTTGGGACTACAATTCTCAGAGTATATCGTCCAACGTTCGTGGGAAGATGCTCCACCGATGATATCGCCGTTGTCATATGTTTATAATGAATAGTGGTGTCGTACGAAATAGGATGTGGGATAATTTCAAAAAGGCACGAGTGAACGAATATTGGATTGGAGGGGTACTTTAATAACAACTTTCACACTTGGAAAAATATCTAATTTCATAATGAATTTCTCAGGGACAATCACTAAGTCTCAAGCGGTCAAATCTCAATACGCAATATCTATCTCAGTAGTAAGGACTAACCACCTTATCATAATATCTAGCAATCACTAGTTCTCAAAAGTCAAATCTTAGAGCACAATAACTATATCGATACTAAGACAAGACTATATACTCATTACATCATTCACGCACTAGTCCTCAAATAGCTCAACCTCAGAGCGCAATAATTATCTTAGTAGTAAGGCATGACTACCTAACCATCGCAATATTCACGCGCTAATTTCAAATAGCTCAAACTTAGAGAGTATAGGCTCTTATATCTATATCGTCCATGAAATTTCATATTAACTCGTCATGCTCATATTCTCTTTCAAATCAATCATTAATAATCAACCTCATTACCCAATAATTTAAACAAATCATATTCCAAAAATGATTTCTTAGCTCATAGTAATCATATTATTTTAAAGTGCATATGCTACTTAAAGTTCAACATCAAAAATCATAAAGCTTTTTACGCATGCATTTATCTCATAATTTTCCACATTGCACATTCCAAACTTTCACATTGCACATTATAAGCTTTCACATTGCATATTACAAACTTTCATATTGCACATTATAAGCTTTCACATTGCATATTTCAACTTTCACATTGCACATTATAAGCTTTCACATTACATATTACAACTTTCATATTGCACATTATAAGCTTTCACATTGCAATCAAATCATGCCCAAATTCACATGTTATAGCATAGAGTAGCATGTATCAATGAATATATTTCAATCTTATATTCATTTCACTTCTAATGTGCAAAAGGGGAATCCTACTAAACTAGCAAAATCCTCAAGTAAAGCAAGTCTCGCATCGTTATATATGCTTAGGTGAATGTCTAAATGCAACAAGTATTCACATAAAAATGCGTTTAATAAAGATTTTTTTTTTTTTGAAAAGGAATCCTTTTGAACATAAGTCCAAGTGGCCGTTTGAGTTTTACATGGTCCTCTCATAATTAAACGTAGTTCATGACCTACGTTTAATTAGGGTCCTACCATGTAAAGCTCAAACTAATCCGCTTAACCTTATGCTCGACTCGACTATAAAAATTTGTTTTTGAAAAGTGGCTATAGTTTTGAAATTCCCGGAGGAACCCCAATGTTCTCTATAACCTTAGGCTCTGATACCATTTTCTGTAACACCCCAACTAAGGCGAACAATGAGATGTACAGAAAGTCGAGTATTCAAAACAAAGGATTATAAATAACATTCACCATAGCTTAGTTTGATAAAAGAATTTTACAAATGCACAAGCATGTGAACTAATCCCCAAGTACAATGCGTCCACCGTACTTGGATATTAAGTCCACGAGATAATTAACAAATACATGAAACGATTTACTACAATGATCAAGGCGGATTCCATTGCCCATCACAAAGTTTGATCTTGACTCCAAAGTGCAATGCAAATAATCATGATGCATATAATTCCCCAAACCTTAAGCTAATTCCTGAAAAGCATGAAGAAAAAGTGTCAACTACGAAAACGTAGTTGGTGAGTGCATAGGTTTTTAAGTAAATTTCGTTACATAATCATTTCAATACTTAGAAAACGTATTATCAGATATCAATATACCCAAACCACATGATCGGCAAAAATTCCCATATCAAACCATCAAGTTTTCAAAATACCATAACGTCATTTCAAAGAGTTGAGAATCCATGGTAAATTATAAAGCTCTCATTTGTCAAATTTATCGTGAGAGAAAAAGTATATAAATCGATTAATCATACATCATACCAAAACCATTCGGTCATCAATATTTCAATATCGCCAATTTCAACAACTTTCAAGATTCCATATAAGGTCCAATACCTAAACCGTATGTTCAATCCATAATATCCAACCATAAATAATATCAATAACACTTGGTCAATGGTAAGACTACCATGACATAATTTGATGAGATTGTTCTTGAGCCACTACTAAGACCCTTCACGTCCAAATAATAATAATGATAATATGTCCCGAAGAAGTGATAATAGAAGCACATGCTGTCAATCACGTGCAATAATGATAATAAAGGGGTCGTGCCATGGAGACGACCAATAATATATAAAGTAGATTAGAGCACCCCTAGGCAGACCGGAGATGAAGGCGGCCACAGAGGCGGCCTGCCAACCCGCTGCCATCTTGGTGAGTGAGGGGACGAATCCTAGTTGCGCAACCCTCTAACTACAGGCCTCAATGAGTTAATAGTAGTGTACAGGGGACCACCGGTTGACAGTACTCAAGCTCATCATATAACATATAACACGTTGAACATACAATATAATTCCCATATCATAATCATTCTTTCGAATATCATTTCATAAAAGAAAGCAATTTTATTTATCATGCTTTTCACCCCGTAAGTAAAACACATAAAAGAGTTTGAAAGGGGGCTATGACTCACCTTGATATGCCGAGCATTATATATACTTATCCAAAATGGGTACTTCCCATTTATTGCTTCCTTGATCATATATTCCATCATGGTCCTCAACCACATTTCAAAGCCAAGACTATCCCTACGAGAGGACTAATATACGTAAGTTCCTATCTTAAGCCATCACTTAGAAATGCCACTTTCATTATGTTGTCATCAATTATGGGATCCAAGTATATTGCTAATATTCACCTCTTTTTGATTGTAGAGATTGATGGTGTAAAAGGTCACTTTCAATATACATGTAGTTATAAGTTGTTAGAATTTCGGTAACTTGCCTTCATTTGTGGTTTCGTTTGGCATCTTAGGTTATCATATGGGAATGCCATATTAAGTTATATTATCCTTATTCATCATTTGATGTGTAACCGATTTTAGCACGAATTAGCATCTGTGATATCAATTTATAGTTTGGTTAACGTACTTACTTATGTCCATTCCGCTTAGTTATCTTTTGTGTTACTTTGATTATGCTTATCTTTTACTCGCATTTTCCTCAATGTCTTATGATAATTCGGGTTTATGAAATTCGCTTAGGTGTTATGGGCCACTACCAATTGGGCCTAAGTGTGATGGGCTTTTAAGTGACTTGGGCTTAATTTAGTTATTGGGCCTAACCTTAGTTGGGTTATGTGCTTAGTGGGTTATATTGGTTATTGGGCTATATGGTTTATTGGGCCATGTGGGCCTACTAATTTATGGTTCAATGGGTTTATTATTTGGGTCGGGTTAGCCCATTATGACCTTTAGTCCATTCCTTAGCCCATTACACAAATTATTAGTTTACTTCAGAATTTTCTGTTTTGTACTTTATTTTTATAAAATGTTGGCTAATGTTTAGTGGTTGAAACCAATTATTTGGACCTTCTTGATTTTTATACAACAACCTAGAGGTGGCAAAATGTACGGGTCGGGTCGGGTCAAGGGTCAAAACGGGTCCGGGTCGATACGTGTAGTTTTGAAAATGGGTCAAAACGGGTCGTTTTCAAAATAGCAAACTAAACCACTGAAAGTTTGAAACCATGCACCAGTTCAAACTTGAAACTTTTTAAAATGCATATAGAAACCAAAACATAGATGAATGCTCTCAAAGTTCAAAAATGAATGCATTATGAATCATTTGACTATTCTAATATCCCTTCAAATGACAATAGTTGATAATAGACAAATAGTAGTGTTAATCCTTCATATCAGCTTTGGTACCATTATCCCTACTACATTGATTCAGAAACCCATTACATACTTGGACCTTCTACTACTAAAAACCAAGATCCAACAAGAATACAATACATTTAAGCAAATACATAGTTTAACTATTATGCCACAAGAACAAAAATGACTGTCCAGCAGCTCGAACCAAATGCTCTCCGAGAATTGCGTGATACGCCTCCAATATGGACACTTAAAGTGAGACATGAATCGTTCTAAACTGAATGTTGATACCTGCGTGAATGATTGGACAACAAAACACAAAAATATAAAAAACTTGTATCGATTGTAATGTGTATTTAAAGCTATAAACAAACAAGTTTGTTACTTTCAAATGCACAAAACTGGATACATCAATCCCAACATGATTCCTGTTCATATCATTATAGTTATCATCCATCAATGTATCAAATTCAAGACAACAATATATAAACAGAGGAGTCAATCTTTGTATCTTATTAATGTGCTAAACCATCACTACACACATTTTCTCATCATGGATATAGTGTGTCCATGTGCAGACAGATATGGGATACCATACACACATCCTAAGTGATGGGTCTTTAAACGAATAATGTATAAAGTAACCGAAAGAATTGGAAATGATTCTGCAGGTATGACCAGGAATATATATATATATATCGGTTAGAACTTAATAAAACTTGTAAAGAGATTTAGAGATGTATCTTAAACACGATTGGTTATGCAACAACTTCAACGAGACGGAATGTATGTTATTATGTTGGAAATGGATTTTGACAAAAAAAAAAGTCCACATTATGACCACAAACACCATTGAATTGAAGGTCTTGATCAACATATATCTATAGACCACTTACCCACTTATCCAACCCACACCCAAAGTGACCTTAATTTCAATTCCCCACCTCACCAAACCCTTATTCATGCATCTGTATTGACCACTTCTGCACCAATACTGCTGATGGCTATGTTAGGAAATATTGGGCTTATAATGCAACTGATGATCAGACTCTAGTTATTGGCGGTCATCTTGTAACAGTTACTATAAATAACAATTAACAACTATAGATGGACAAAAAATGTTCCAAGAAAAAAAGTACCTATCTTTAAAGTCGTTTCACATCCTGCTAGTGGTACTACTATAACTTGGAATCAATGCTTCAATGTCTTCGGCAAGTCCTTCCTCTTCTTCCTCATCTATACATGTAAAGACGAGTAAAAACGTTACAACATATAAAAAAAAGGCTTTAAAAATAATAAGTTAGAAACAGAACGACTTCATAATCTAAGATCTTTAATACCTTCTATATCAAACAACCAATCACGAGTGCATAACAATGCCTCAGCATTTGACCTTGATAGGGAGCTCCGATATTTGCTTATAATCCGACCCCCAATACTAAAAGATGATTCAGAGGCTACTGTAGTGATGGGGATGCTCAGTATATCACGAGCCATATGAGCCAATTGTGGAAACCTATCTTGATTATCTCTCCAAAAGTGCAAAACATCAATCTTTTGTTTTCTATTAATACCGGGTTCTTCCAAATATACTTTCAACTGTGACTTGTGACTCATGTCATTCTTTTCATATTGACTTTGAAATGACTCGAATCCATCAAGTTCGTCCCCATTCAAAGAATCACCTATACCAACATTTGAACCCTCAGCCATGGAAGCATTTCTTAACTTGCTAGAAAGAATCGCATACTCATCATATAACTTATATAGTGCATCAACAATCTCATTCACTTTTGCTACACGGAGCTCTTCAGCCATATCAAGCTTGGAAAAACAATATTCAATAAGCTTGACTTTATACCGAGGATCCATAATAACAGCAAAAGACAAGACCATACAATAATTTTCCCAATATTTATTAAACTTCGTCTTCATGTCTTTTGCCATTTTGCTAATCACCTGGTCTGAATTTCTAATCCCATTTTCAATATTACGTTGAATTTTCCACACTTGGTGGAAATACAAGTTAGAAGTGGGATAAGAACTCCCAGAAAACAAAGTTGTGATTTCATAGAAAGGTTTTAAGAAATTTGTGATTACTTTGATCCTTTCCCATTCTTCTATAGATGGACATGTGAGATAATATGGATCCACCAAATCCAAAGCACCATCCTGTAAGCTATTGCACAATCAAGCATGAGATATGTAGAGTTCCACCTTGTTGGAACATCTTGATAAATTTGCCTTCCACATTGCAAGTTAAGTTATTGGATGATTTCTGCGAACTTGAACTTTCTTGCACCACTTCCTCTAACATACTTCACCGAATCACAAACCTTCTCGGTAGCTCCTTCAATTGCTTTTAATCCCGCTTGCACGATAAGATTCATTATATGTGCACCACAACGAATGTGAATGAAATCTCCATCACAAACTAACCCCTCATTCAAACATAAATGTCCCTTTAAAGATTCTACCAAACCATCATTATACTTAGCATTGTCTAACGTGATGGTAAAAATCTTTTTCTCAATTCCCCAATCTGCCAAAAAGCTAATCAAGTACCCTGCCAATAAAGAACCATTATGGGGTGGCGGTATAAATCTGAAGTTTAACACTTTTTTTTTAAAACCCAATTTTCATCCACATAATGAGCCGTCAATGCCATGTATCCATCCGTTGTGATAGAAGTCCACAAATCAGAAGTCAAACAAATCCCACCACTTAGTTTTTCCAACTGCACTTTAAGACTCGTCTTTTCTCTCTCGTATATCTTTAAGACAGTTGCTTTTGCAGTGTTCCTTGTTATTGGTTTCGCATCACGATGCAAAAAGGAGTGCAAATCTCTAGTTGCTTCATGCTCAACATAACTAAACGGATAGTTATGTTTGATGATTGAGATTGCCAATTTCTCTTTATACATTTCTTGATCCAAAGGAACACGTTTTTGTGGTGGACCATTCTCGTCAATAATGAAACACTTTGGTATATGTCGCTTTGAATTTGACGTTCCCGAATTTGGATTGGCACAATAGACTTTGCCACAAACTGTGCAACTCGCCTTTCTATTCCCCGGTGGCCCAAATTTTTCAAAGCAACTCCATACTAGAGAGCGTTCTCGGTTTGATTTAGATGAAGATACCTCATCGTCATTGTCATCTCTAACACTTTGTTGGTCTGACATGAAATCTATTTTAAACAAGACCCCAATTCAGCCAATAATCAACTACGGAATTTCTCAATTTATAATATCTAAATCAACAAACTAATTCACCATACTAAGTACTAACATTCCGTAGCAAACTTGTAATAAGTAACTAAACAAAGAAAAAGTGCAAATCTTCAAAAGTAACAACTATAATAGCTTTTTATTATTAAAAAAACCCTTTAAAAGTTATATCTGTTAATTATATTATCAAACACATTCATATATTTACATTACAGCCATTTGATGTTTATCAATCATCTTTAATTTTCTATTAATAATTTCTGTTCAAAAACTAGTGAGATAACAAATTTCAACATGACCCAACATGACCCGTTAATTACATTAACTTGTTTTAGTGATTATATAATATATATATATAGATATAGATATATATAACCCTCGAAATAATAATTATATATAAATATATAATCTTGATAAAGGAAAAGATTAAAAACCTGATTAGTGATTACATATTCGCAGGAGAGGTCGAGAGGGGAATGGAGAATTTGAGGGGAATGAATGGAGAACTTGTGAATCGTGCTTGGAGACTGGAGTTTTCAGCTAGGGTTTTCACCCGGTTGTTGGAGTTAGTCGCCCAATATGACCCGGTACTAAGAAATAAGAATTTTATTTTGACCCAATAAGACCCGCGTGATGATTTTACAAGATCCATTACGGTCCAGTTTTATTTTTAAATGGCCCAAATTGATCCAAATATATTCAATTGGGCTAATATTGTCGGCTATACAACAACCTATATGTGTCTCCTATTTTTGTGAATTTTGGGTGAATTTTTAAGTAATGTTTACTACCTCTAAAAATTACTCAAACATAAACTGTCCCGAATGGGAACTGTTTGCGACATCAGAAGTTTTATAAAAGTTCTCGATGTTTTGATTGTTAGAAAAATCCCATGATTTTATTTTAAGTTCACGACACATTGAACTTACTTTCCACCAAGTATGACCTCCTGTAACCTTATGGATTAGCAGATAAAAATTGTTAAAGTTGATAAAATATTCAGACAAAAGTGCAGTTTTGACCAGTTTCAGTAGAAAAATCATATCTTTTGTTTGGTTCAGTATTTTTGAGTAATTCCAGTTGGGGGTTAAAGTTAACTCGTTTATCTACAACTTTTATTTTTCAAGTTTTGCTTGAAACGGCCCTCACATGCTCACTTTACCCGTTCCAAGACAGAAAACTGATTCTGTCAGATTGTTTTTTGATTATATCAACTCACCAATGACCTTTCTTGCTTAATTAACACTTATGTTTATCATTTACAAGATTAACACTCCATTTGTATCACTTTAACATCAAATATACAGATTATTATCAATTTCAAAATCATCCATCATCATCCAAAGATCCATCTCAAGTCCAAACTCTTAACAAGATTTAACTAGTACAAATCTAACGCATGCATGTTAAGATCTAACCATTACACATGTAAATAAGCTATAATCTTTTACATCCTTTTTGAAAACTCCTTTTTATTGAAAAATCTCAGAATATAATCTCTTAATATTCATCAAAAAATCAGATTTAATCAAGGCCTCAAACCCATTTAACAACAAATTTCACAACTACAACTCTTGGGTCTTATTCTTGTTGAATCATTGAATCCTTTCTCTAGATCTTTACATGCATGAACATGTGAGATAAGGATCTATCAACCTTGCCCTCATTGAGTTTGAATCAAGAGGAAAATCAAAGAAAAACATGATTTTTGATAAAGATCTTTTAGTATCTACAAAAACAAGATAGATTAAACAAAGAGATGATGAGTTATACCCTTGATGAACACGGTTTTGTAGATGATTTTATGCAGAATTTTCGTGACATTCAAGACCCCCAAATGACTCCATACTTGACCTTAGATGATAAATTAACAAGAAAGATTATTATTACAATAGTTTAGATTAGATTTAAGCTCCATTTTTGCTTGTTAAATCCGAAAATATGAAGAAGAGTGGAAAGAAAGTTGAGAGAGAGTTGGAGAAAGTGTGTGTGAGTGGTATGTGTGAAATGATGCAGAAAATTGGAGTGTTGGGAGCATATCCACGTGATGGAGGGGGAGAAAAGGAGTTGGGAGAGTGGTCATTGGTCTAGTTGGGTGGTGGCTTGAAGCCCATTGGCTAGGCAAAGTGTGTGTTGTGTAAATTTGAATTTTAAGGGTGTATATGGTTGTGTTTTGGTCTAGATTCATGCATGAATACTTTTGTATGTATAAATATATATATGTGTGTGTAGTGTAATTATTTAAATTAGTTAGTTGTTTAAAGTGTAAGTATTATTTAGTATAGGTTCATGTATGATGTATATATATATATATATATATATATATATATATATACATGATTGTGTACATATATGTGTGTATGTAGCCGTATATATATATGTATATATATATAATTTTTGTGTTTCAATTTGTTACTTAATCACTTTGTTATAAACTTGTACTCACAATAGACATATATATTCACTTATTATTATTATTTAAACTCACCTCATGTACGTGATAGTTTATAATTACATTTTCAAGATGGTCATTATGTATTTATGCGCATATATACTTTAATTAGCTTGGTGTTTAAATTGTTGGATATTTATAAGATTGTTGATTGTTGTCACAACTTGTGAGTCTTGTACAAATACTTTTATAATTTAACTTCTCGAAATAAAGTTTTTGGTTCATTGACGTTTCATCAAGTTCAGTTAGAACTAATTTATAGCTTGAGATTGTCTTGAATGATTTTAGTTATTGTTTATGGCATTTCTAAGATACCTAGTCACCTACGGTATTTCGTCGGACTAGAGGGCAGTTATCACCATGCCTTAATGCCTAGAAGGTCAATTCTCTTAATAAAACTCTAGGGATATACACCTAGACAAATCTAAGTAAATTGTCCTAGTCGGAAATTGAGGGTTGTTACAATTCTAACCATGTTGGCTTAAACAAATGTGCCAACCCACAAATAACAACTTAAGATTATAGCATTCAGATCCTTTCGTTGGTGTAATTGATGTACCAACTTACAAAAATGATTTGACCAAAAGTGAGAAATACCAATTGACAGCCCAAGCTCTTTTCTTTCTTTTTTTCTATTTTTTTTTCTTTTTCTGTTTTTCAATTCTTTTATTCTCTTTTTTTTGTGAGCTACTTTTACTCTGACTAATTGTATTCTCTTAAATAACATTTGAAACAGTGACAAATCATATACTGATATGCTCAAATGAACGATCCAGACTTTATCCAAACAAACATGACGAAATCAATCTATTCTCAGTAACCGAGAATATCCCAACCCGACATAAAGGACAACCCCAAACCATCCACTAGCATAGGCAACCAATGACCCACCAGGACTTCGACTATCGGTATGGCTAGGTAAGGTGTATATATAAAGGTGGAGTTAATAACAAAGAACATGCTAGTGACAACAAGTTTTCTATTGTTTCTTGCACTAAAAGTGAGTGCAACATAAGGGTTTAACAGGTGGTTCACTAACCAGTGTAGTTAGCTACTAAGCACAATAACAAAACATGCACATAACACATTTTTACGAAACAAGGGGTGAATATACAAAGAACAAAGGTTTTATCCTAAGTTTGCCTCTTCTGATAAATAACACGGAACGATCAACCAGGACAAGTTCTAGAATCAACGCAATCACCGGCACACTCATAGCAAATGAAATAATCCGGAAATGGAAAATCAACCTCAAACTTGCACATCATAGTTCAGAGCTCTAAAAGGGACCCTTACTCTTGGATAAATCCAAAAGCCTACGAGAGGGACAAATTAACAAGGCTAATAATTCCAAAACCGTAACACCTATCATAACTAGCAATGAATCAATAATCTCACAATTTGGGTGTTTTGGTGCTTTGAGTGTGCTAGTCATATTATTAATCCAGAAGGGATTGCCTAATTAATCAGTCAAAACACATTCCACATATTAAAATTTGTACCAAGGATGTAGTCAAATTGCTTATTAAGTTCTATAATTAAGTGACAAAAGCAATCAACTACAAGGACAAGCATGCAAAAGTTCAAAATTCCTCTAAAATACCCGACTTTTTCCTATTTACCACCCCCCCCCCCACACTTGAGTTGGACAATGCCCTCAATGTCCAATGAACTAAGGCAAACTATGGGAAATAGGGGAAAGTAAACAAAAACAAAATCAAGAACAAGAAAACTTGCCGGGTATGATGTATGTTCCATGCCTGAATATGATGCCAACAAAATATGTCGCTGAACTTACTGCCAGCATATGCATATGACATTCAACTTGCTATCAACATGAACACACCATTAACGAGCAACATAATCTAATAAACCATGCAATCATCCTATCCCTAATTATTCAAACGGAAATGGAAAAGTAAAATACGATGTTCCATCACCCTTAAGGGTGATTACAAACCAAACAAATAGAAATAAATAAAAGTACGGAAATAAAATTGTTCAAACAAATAAAAGTACAAGCCATCATCACCAACAAACGGCAGCAGCAAAATCCCATCATATATCATTGAGGAGGGTGAGGGTAACCAGGCATAGGTCCTGTACCAAAAATCGATCCAACCACCTGCTCAGCAAACGATGGTTCTGCCGAACCTGATCCTCCAGCATCTGCACCAGCCTGCGTACCTGCAAAAGACCCAAAGCTAACAGGGTTATCGGGCCCCGTCCCTCCAAGATCATGGGAAGGAGCCACCTCATACTAACGCTCTGGTGGAAAGAAGAATCCACCTCCAGCTCTGTGCTCTGGAATGAAAATACTGGGAGGATGGTAGTCTGGAATCGGCTGAGGTGGATGAAACTGCTCACCCCTGTACTGGGCCTCCCACATGGGCTGATATCTATGTTGATCATGCATCATACGACCCATACCTGAGCCCATCCACCTAAAATCACTGTCCACCCTCGACTGAAACTGCTCATGGGAATGCTGAAAGTTCTGCTGAGACTCCCACATGTTACTAACCAAAGTCCCAAGAGAAGAAAAATCTCATGGACCTGAATGGGCGGCAGAAGAAGAAGATGGTCCCTCAGTAGGTGTAGTGGTGGCATGACGCTTAGTACGTCGTGCGGGCTCTAGCGGTTGCACTGGTGCATCAGCCATCTCAGCATCATCATCATCACCTACCTCTGCCTCCTCCTCATCATCAGAGGCAGCACCACCAAAATCAATCAACTCAGGAATATCATTCTTATGAGCTAGAGGCTTAATCAATTTCCACCGCTTCAAATCATTCCAAGTGAATGGCTTCATAGGTTTGCAGTTCAAAGCGACTGCATTATCAGCATCCTCAAAATACTTCACCATTTTGGAAATGAAATGACCACAGACTAACCCCCTATCACGAACTTCTTTGGTCCCCATATGTTTTGCCAACACATAGGGAGCACATGCTTTCCTATAAACATCTCCCTCATCAAACAACCTCAGTAACCATAAGTCCTCCATGTATAACTTGTCCGGATGATTAGTCCTTTGGACAAAGGAATGGACTAACATCTTGTGGAACAAGCGCAAAATAGGCGACTGAAGTGTATTCGCCCCACAAGCTGCTTTCCAAGCGCGACCCCCAGACACCCGGTTATAGTAATCTCTAAAATCACCTGCTTCCTTAGTAAAACCAGAAGTAGCCCTAACCGAAATGGCTAAAAGACGCTTGAAAGCAGGATCATCCAACATCTCCTGGGTTTACATCCCCGTGCACAACCCAAACTCAGCAATAGTGAGGGTTCTATTAACACCCCCACAACGAAAGAATATAACCTGATCAGCAAAAACATCCTTCACTTTCTCTATGTTCTCAACCGAAATAGTCGAGTAAACCTCTAAACACCACTCCTTACAAACGACCTCCCGATTCCGAAATATATCAAACCACAAACTAAATTCCTTGGCTACGGGATTACCATCCATATCATTCGAACTACCCATCAGATGCATATACCTACAAATACCCCCACGAGCATTTAACGTATCCAACATACTAGATTCCATATACCTAGGCTCAACTATGTCTTTCTGATAAATAGATGCCAACCTGTTGGTATATTCAACCTTCTTCTCGGGAGGAGCTCTAGGGAATCGTAACCACGGGTGGGTAGGAATTCCCATAGCAGTGACCTCGGGAGTAAGACCACTCTCAATAGGTGCAGCAGCCGACGAGGCTCTTGCCTTGCCTCGTCCTGCACGGCTAGAAGAAGCGGGTTCCTACACATACAAGAAACAATTAAAACATGGAAACCCGACATATAAGCATATATATAAGCATAACCATGGCAGGTCTGAAACTGGTCGAGTTGCGGCGCAACTTCCTTAGTTGCGACGCAACTTATCATTTTGTATTCCAGTTGTGGCGCAACAGCCTGTTTTCTGGGTTGAGTACGAGCAGCAGCATGGATGAACAACAAAATTCCCACCATATTCAAATAACAATTTAATTCTTAGAGTTTAGCATTTAATTAAGAAAAACAAGGTTTAATTAACCCTAAGTTAATTTGAATGACCCAATCCACAAAAACAAATCTTCAATCCTTCAAACAAAACAACCACGTCAACTGAAAAACAAGACACGTTGCGGCGCAACAACAACCTGCGGCGCAACTGAAAAACAGAAGGATAGGTTGCGGCGCAACTTCCTTAGTTGCGGCGCAAAACAGTTCACGTTGCGGCGCAACAACAACCTGCGGTGCAACTGAAAAACAGAAGGATAGGTTGCGGCGCAACCACCTTAGTTGCGACGCAACTCCTTAGTTGCGGCGCAACTTATCATTTTGTATTCCAGTTGCGGCGCAACAACAACCTGCGGTGCAACTGAAAAACAGAAGGATAGGTTGCGGCGCAACAACAACCTGCGGCGCAACTGAAAAACAGAAGGATAGGTTGCGGCGCAACTTCTTTAGTTGCGGCGCAATACAGTCAGTTGCGGCGCAACTTCCAGTTGCGCGCAACTTATCATTCTGTATTCCAGTTGCGGCGCAATCCGTTCTGCGGCGCAATGCCTTATTTTTGAACTTAAATATTTTTTTTATTTTTTTTTTTTATATTTTTTATTTTCGATTTTTCTGAAACAAGACACGTTGCGGCGCAACAACAACCTGCGGCGCAACTGAAAAACAGAAGGATAGGTTGCGGCGCAACCACCTTAGTTGCGGCGCAATCAAAACAGTTCATTGCGGCGCAATGCCCCCCCTCACACTTACCTTTGTTTTCTTCCTTGAAAACGACTTACCGGAAGGCATGAGAGCGGCTCCTACCTGCAATTCTTATTAAAACACATTACCAATGACAAATAAACAATAATGAAAACAAGAAACACGGGTTGCCTCTCGCGAAGCGCTTAATTTATTTACGAAAAATGGAAGCTCGTCAACGACGACTCCCACATTTTCCTCTTCTTCATGATAAAGCTTCAACCTGTGACCATTAACAATAAAAGTAGCTCCATCCGATTTAAACAATTCAACATAACCAGACGGATAGACATGTTTGATCACAAAAGGGCCGGTCCACCTAGAAGTCAACTTGGGTTGCTTGAACTTATACTTGGAAAGGAACAAAACTTTATCATCGGCTTTAAAATCCTTCTCTCTAATCCTACGATCATGCCAAACCTTAGTCCTCTCTTTGTAGAGCATAGAATTCTCATAAGCATTCAACCTCAACTCATCTAACTCATGTAATTGCAACATTCTCATTTCACTACTTTCAACTAAGTCCATATTGCAATTCCTAAGAGCCCAATAAGCTTTATGCTCAATTTCTATAGGCAAATGACATGTCTTCCCATAAAGCAACCTATAAGGTGTAGTCCCAATTGTAGTCTTAAATGCGGTTCTAAAAGCTCATAAAGCATCATCCAACTTCTTAGACCAATTTTTAGGATTATCACCTATGGTTTTCTCTAAGATTCGTTTTAAAGCCCTATTAGTATTTTCTACTTGGCCACTCGTTTGCGGGTGATAAGAAGTAGAGAAACGATGATGAACACCATACCTCTTTAACACCTTAGCAAGTTGGTGATTTGCGAAATGAGTTCCACGATCACTGATTAAGGCCTTAGGACAACCAAAACGACAAAACAGTTGCTTTAAGAAATCAATGACAACCCTTGCATCATTAGTTGGCAAGGCCTTAGCCTCGACCCATTTCGACACATAATCAACCGCCACTAAAATGTAAAGACACTTATTTGAAGGCGGAAAGGGTCCCATAAAATCAATTCCCCAAACATCAAATAGCTCACAAACCTGAATGAAGTTTTGTGGCATCTCATCCTTCTTTGAAATGTTACCTTGACGTTGACAAACTTCACACGTCTCCACTAATGTTTGAGCTTCTTTGAAGATTGAAGGCCAATAAAATCCTGCATCAAAAACCTTCTTACCGGTTACAGATGGTCCATAATGACCACCGGTTGGGCCATAGTGGCATGCATCCAAAATTTCCGGGTTTCTGCACCGGACACACATCTCCTGATCAAGCCATCTGCACACATTCGAAACAAATATGGTTCTTCCCAGAAATAATGCTTAATCTCGGAAAAGAATTTCTTTTTCTGTTGATAAGTCATTTCCTTAGGAAGAACACCTGCACATAAATAGTTAGCAATGTCTGCATACCATGGATCCTCCTCCACATCCACCTGCATTAGAAACTCGTCAGGAAAAGCATCATTAATATCATGCTCCTTTAACTCCTCAAGGTGAGGGTTTTCGAGCCTACTCAAGTGGTCGGCTGCCACATTTTCAGCCCCACTCTTATCTTTAATCTCAATATCAAATTCTTGTAAAAGTAAGACCCAACGAATTAAACGAGGCTTAGCATCTTGTTTCGAGAACAAGTACTTCAAAGCCGAGTGGTCGGTGAACACAATAGTCTTATTCAAAACCAAATAGGGTCTAAACTTATCAAAGGCATAAACCACGGCTAACAACTCTTTCTCGGTCACGGTATAGTTCTGTTGAGCCGGGTTTAAGGTCTTGCTAGCATAGGAAATAGGGCGGAAATGTTTATCCTCCCTTTGGCCTAACACGACCCCTAAAACATAATCACTAGCATCACACATTAACTCAAACGGTAATGACCAATTGGGTGGAGACATAATGGGTGCATTGGTCAACTTAACTTTAAGTGAGTTAAATGCATCAAGACATTCTTTATCAAAATTGAATGGGACATCTTTCTCTAACAACTTGGTCATTGGCCGGGTAATTTTCGAAAAATCCTTTATAAACCGACGATAGAACCCGGCATGACCCAAAAAGCTTCGAATTGATTTGACATTAGTGGGTGGAGGTAATTTAGCTATAACATCAATTTTGGCTTTATCTACCTCTAAACCCGCTTTTGAAACTTTGTGTCCCAAAACAATACCCTCTTTCACCATAAAATGACACTTTCCCAATTCAAGACCAAGTGTACCCTTTCACACCTTTCAAGCATTTTATCAAGACTTTCAAGACAATTTTCAAAAGAACTACCAAAAACAGAAAAGTCATCCATAAAAACTTCCATGGACGTTTCGATCATGTCCTGAAATATGGCAATCATACATCTTTGAAAAGTACCCGGGGCATTGCAAAGACCAAATGGCATCCTCCTATAGGCATAAGTGCCAAAGGGACAAGTAAAGGTGGTCTTTTCTTGGTCCTTGGGGTCAATGGGTATTTCGAAGTACCCGGAGAACCCATCCAAAAAGCAAAAATACTCGTTACCGGCGAGCCGTTCGAGCATTTGATCAATAAAGGGCAAGGAAAAATGGTCTTTGCGGGTAGCATCATTTAATCTCCGATAATCTATACATACCCTCCACCCCGTGACAGTCCTAGTGGGAACCAATTCATTTTTGTCATTTAAAACTACGGTCATCCCACCCTTCTTCGGTATACAATGTACCGGACTTACCCATGAACTATCCGAGATGGGGAATATGATTCCCGCATCAAGCAACTTTATTAACTCCTTTTTAACCACATCTTTCATATTTGGATTCAACCTTCGTTGCCTTTGCACAACCGGTTTAACATTATCAACAAAGTTTATGGTATGTTTGCAAAATTCTGGACTTATACCCGGAATATCGGAAATTTTCCATGCAAAGGCCTTTTTATGGGCCTTTAGGACGGTCATAAGTCTAGATTTCTCATCCTCCATTAATGAGGATGATATGACAACGGGTAAAAGAGATGTACCTTCCAAATATGCATACTCAAGATGGTCCGGAAGCGGCTTGAGCTCCAAGTCGGTAGGAGGGTTCTCTACCGAGGTTAGCACCCGTGTGCTATCACTAACCATGATCTCTTCAAAGGTCTCGTCTTCTGGTGGAGTTTCATCAACACTTAATGCCATAATCTCTTGCATCATATCTCCAACCAACTCTTTCTCTTCTTCACTGCAAGCTAGCAATGCTTCACCTTCTTCCATGTCCAAGAAATCCATGAGCTCTTTCTCCAAAGCATCTTCTTCTTCAATCACATCTAACCTGAAACAAGTTTCATCACAAGAGTATGGATGCTTTAGTGCTCTATCAACATTAAAAACAGCTCGGTCATCACCGACCCCTAAGGAAATCTCCTTAGCCTTAACTCGGATGATAGCATCTACGGTCATAAGGAATGGTCGGCCAAGAATGAGGGGGACTTTAGCATCCGCCCCCATCTCAAGAATAACAAAATCGACCGGAAATATCATATGCCCCACCTTAATTTGCAAACTTTCTGCTATCCCCATGGGATATTGGAAAGATCGATCCGCGAGCCTAATGCTTATACGGGTAGGGGTCAACTCTCCTAGAGACAACTTTCTATAAATGGAATAAGGCATCAAATTAATACTAGCCCCAAGATCGGCCAATGCCTCACACAAATAAGCACCAAAAGAACAAGCAATTAGAAAACTCCCTGGATCTTCCAACTTGGGAGGAATCTGATTCTGAATGATGGCTGAACATTCGGCACTCATAACTGCAGTCTTAGCCTCTTCAAGCTTCTTCTTATCACTGACAAGTTCCTTGAGGAACTTTGCATAATTTGGCATACCTGCAAGCAAATCAACTAAAGGAACAGTTATATTAACAGACTGAATAAGATCAACAAATTTCTTAAAATGTTCCTTGACTTTTTCTTTCCTCAACCGTTGAGGAAATGGGACCTTTGGTTTATATGGCTTCACCGTCGGTTTCTCAGCGGGTTTGGATGGAATGGCCGGTATCGGCACGGCTTGGTTTGGTTCCATCTCAACTTCTTCATCACCCGTTTCTTCATCTTCATTAACCTGCACGAGTGGGGTAGAGTCATCAGGTAAAGGGTTTGCAGAGTCATAAGTCTTACCTGTCCTCGTAGTGATGGCATTCACTTGCTCATTTCGAGCATTAGGAGGGGTATACTTCTGTCCCGATCCTTGATTATTTTGCCCTTGGTTATTGAATTGAGGCTTTGGGTTCTGCTGAGTGTTGCTCGGTAGAGTACCGGGCTGCCTATTTGAGTTTCCTAGCCTCTCAATCCTTCCTTCTAAATCCTTAATGGTGGCTTGTTGATTCTTTGCTCCTTGATCCAACTTATGTCCGAGCCCATCCAAGCGAGTAGTCAAAGCGTCCAACACAGAAATCACCTTCTTGGACTCTTCTGCAACATGTTCATTAGTTGCTTTCTGGGCACTAATGAAATCTTTCACTATGTCTCTTAGTTCTGGATCCGAGCCTCGTTGATTGTTGAACCTACTAAACCTGTTACCACCATAACCAGAATTGTTAGTATTAAAAGAAGAAGTAGGGTAAGAACTACCTGATGGCCGGTTTTGATAACCGGTATTTTGGTTGAAATTCCCTTGATTCTGAACATAACTAACATCTTGCACTAGTTTATCCGGGCAATCCTCCGTATAATGCAAGTCCCCACAATGCTCACAACCGTCAGCCATGACCTTAACATCTCTTTCAAGGCTCTTGAATCTATTATCTTGATTATCAAACCTCTCATTCATTTGCTTCGAGAGAGCCTTGACTTCGGTAATAAGCTTAGAGTCTTCACTACTTTCCACTTTAGCCACAGTGGTTCTACTAGACCTCTTGTCTCGGTCCTCATCTCTTGTTGAATACTCCTTAGCCATATCCTCAAGTATCTTATATCCTTCATTTGGGGAAATGTTGTTGAGACTTCCCCCAAATGCATACCTGAGATCCCTTTTGGTTTTTCTATCTAAACCATCATAGAAAATCTCAAAACTTTCTTAGGTACCCATACTATGTCCGGGGCAATTTCTGAGCATTTCCTTAAACCGTTTCCATGCATCAACAACATCTTCACCGGATTCTTGAGAAAAACCTCTGATTTTATTTTCTAATTGCCTTTGAGTTCTCACAGAATAAAACTCATCAATAAATCCTTCACGAAGTTCGGCCCAAGTGGTGAATGAGTTATCGGGTAACTCCTTAAACCATGAAGCTGCATCTCCAATGAGAGTTAAAGGAAATAGTTCCAACTTAACAGCCTCAGCTTGCCCTGTTCCATACTGATACAACCTACAGATCTTCTCAAACCTCTCAAGATGTGCATATGGGTCATTTCTTCGAATCCCATCAAACTTATCATCTTCAACACTCTTGAGGTGATTCCCTTTCAAAGAAAAATCTACTGAAATAGCCGGAGGGCGAATAGCTGTGCCCCGGTCCGCCGGTATATTTCTTCTTCTCTCCCCGTAAGGACGGGCGTTCGGATCTACCGGTTGTTCATCACCCATTCTTTTACCCCTTGGTTGTTGGTTAATATTAAGGTTAACCCGAGGGAATACAAGTACACTCGGTTCAGGTGTTTGAACTTTCTCCTCTACTTCTGAATCTGAATCTTCACCTGTTTTGAAAAACTCCGATGATCTCTTCAATTGATCGGCCAACTGATCTTCCAAGTTCTGGGTGGGTGGAACACTG
This sequence comes from Erigeron breviscapus, assembly GCA_034093135.1. NCBI lineage: Eukaryota > Viridiplantae > Streptophyta > Magnoliopsida > Asterales > Asteraceae > Erigeron > Erigeron breviscapus. The sequence goes on along the minus strand of CM067167.1, from coordinate 146,467,753 downwards.
GTTGCGGTTTCTAAATCTATTTTGACTGGTGTGGATGGTTCCTGGTTATCTCTTGACACAAGTCGACGTCTGACTTTCCCTGGATTAGACAAAGGGCTAAGCAAAGGTCGTCCAGAAGCTCTTGTGTTCATCAACTAGCAAGAACCTGCACAATCACCACAAACAAACCGTCAACCGCACCTGTGGTATAATTGAAATGAAATAAAATACAAACTATCTAGTAAAGCAATAACTTTCTCACAAAGTGAAAAATGATCGAACTACAAAATAAAACAACTACTTAAACAAAAGTTCCCGGCAGCGGCGCCAAAAACTTGATGTGTAAAATCGAGTTTAAAAATTAAAACAAGAAATACCATAGAACTGACTACTACACACTCTCGGGCAGTGGACCCGTTCGTATATAGTATAGCTAAAAGGTAAGTCCAGGATCGAACACAGGGACTAAAGTTAAGTAATTGTTAACATTAAGTAATTCAAGTAAACAGAGGGTTTTGTGACCGAATTGTCACTTTGCAACAAGTAAAAGTAAATAACTGAAATCCGGTATTACCGGGGCAGGGATCGTCCTCAAACGATATTGAAAATGTTTTTATGACAATAATTTAAAAGACATCCATCTTGATTTCGCTCAACAATACGCTAAGATTGCACATAAATGAAGTTCAAATCCAAATTAGTTGATTAAATAACCGAGACTCAAACAAAGCACCAACCCCGTACCCGTCAAGTTAATGACATCATTTGACTCTCTTGCTTAACTAGTTTCGTTACAAAGACCGGTACCCCAAGACATCTTTTATAACTTCTCTAATCAAACAATTGTTTTGGTTATTGAGATAACAATTATACCTATCGATTGTACCCAACCGTTAACACATTTCTCCCTATTATCATGAACAATTATCTACCGTACCCGTCATAGACCCAATCGTTTGTACCCAAACAATCAAAATGAAATATATGAAATCAATAACTACCATTAAAGACACACATAAATCACCAATCAATTCAAGATAAATAATAAGGAAGAAATACGCTAAGATCTCGATATAACGTTAAATGAAATCAACATTGAATTAATAAAATCGTGCAATCTTTACATATTGTCTCACTCCATCAAGATGGATGATGAAGCGATTAGCCACTCATATTAAAATAAGAATAACAAAGAAAATATGAAGAAATCATTGTTACCGAATGATAATAATTGAAAGCTACGAACGAAATTGATCCAATCGTGTTTGAAAACCTAAAATATGATGAATATATGAAAATATCTCTGAATAGGTCTTCAAAAACGGCTGGGAGAAGAGAAGAAGGGTTTTGGGATAATTTTGCATGCTATTTATATGCCTCCAAAAATCTGCCAGAATCGGACCCAGTTGCGGCGCAACTCATGTAGTTGCGGCGCAACTATGTTTGACTCGAGAGTTGACTTTGACTTTCATTGACCAAGGCTGGCTTGAACTAGAACGCATTGCGGCGCAACTCACTTGATTGCGGCGCAACTTATTCTTCTGCTTTTCGGTTGCGGCGCAACTACTAGTTGCGGCGCAATTGGACGTTGACTAGCAGTTGCGGCGCAACTCAAGTTGCGGCGCAACTCTAGTTGCGGCGCAACTCAGACTGCGGCGCAACTGAAAAACAGTGATAAGTTGCGGCGCAACTAGGACAGTTGCGGCGCAACTCATGGTTGCGGCGCAACTCCCAGTTGCGGCGCAATTGGCCTTCTTCAGCTTTGACTTTTGTTGACTTGCTGCACTCTTCATCCAAATGCTTCCGAAATCCTCCGTTAGCACTTACTTCACCTCAACAATGTCGTTTTCTCCAGATTTACGCTTAAATACCTGTCAGTAACCTGAAACACTAACAAATACCATAAACGCACCAAATGTATACTAAAACGACTCATAAACCATGCAAAATCAACTAAATACAATGTGAGAAATGGGTATAAAATACGACACATCAGGTACCTATTTGAACACCGCTCCGTCCCACCGGTACCGGTAGGGTGGGGAGGAGAGTGGGGAGGGCAGTCCCCGGGCTCGTCTCGATATATTTGACCGTTTGCTTCTTTTCCAAGGTTTTTTTTGTTTTTTTTTTAACAAACCGCCATTTCCATCGATATATATACATATATGTGTGTATGTGCAGTTGTGTGTGGTGGGAAGAAGACGGCTAGAAGACGGCTTATCCATTCCATCGATATATATACATATATTTATTAAATTCAAATTTACATTTTATACCCTCAAGTTAACCTATTTATTATATTGGCTCTTTTTTTTCTATATTTTATTTTATATACATTACTATTATCATTAGTAATATTTTAATGGGTTTTAAGTGTTTATAAAATTTTCGTTATGTAGTTATAAAAACTGTTTGCTGAAAATATTAGTAATTATTTTAGTTTTGTAATTTGTATTAATTTTTATTTTAACTTTAAAAAATAAAAAAATAATAAAGAAGGGTGGGGAGGGGCGGGGAAGCTCCGTGCATTTAGGGAGTGAGCGGGGAGGAAGAGAAAAAGCGGGGAGGGGCGGTGAAGCACTCCCCCACCCTTATGGTTATGTTATTGTGATTCTTATTTGTAGTGATGAGGGTGTGTTTATGTAAGTATATGTCACTTGGCCATGTTATGTTATGCACCTCTTCAGTGGGTCGAACCCATGACCCATCTCTTTGACCCAACCCTATCCTCCCCTCCTATCCATCCATTCATTCAATAATTCTTCCACTTCTCTCACTACATTCAATTCAAGACAATCTTCACTCTCCCTCTCTAAATTCTTCTCTTCATTTAATGTTTTCATGCTAATTTAATACTAGAATCATCATCATTACCATTAATTAATCATCTTATCCAAAGATCTAAAGTCAAAGTGCAAGAAATTGGGTGTTATAGCTTAAATTCGGAATTTAAGGCTTTATTGGAGGATTTTGGTAAGCAACTTGTCTCAATATTATCATTTTTATAGTTGTAAACTTATTTCCCATCTTATACAACTATTTATGAGTCAAAAATCAATTCAAAAACGTTTATGGGTCGATTTAGGGTTGAAATGGGTAAAATCGGGTCAAAAATCGGGTTTTATGCTCAATTGATGATATGGATCGGTTTTTTGTAGTGGGAAGTGTTTAAAATCATGTTGTAGTCTAGCATAAGCAGGCCCTTACACGAAAATTTGGGTGGAAACCCATTTTGAACCAAAATTAGGGTTTTAATAAATAAAAATTAGGTCAAATGCAAATTTAAGATTTAAATCGAAATGGTGTTATGGGATTCGTTTGTTTACACCAAATTATGTATAACAAAGTATAAAAACGGGTCTAGATGTACTGCTATCGTCTTCTCCTTGCGAATTAGGGTTTTGAGCCATAGGTCAAAGTTTTACCTAAAAGTCAAACCTGCACATCCCTTCATTTTTGCCCAGAAAATCCTCCTTGGCTTTGCTCCAGCGTAACCTACGGCCTTCTGGCCATACCTTACGGTGCTCTACATCTCAAATTTCCACCTTACGCCCCATCTCCTCTGTCTACGCCGTGTTTTTGTGTTCCAGACGCTGAAAACAAGCTTTCCGAGCAACCGTAGCTTACGGTAGCATTCACCGTATCCTACGCCCTTACTTCCTTTCCACCGTACCCTACGCCCATCCTTACCGTAATCTACGCCCCTCTATGTTTCTGTTACCATACCTGACGCCAACAGCCACTGTACCTTACGGTGGCTCTGTTGATGAAATTTCCAGAATTTTGTTTTTAGTTCCCAAATCCAATGAGTACTTCAAGCTACTGTCTACCACGTTTCATGAGTTTATAAATATTACTTCCAACCTATGTGGTGCCCAAAGTTGATGTATATATCTATATGTAAGTGTATATGTATATACATTTATATGTAGGTGTAATATTTATACTTAATACATTTGTCATGTAAATAAACGATAAGTTACGAGCTTCAAAAATTCTTGGACGCTAGTAGCTCGTTAAACGCTTATAGCCCGACCTATCTTGTGTTGGTCACGAGACCTAATCATTGTCTAAAGTCTTGAGTCTCAATTGGAGCTTTAATTGGGAATAAGAATAAAATGAAATAACAATTTATATATAAGATGTTAGGTCCAGATTTAGTCCAGACTTACTGGACTGGCTCCAGACTGGACTACTGGAACCTTATTTAGGTTTGTTAAGAAACTTGTTTTGCTGGTCTTGCTCCAGACCCGACTACTGGAGCTCACTGAAGATCTGACCAGAAAACGTTTCTACTGGACCTACTCCAGACTTGGAATCTGGAGTCCCTCTAAAGATTTGTCCAGAAATAATTGAAGACTAGTGAGCATTTACTTGTACAGGTAATCTGGAGCATTCTCCAGATTAGCTCACTGAAGACTTCACCCCAGTCCAGATCTACTCTACTGAAGACATTCTGACTGAAGTCAAAGACTGAAGTCTGAAGGAAGAAGACTTAACAAATGGCGGAGTCCACTGGAAAGTCTTACCAGATCTGCACACTGGAGGATTGTTATTGTTCTAGATCCTGCAAGTCTGAACACTAATATCGAGGATTGACTTTTGCCTTTAACACACTTTCCAAAGAACAATCCACTTGTTCTTTAACAAAGTATACGTGTGTTAAGGTGGTTGGATAATAGGATACACTTGCACTTGATGTGACTTTATCCTTATTCTTATCCAATACATTTAATGTTCTTGTCGGATCATTAAATGTATGCCAACCATATTTGTACGGCACAAATTCACTGGTGAATTTGTTGCCTATAAATACAAGTCATTTCCTTGACAAAAATACTTTTAAGCATTCCTTTTGCATTTAAGTGAATTTGTACAAATACTCTCGATCTTAAACAGGGATACTTCACAACTTTAAGTATCTCGATCCTAAAGAGCTATTTGACAAATATAGATCATATTGTAACTCATAGGTTGTTAGGATACTCACTTAATTGTGTTATCTTGATTCCGCAACAACCTTGTATTTTATTTACACATCAATAAATGAAATACCCATGAAACATACATAATGGTCCACTTTATTTGTTTATTGCTTTAAGTCTTGTATTACTTTGTTTATATATCTTGCATCCTTATTTACAAGTAATACTAGTCCATATCTAGTGATTATTAGACTTGTTGTATTTTACACTTTCTATTGGTTAACCATCTCGTTAATTAAGGGACTCACATTTGGTATCAGAGCAGAAGGCTAATCATTGCCTAGATCTGTTCTTGATGGCTAACCAAGAAAATACACAAGGTTTTAGTCTTGGTCCCGATCCTAATGTAAATATTCATGATCAAAATGAACCACAAAATGTTAATAACACTAATCCTCCACCTCCTCCTCCTACTCCTGCCTCTCCACACGTGCATGTGCACTACTCGAATAATCCTGTTCCTAAATTCAGTGGGAACAGTGATGAATTTGGTACGTGGAAGACTAGGATGGTTTTGCATGTCACTGGTATTGAGAGGAACATGATGAAGATTTTAAACGAAGGTCCTTATGTACCTACATCACCTCTCAATCCACTTCTTGATCCTTCTGGATCTAGAAGGGGAAGGGAAAAGAGGGAGGAACATTGGTCAGAAGAGGAGAGGAGATTGGTGAATCTAGACACCCTCCTTAAAAACATGATCCTCGGGGCTGTTCCAGAAACCCTCATTCCCACACTAGTTCTTTTTCCTAGTGCCAAAACCATGTGGGATGAGCTTCTTAACCAACATGAAGGAGAAGATGACACCATTGTCACCAGAAAGGTCTCCTTAAACAAGAGGTATGAGTCATTTTTTGCTCAACCTAACGAGTCTCTCACTGGTACTTACACCAGATTTATGAGTATCATAAACCAATTGAGAGGTCTTGGGGTTGAGAAGGACAAGGATATACTTCTGGAGAAATTTTGTGACATTCTACCCACCAAATGGTCTCACATGATACTTGTTTTACGACAAGGTAAAACTCTGCACACACACACTCTCTCAACTCTATATGGAGCCTTCAGGTACACTGAAGAAAATCAAGCTCAGAGAGTGGTTGCAGAACAAGATGCTTTTAACCATGCCTCCAGTACTCCTAAAGTGGTTAGTTATTCTGAACCACAAAACGTTAATAACACTAATCCTCCACCTCCTCCTCCTACTCCTGCCTCTCCACACGTGCATGTGCACTACTCGAATAATCCTGTTCCTAAATTCAGTGGGAACAGTGATGAATTTGGTACGTGGAAGACTAGGATGGTTTTGCATGTCACTGGTATTGAGAGGAACATGATGAAGATTTTAAACGAAGGTCCTTATGTACCTACATCACCTCTCAATCCACTTCTTGATCCTTCTGGATCTAGAAGGGGAAGGGAAAAGAGGGAGGAACATTGGTCAGAAGAGGAGAGGAGATTGGTGAATCTAGACACCCTCCTTAAAAACATGATCCTCGGGGCTGTTCCAGAAACCCTCATTCCCACACTAGTTCTTTTTCCTAGTGCCAAAACCATGTGGGATGAGCTTCTTAACCAACATGAAGGAGAAGATGACACCATTGTCACCAGAAAGGTCTCCTTAAACAAGAGGTATGAGTCATTTTTTGCTCAACCTAACGAGTCTCTCACTGGTACTTACACCAGATTTATGAGTATCATAAACCAATTGAGAGGTCTTGGGGTTGAGAAGGACAAGGATATACTTCTGGAGAAATTTTGTGACATTCTACCCACCAAATGGTCTCACATGATACTTGTTTTACGACAAGGTAAAACTCTGCACACACACACTCTCTCAACTCTATATGGAGCCTTCAGGTACACTGAAGAAAATCAAGCTCAGAGAGTGGTTGCAGAACAAGATGCTTTTAACCATGCCTCCAGTACTCCTAAAGTGGTTAGTTATTCTGAACCACAAAGTACAGCACTGATATCTTCTGAGAATGTATTTTCTATGAAGAAGATGGTGTCTGAACTTATGGATTCTGGAGAGTCCAGTCAAGTCTCTCCAGACTGTTGTGATGAAACTGAAGATGATGACCTTATTGCAATGATTGCTAAAACGTTTAACCGTTTCAAAGCAAGAGCAAATAAGCCATCTGGACAATTTGCATCCAGTTCTTCCACTGACAAGACCAATTTGACATGCTTTAAGTGTGGCAAAAAGGGTCATTTCATGAAAGAGTGCAGGTCCAACCAGTTTGCATCCAAGCCTGGTCCATTCTCTTCTAATAATAAGCCTGATGATAGCTATAAATTGAAATATAAAAAGCTTAAGGCCCAAATTGCTCTCATGGCACAACAAATGGAAACAAATAATAAGTGCATGATTGCTACAACTGAAGAGAAGTGGGTTCCTTCTGATGACTCATCTGTTGATGAAGAAGAAGAAAGAGATTGCTGTTACATGGCTCTGGAAGTTGATGAGCACCTGGTGAAGGAAGATGTCACATCTGGACGATGGGTGGACATAATTATTAAAAAGGTTAGTGATTATGATAATGCAACTGACCAAGAACTAAAATTGGACATTGCTGAAGCTTTAAATTCTGATTTGATTTTTGTAGAAACTGTTAGATCTGATTGTGTAAATGGTCTAGAAACAGATTCTTCTGAAATAAATGCTTTAAAATCAAAATTAAAAGAGCTTCAAGACATTGAACTGGCATTTCAAGCCCAGGTTCTGGTAACTGAACAATTGATTCAAGAAAAGCAAGATCTTGAGATCATTCTAGAGAAAGAAAAACTGGTAATAAAGTCATGGCTAGAAACTAAAAAGCCATATGATGCTTCAGTTAAACAATTTCCTGCTCAAAAACGTGCATATTTAGATGGAAATACTAATGTTGCATCATTAATACTAGTAATCGATCGATTACCAGAGGTGTTAAGGCCCACAACTGTTTATGATATGCCTGAAACACCCAAGACCAATTTAGACCCAGTTCAATCCCCAGAGGTTAAGACTGGAGCTGTCCAGATGACTGCTCCAGTTAAAAAGGTGAAGCAGAATAGACCTTTACCTCAGACCAATCCCTTACCAAGCCTTTGACTGGAAAGGCTAAGGTATCATCTGAAGAAAATATTTTGTCCAGGATAGAGAGCCAGATTCAAATTCTGACTCGTCAATCACAAGTTTTAATGCAAGATTAAACTTTCTTGAGGGTACTTCATCTGGCCCTAGACAAAATACAAAACCTTTTTCAAAGAAAGACAAATTTATTTCTCCAGTTGAGAAAAATGAAAAGGTTTTAAAACCATCAACCCCAGTGGTCTTCTCTTCTAAGACCACTATTGAACAAAGTGAACTAGACCAGATTGCCCTAGGGACCTATAAGGGAGGGTCCAGTGAACCCATCAGTCGATGGGTTCCCAAATCTAACTGATAAATATCTGGTGTATGTGTAGGGCGATCGAAAGAAGCTTATCTGGTATCTTGACAGTGCAGCTGGCAGGACGATGACCGGATGTAAGACCCTACTGGAGGAGTTCACCATTTCTGATGGACCCTCCATCACGTTTGGAAATGATGGTTATGGGAAAACTGAGGGATATGGTGTTCTGAACAATGGACAAGTCAAGTTCAGACGAGTTGCATTTGTGAATGGTTTGAAATATAACTTGATCAGTGTAAGTCAACTGTGTGACGATGGCTATCAAGTCTTATTCAATGTTGCTCAGGGCATCGTATTCAACAAGGACTGGAAGGTAGTGTTGATTGCTCCCAGAAAAGGGAATGTGTACGTGATGGATATGGAAAGCTCTCCTTCAGAGCAGGCGTTTCTATACTCAAGCTGATGAAGACACAAACTGGTTATGGCACAAAAGGTTATCCCATTTAAACTTCAAAAACATTAACAAGTTGTCCAGAAAACAACTTGCAGATGGGATACCTTCAGTCTCCTTCAAAAAGGAAAGACCATGTCCAGGATGTGAGATGGGTAAGCAAAAGCGTACCAGTTTCAAGACCAGACAGAATTTCAGCATTACTGAACCTCTTCACATGCTTCATATGGATCTTTTTGGTCCAGTGAACGTTCAGACTCGTGCTGGTAAAAGATACACCCTGGTGATCATAGATGAATTCTCCAGATATTGTTGGGTGATCTTTCTGAGGTCCAAAAGTGAAGCTGCTGCTGAAATCATCAGTCTTATCAAGCAAATTGAGCTCAAGTACAGTCGAAAAGTGTGTCAGTTAAGAAGTGACAATGGAACAGAATTCCAGAATGCAACTCTGGAGTCATTCTGTACTGACACTGGCATCTCCCAGAACTTCTCTTCAGCCCGCTCTCCAGAGCAAAATGGAGTTGTGGAAAGGAAAATAGAACGCTGATAGAAGCTGCCAGGAGTATGCTTGCTGAATCTGGACTGTCTACCAGTTTCTGGGCGGAAGCAATTGCAACTGCTTGCCACACCCAGAATCGATCAGTGTACATCAAAAGACACAAAAAGACAGCCTATGAAGTCTTAAGAAATAGAAAACCAAATATTGGTTATTTCACGTTTTTGGATGTCCAGTTTACATCCTGAACGACTCCAGTCAGCTAGGAAAATTTGATGCCAAAGCTGATGAAGGGTATTTCTTAGGCTATTCAGCCATTCGCAAGGCCTTCAGAGTCTATAACAAGAGACTGGAGAAGGTCCATGAGTCAATTCATGTAACATTTGATGAATCAAATGCCTCAATCAACAAGAAGCCAGTCCCTGACACTCCCCCAGTAACACCAATTATCTTTTGTGAATCTGATCCTATAAACGACAAATTTGAAGATTCACCAGACACAGTTTCCAGTCATCCTGATCTGGAACCTGTTCAGAAAAAGAAACTCTCCAGTAATACTCCATTCTATCCCTCTATTATTTTCAAACTACCCTCTGAAATTAATATTGGTTCAGATGTGCGTACTACTCCCCCAGTATCAGTGTCAGTTGAGAATTTCATACTGAACCAGTACTTCAGGAAATGCCTTCAAATGAAGAATTTCATGATGCAAATCGTGATTTAAATGACTCAGATGAAGATACTGAAGTAATTGGCAAGACCCTCCTCCAGAATCAACTCCAGAGGAGACTCAACTGAATTCTTGCACTGATATTGTTGTCAGTAACAATCCTGGTCAGTACTCCAGATGGACAAAAGCTCACCCTATTGATCAGATCTTAGGTGACTCCAGTCGTGGTGTTCAGACCAGAAGAGCCTCCAGTAATCAATGCTTATACGTCAGTTTTCTATCTTTGATAGAACCAAAGAAGATTGACGAGGCTCTGGAAGATCCAAACTGGGTGACTGCTATGCAAGAAGAGCTTCACCAGTTTGAAAGGAACAAAGTATGGTATCTGGTTCCTTTCCCAGTTGGAAAGAAAGAACCAATTGGAACAAGATGGGTCTTCAGAAACAAAGTAGATGAAGATGGCCACGTAATAAGAAACAAGGCCAGACTGGTAGCACAAGGCTACTGCCAGTCAGATGTCGACTTTGATGAATCTTTTGCTCCAGTGGCTAGACTTGAAGCGATCAGAATTTTCTTAGCATTCGCTGCTAATCATCAGTTCAAGGTCTACCAGATGGACGTAAAGAGTGCTTTCTTGAATGGGAAGCTTGAAGAAGAAGTTTACGTCAGACAACCTCCAGGTTTCGTTGATGACAAGCATCCACATTGGGTATATCGTCTGGACAAAGCGCTATATGGCCTCAGACAAGCCCCACGTGCCTGGTATGATACTCTGACTAAACATTTGTTGAAAAATGGTTTTAAACGAGGTGCAATTGACAATACCTTATTCATTCTCCATGAGAAAGGTAATCTGTTAATGGTACAAATTTATGTTGATGATATAATTTTTGGGTCTACTGATGAAAACATGTGCAAGAAATTTTCTAAAATCATGTCCACTGAATATGAAATGAGTTTGATGGGTGAATTAACATATTTTCTTGGACTCCAGATTAAACAAAACAAAGATGGAATTTTTATTAATCAGGAAAAATATGTTAGAGATCTTTTAAAGAAATTCGATATGAATTCTTCACCATCTAAACCAACTCCAATTTCTGCACCACTGACACTGGACTCGGATCCAGATGGCAAACCAGTGAACACCACTGTCTATAGAGGCATGGTTGGTTCACTGATGTATTTAACGGCCAGTAGACCAGATATTATGTTTTCAACATGTTTATGTGCCAGATATCAGTCTAATCCAAAGGAATCTCATATGCTTGCTGTAAAGCGCATACTGAAGTACCTTAAAGGTGTCCCCAGTCTAGGTCTTTGGTACCCCAAAGGCTCAGGCATGGATCTAATGGGTTATTCAGATTCAGATCATGCAGGTTGTAAGATAGATAGGAAATCCACAACTGGTGGATGTCATTTCCTAGGTGGCAAACTGGTCAGCTGGACCAGTAAGAAGCAAACTTCAGTTTCATTATCCACTGCTGAAGCTGAATACGTGTCTGCAGCCAGTTGTTGTGCTCAGATACTCTGGATGAAGAACCAGTTGCTTGATTATGGTATTAAATATTCAAAAACTCCTATCTTTTGTGATAATACCAGTGCCATCGCTATCTCCAACAATCCAGTCATGCACTCCAGAACCAAACACATCGATCTAAGGTACCATTTCATTCGCGATCATATTATGAAAAACAACATTGAACTCCATTTTATTCCCACTGACAAACGACAAACAACTCGCTGACATTTTTACTAAACCACTAGATGTCAAAACTTTTGAATATCTTGTTGGTGAGTTGGGAATGTTAAACCCTTAAATCTGGAACCTTGGTATTGAACGCCATTGTGTACTACTAAGGATCTTTGATTTAAAGATTCAAAAATTTATTTCTGGATCAACATTCCAGGGAAGACTTGAAAAATATTTTCTCTTAAAAATGTTTAAGTTCAGGGGGAATTAATTTTCTCACTGGACAAATTCTTCAGAAAATATTACTGGTGCTTTGTAAATATGTCCCTCTCACTGGTAACTGGACAGGTTGAAGTGCATGTTTGAGTTGACTTATGTCTTCTTGTAAATGTGTCCCTCTCATTTGTCTGTATTAGTTGACGTGCAAGTTTAAGGTTTCCAGTCTTTCAAAATTGGTTTTCACTGGTACTTTACTGGAGTGTCCCTCCAGTGTACCATCAGTACATGTTCACTGGACTAATCCACCAGTGATACTGGACGGTCCTGTCAACCTCCAGATGCACTGAAATATGTCATAATATTTTCAAAATACTTGATCTTTGTATGTGCCACGTAAGCAAACTTTTTCAAAGATATTTATCTTATAAATCCTACGTGGCATGTAAGTTTTTCAAAACAATGATGGTCTTTTTACTTTGGGAAAACAAAAAGTACAAGTTGTTACTGTTTTGTGGGCTGTAAACCGTCATGCATTTATGTGTGATGTGATGTAATTAATGCGGATCTCAGAACACAATCAAAAATTATATTTGATAATTTCAAATTAATCGTTTGAGTTCCACATTCTCAATCCTATAAATACCCACTTTCACTTTCAATTTCATTTACTTCGAACATTTACTCCCAAATCTAAAATTCCTTCATTCATTTTCCAATCATAATACTCGCATATTAACTTCAAATCCTTAAATTCTTCATTCATTTTCCAATCATAATACTCGCATATTAACTTCAAATTCATTAAATTCTTCATAAACCTTAAATATTCATTTTCATCTTCATCTATAATCAAATGGCACCAAGAAATCTTTTATCTACCGAATATGCTCCGGTCGAAGATGTTGTTAGACCGAGACATATTTCTCTTGATGCGAAAACCATTCGTATCAATATGAATAACTGGATGGCAAAACTTTCCAGTGTTCATCCAGCTCAGTCTATCATTGGGAGATTGAATACGTTCTTTCTCTCATGCCCTCTGTATGGTGCATTAACCCTAAATCCAGGGAAAATGTACCATGACTACTTATGTGAGTTCTGGTACTCCGCGTTTTACAACGAAGAAACTTCATCAATTTCTTACACTCTTAAGGGAGGTACCAGACCGTTAGGTTTCTCAGTGAGTTTGCTCAGGTCTGTTCTTCAGTTAAATTATCATGACCAGAATGAGCAGCCCATGGAACTACCAACAGGCATTAATTTCAGAGAAGTGTGCAGAGTGATGGGGCACACCGAAATTGTTGATGAAAATGGCCAGTTATTGAGAAAAGGAACAATCTATATGAGTAGACTTACAGATTCGTGGAGATTTTTCTTCACTCATTTGGTAGAGTGTCTAGGAGGTAGTTCTGGAGGACTAGATCAGATAAATCAAACGCAACTCCAGATTGCCTATTGTTTATGGTTTGGGATAAGAGTGGATTTTGCTCAGATCCTATTTAATGATTTGGTGGATCGACTGAAGGCAAAGGAGAGAAAACCCCATGTTCCTTATATTCGTTTTCTTTCCCTGATGTTCAAGAATGGTCTAGGAGACCAATATGATGTTAATACTACTCATTTTACTATGAGTGAGTTTTTAAGAGATCTGAACAATTTACAATCAAGAGATGGTGAGGTAGATATTCCTCAGTCCATGCTCTCGTTCCAAAGAGTGGAAGAGAATGTGGCGCCAGTACATGATGTTGAAGAATCATCTGGTAATGATGTGCAGGTTGTAGAAATGGTACAACCAATTAGTCAAGTGGCTCCAGAAAGTTCAAGTCAAGCAACTGTTGAACTTTCCAGACGACCAAGATCTCATAGGCGTCTGATGAGGGGAGGAGTCCAGGTAAATCCATCAACCCATCCCGGTGATACAATTAATATTGATGGATCTCCTATCTTTGAAGAAAATATTGAATCTCTTGTACAAACTGAACAGAGAGTGGACACTGAAGTCCAGGCTGTGGTACAAGAAGATATTGCTGAAGATGTTGAGCAGGTTGAAGCATCTGGTGAGCAAGAGGCTCCACTAGATTTGAATGTTGAGGTTGGTGAACAAGTAGAGACTGGTGAACAATTTGATGTTGGGAATATTCCAGAATGGGATGATGTTGACTCCCCCATGTCTGAGGGATTTGATGTAAGTTTAAACTTTCTGGGTGAAGATGTAGAAGAAGAAGAAACTCTACCTGAAATACCAACACCTTCACCAGAAATACCTACCCCTACACCAGAAATACCACCACCAGAAATACCTACCCCTCACCAGAAATACCACCCTCTACCTGAAATACCTACCCCTACACCAGAAATACCACCACCAGAATCAATGCCACTACCTCCACCACCTTCAATTCCTCAATCAACTCCATATTTCACTCCTTTCATTCCTACAACTCAACCTCCAGTAAACCCAACCGACCAAAGTGTGCCAGTCTCACATGTTGAAACTGAAGAGGACTGGACACAAGTACCTATGATGACCAGATTGACTTCTCATCTGGAACAACCCACTGGTCTCTCCACTTCTTCCTCAACCGAGGTCCAAGGCCTTCTTAGTAAGGTGGCGGACCTGGAGAGATCACTGCACTCATCTTCCCAGGTTATTTCTGACTTCAAGTCTTTGTTATCAAATAATCTTTCTTCAGAAATGAACTTGTTCGCTGGGAATGAGAAGTTAGTGTTCGAGAAGTTGGATGAACTGGTACTGGCCACCAATCAAAATTCTGAAAACATTAAAGTGGCAGTCCAGGGGTTGGAATCCAAAATGGTGTCTTCTGTTCAGACTGCAGTCACTGGCGAACTGGCAGGGCTGAAAGAAGAGGTTAAGAACTTGGTGTTTAGGGTAAGCTCTCTGGAGAGTAGGCCCGTACTGGATCAAGGAGAAGTTGTAAGTGTTATAAGTGATGCATGTACAAGGAAGTTCAGAAACCACATGTTGAAAGAATTATGTGAAGAGGTTTCTGGACTGTCCTTCGTAGTATTTATGATGGGGTTTTACCACAATTTGAGAAGCTACTGGATGAGAAGCTGCCTAAGCACTTGCCTGAACAAATTGAAAATATGAAGAAGGAAGTGCTGGAATTAAAGAAAGGTATGACTGCTTCCTTGCCAGAACAAGGCAGAACATTTGGCTCACTGGATAGGCTAATGATGGAAGAGTTATGGAATGATCTGAAGTCAAGGACTAGAGATCAATCCAAGGGGGAAAATTGTCAGTTCCATCAACTGGTGACCAAGAGAGAACAAGGAAAAGAAAGGAAGAGGTTGTAAGGGCAGTCGCTACTGAAAGCGTTGTTCAGAGAAGGCAAGTGACTGGTACTGATGCCAGTGCACGTATGGCCCAGAGAGCACTTGGCACTGAAGCCAATGTGCAGACTGAAGAAGAGGCTGCTGGTACTGAAGCTGAGCCCCAGTTTGAATCCTTCCCAGACATCCCTACCACACTGAAGGCAGTTAAAGGGAAAGAAAAGATGGTGTCTGGTGAAGAGGAAGAACAGACTGAAGATGTTGACAATGAAACATCTAGGAAGTTACAACAACAGTGCATAATGATTGAAATATTCAAGACAAACCAGAAAAATGAACTGCTGGCCCATCATAGGGATATGGCTACAATGGGTACTCTGGATTCCTACAATGCTGGAAGACTTGGCATAAATATTGAAGTGTTTAAAAGGATGAAGGAGGATCCCAGAGTTCTACAATGTCTTGATGCACTGAATGATGTACATATACGCTCATTCTATGCAGAGGAAGAATAGGTATATGATTCCTTGATTTATGGTGTAACCATTCCAGAGCTTATCAGACAAAGAAAGGAGGAGCTGGTAAGCCTCCAGAAGAAAATAAGAAGAAATGCTGGTGCTCTGGAACTGGAATACAGGAAGAGAATGACTGGTCTACCCAAGCTTACAGCCAAGCAACTGAAGGCAATTAAAGATGGTGATGTTAGCACTTTTATTCCTCTGGATACAACTCTGAAGATCAATAGACAAGAACACCAGTCCACTGAAGGACAACAGAGTGGTGTATCCAGGGAAACTGAAGATATGGTTCAGTTGGCTAAGCAAAAGGCTAAGTTTGAAGAAATGATGACGTTCAGGGCCAATGCAAGAAGAATAATTAATGCTGAAATCACACTGGCTGAACATCATCAAGGTATGACCAGGTTTAATGTAAAGTTGACCAGAGAAGGTAACTTTACTGATGAAAGAAAAGATACTTCAGTCCAAGCATTTGGATGGACTGAACTAAAGGAGATTGGAATGACTTTCAAAGGCAAGACTGATCTCTCTCCAGACGTGAAGGCCTTTATGAAGAGGATTGAGAAGGTCTGGAAGAGAATTCAACAAATGGAAGCTGTGTTGGGTCTGAGACCACCAGTGTCTGTTCCATCATCTCCATCTCCTAAGAGGAAGGCCACTGAAGATGCACCAGGGCATTCATCGAGAAGAAGGGCCTGAACTCTTACCATTGTACTTGTTGTAATTATTTGTTTATGAAAGTTGTAATTATTTTCCTTTTTGATGAAAGTAATAATAGTTGCAAGTTTTTATTTTTACAAGTAGAATGACCAGATTTAGTCTAAGTTAGAACTTAAAAGATGAAACTGAAAACACTCATGATCTATAAAGTGTTTTCCAGTAACTTAGATTAGACTTAAATCGACCAAGTGTTTTCCAGACATACAAATTTGTATATCTATAAGTCTGAAAAATACTTGCATTATTTCTAAACAAATAGGGGGAATTTGTTAGGTCCAGATTTAGTCCAGACTTACTGGACTGGCTCCAGACTGGACTACTGGAACCTTATTTAGGTTTGTTAAGAAACTTGTTTTGCTGGTCTCGCTCCAGACCCGACTACTGGAGCTCACTGAAGATCTGACCAGAAAACGTTTCTACTGGACCTACTCCAGACTTAGAATCTGGAGTCCCTCTAAAGATTTGTCCAGAAATAATTGAAGACTAGTGAGCATTTACTTGTACAGGTAATCTGGAGCATTCTCCAGATTAGCTCACTGAAGACTTCACCCCAGTCCAGATCTACTCTACTGAAGACATTCTGACTGAAGTCAAAGACTGAAGTCTGAAGGAAGAAGACTTAACAAATGGCGGAGTCCACTGGAAAGTCTTACCAGATCTGCACACTGGAGGATTGTTAGTGTTCTAGATCCTGCAAGTCTGAACACTAATATCGAGGATTGACTTTTGCCTTTAACACACATTCCAAAGAACAATCCACTTGTTCTTTAACAAAGTATACGTGTGTTAAGGTGGTTGGATAATAGGATACACTTGCACTTGATGTGACTTTATCCTTATTCTTATCCAATACATTTAATGTTCTTGTCGGATCATTAAATGTATGCCAACCATATTTGTACGGCACAAATTCACTGGTGAATTTGTTGCCTATAAATACAAAGTCATTTCCTTGACAAAAATACTTTTAAGCATTCCTTTTGCATTTAAGTGAATTTGTGCAAATACTCTCGATCTTAAACAGGGATACTTCACAACTTTAAGTATCTCGATCCTAAAGAGCTATTTGACAAATATAGATCATATTGTAACTCATAGGTTGTTAGGATACTCACTTAATTGTGTTATCTTGATTCCGCAACAACCTTGTATTTTATTTACACATCAATAAATGAAATACCCATGGAACATACATAATGGTCCACTTTATTTGTTTATTGCTTTAAGTCTTGTATTACTTTGTTTATATATCTTGCATCCTTATTTACAAGTAATACTAGTCCATATCTAGTGATTATTAGACTTGTTGTATTTTACACTTTCTATTGGTTAACCATCTCGTTAATTAAGGGACTCACAATATATATATTAATATGCAGTTATTAATTATAATATATAATAAAAATATTATTGATAGATCTTGGACGTGAGACGAATCTCGGACGACTTTAATCCGATACTAGCCTATAACTGCCGATCAAGGTGAGTTTCGTAAACCCTCCCTACTCTATTGAGATTCGGGCTGAAAAGTGTACACATACGTGCTTGTTTGATTGTTTGGTTGAATTGATTGACGGCTTATTGATTGTCTGATCGATTGTTTGATTTATGGATGGTTTTGAATGATTGTTTGATGGCTTACGCATATGATTGTGATATTGTGATTATTTAGGGTAGTCGTACATACATGGAAGTCGGTTATGCCTTCAAAGGGTTTTAGATGTGGTGGGAAGGCTGCGGGTGACCCTATATATAAGCATCTAGGACTCGTTGAAAGTAAAATCCTCCTAAGTGTATGTACGTATAGTTTTGGTTGGATTGATGGTTTGATGACGTGATATGACGCATTTGAAATATATGTAAGTCGCCCCGTTATATGACGCATTTGAAATATATGTAAGTCGCCCCGTTATATGACGCATTTGAAATATATGTAAGTCGCCCCGTGATATGACGCATTTGAAATATATGTAAGTCGCCCCGTTATATGACGCATTATTCATTATGTAAGTCGTGCCGTTATTGACGTTATGGGTTGTTAAACTCACGTTATGGATTGTTGAATCCACGTTATGGGTATCTTTATACTCACGTTATGGGTTGTTAAACTCACGTTATGGATTGTTGAATCCACGTTATGGGTATCTTTATACTCACGTTATGGGTTGTAAAACTCACGTTATGGATTGTTGAATCCACGTTATGGGTATCTTTATACTCACGTTATGGGTTGTTAAGCCCACGTTATTGAACGTTATTAATCGTTATATGAATCGTTGTTGTTAAACGTTCATCGTATTGATATTGTGCTAACGTGATCCCTTTTAGGGTTTCCTTGGAACGTGATTAGGTATCCTAATCCTCGTATATCGTTAACGGTTGTTATCCCGACACTTGTTTTCCTATTACTTGTCTCTACGAACTCACCAACTTTATGTTGACCCATTTTAGTACACTTTTCAGGTGAACAGGTTAGCTCAAAGACGAATTGGATGATTATTTGCTTGATCTTGCTTGACTTGGACCTGGACCTCTTGGATCCGTGATTTATTTCCCGATTAGGGTTATGCATGTGTGTGATCCGGATACTTGCATTATTAAATGGTTCGTATGGATTACTTGATCCTTTTTATGCATTTAGATTTACTCTACATAATTTCCATGTCGTGCTGTGCTTTTCTTGTGATACCCCATGATTCCGCCTTGTTGGGGTGTTACAGAATGGTATCAGAGCCGTGGTTGTAGAGAATTAGGTGGATCGATCTAGCCTATAGCCATTGCACCCACATTTCATATTAGCATGCATGATAGGAATTTTGTGTGCAACGTGAATTGTATGACGCATAAAACTTGTTTAAACGGAGTTCGTAGGTTTTCCATGACTTGTGACTTGATTGTTATGTGATGACTTGATGGACGTATATGTTAGTGTCGGGATACACCGTGACTCGTCGAATGAACGTTGACGTATATTATTATAGTTTTATTGTTTAACCCTAGCAAAGTGAAATGATGGAATTAACGGAGTATGACACTCGGTAACCCTAGAGGCGCCTGATCAACAAATCTATGGTTACCCTATGTCATATAAAGTTAATGACCTCGTGGATTGCGCATAGTGGATGAAGTATAGTAGGTAACCCGGTATGTTTAATGAGTGTTGGTTAGGTGGAGGGTTAGCCGCTGGTACACCCTGTATACATACCCGACCAATACTTAGAGAGCATAACGGAACTGAATCTCGACATCCATTCAATATATTAACGGTGTGGAGGGTTAGCCGCTGGTACACCCTGTATACATACACCTTTAATGTATTGAATGTTGAAGTTAAGATTCGGACTATGCTTTACCCGCCTTGTTAGTGACTTGACCCCTTTATATATTTGTATGCAATGGTTTGAAAACGTGGAATTGATTTAGAATCGAATGAAAACGATGATGCTTTGCCTCGTTATATTTGAACTTGAATGTTGATTTGAATATTCGGTTGTGGTTGAATTGGAATTGTGTGATTAGTTAGAATGCGAATAAGATGTTGATAACATAGTTTATTGCCATGATAATATCCCCGTAGAAATACGCGTCCTTGTAATGGTTTAGGATAGTAATTTGGAATTGTGTGATTAGTTAGAATGCCAATAAGATGTTGATAACATAGTTTATTGCCATGATAATATCCCCGTAGAAATACGCGTCCTTGTAATGGTTTAGGATAGTAAAATTTTGGATTGTTTGTTATGTGGCGGGTAATTGCGAATGTCGTGTGTGAATTGTGAGGATTAACTTAGAAATCCAACATGTGTGTTCGAGGAAAGATGGATAAACTAGAGAGAGCTAACATGAATTATAGGCGCCAAGACGAGTAAGAGAAACCGGTTGATCAAGGGAATCAAAGAAGTAGAGGTGGTCGTGGGGGCCGTGGTAATCGTGAAGGACGTGAAAGAAACGAGTGGGTTAAACATCAAAAATGTGTTCCGCCAATCATTGTGCCTTTCTTTGAGTGGCATTCCGATCAATGCTCAAAATTCCCCGGTGGCCGAGGTACTTGTTTGGAGTGTGGTAGTCATGAGCACCACCGAAATAAATGCCCTAATCTTATCGGCCAGCAACAACAAGCTCCACAACAACTTACTCCCCATGGAAGAACTTTTACAGTGATTGCGACCGAGACTCGTGTTGATCCTAAACGTCGTTATGAATACTTTTCTCCTCAACAATCTATATGCCACAGTATTATTTGACCCCGGTGCCGATTTTAGCCTTGTTTCCAATGATTTCGTGCCTTGATTAATGCTAGCCTTAGTCCGTTGTCGTATTACTTCGAACTTGAAATAGTAAATGGCGGGTTAACGAAAATTGACCAAGTTGTCCGTGATTGTACGTTAGAATTGTGGAATCACCCATTTCTCATAGACCTAGTTCCTTTTGATATCGGTAATTTTGACGTGGTTGTGAGAGTGGAATTGGATGTCGGCAATGAATGTGGTCATAGATTGTGGTAGTCGGGTAGTGAGGATACCGTTAGTAGATGGTGAAGCTTTAGTATTTCAAGGCAAGGCGACCGAGCCATGGGATGGGAAAATATATAGTGTTAACGTCACAAAAGTCGAATTGAAGACCGTGCCCGTGATTAATGACTTTGCGGATGTATTTCCGGATGACCTACCGGGTTTGTCTCCATCTCGTCGACTCGATTTCCATATTGATCTTATTCCAAATGCTTCTCCCGTGGCCAAGCACCCTACCGCTTAGCCTTAACCGAAATGCAAGAGTTGGCTACATAACTCAAAGAACTTCATGAAAAGGGGTTTCATACGCCCTAGTCATTCACCGTAGAGCGCACCGATCCTATTTGTTAGGAAGAAAGACGGCTCCTTCCGAATGTGAATCGATTATAGAGAATTAAACAAACTCACAGTGAAAAATCGTTATCCTTTTTCCTCGAATTGGTGATCTATTTGATCAACTCCGATGTGCTCGTTTCTTTTCCAAGATTGATTCGTGATTAAGTTACCACAAATTGCGTGTCCATGAAGATGATATTCCCTGTACGGCCTTTCGAATCCGTTATGGACATTTTGAATTCACGGTTATGCTTTTTGGGGTTGACCAGGCACCGGCTGTGTTCATGGTCTTGATGAACCAGGTGTGTCGACCCTACTTGGATAGGTTTGTCATTTTCTTCATTGGTGACATCCTTGTCTATTCCAAGACGAAAGAAGATCATTCGAAACACTTGAGGAAAGTTTTAGAGTTACTTCGGGAAGAGAAAATTGTATGTCAAGTTCTCCAAGTGTGAACGTTGGCTCGAAGAGGTTCACTTTCTTGGTCACGTAGTGAGCAAGGAAGGAATTCATGTGAACCCATGAAGAATTGAAACGGTGAAAAATCGGAGACAACCCAGACGCCAACCGGGATTCGTCAATTCCTTAGTTTGACGGGTTATATTAGACGATCCATTAAGGGCCTTTCGAAGATTGCCCAACCTCTAACTTTGTGGACTTAACGAGAAAGACGATCTGATTGGAGTAAGAAATGAGAACAAACCTTCCGATTGTTGATAGACAAGTTGTGTGATGCACCCATCTTAAACTCGCTAATGGATCCGATGATTTTGTCATTTATTGTGATGTGTCCGGGCAAGGATTGGGTTGCGTTTGATACGACGGGGTAAAGTGATTGCTTATGCATCTAGGCAATTGAAGGTGCATGAGAAGAATTACCCGACTCATGACTTGGAATTGAGAGCGGTCGTGTTTTTCCTTGAAATGTTGAAGACATTATTTATATGGCACTAAGAGTGCGATCTATACCAGTCACGTAAGCCTTCTACACGGTTTTTGACCGAAGTGGATTGAACATAATGCAACGGAGATGGCTTGAGATTTTTAGTGATTATGATTGCGTTATCATCTAGGCAATTGAGGGTGCATGAGAAGAATTACCCGACTCATGACTTGGAATTGAGAGCGGTCGTGTTTTTCCTTGAAATGTTGAAGACATTATTTATATGGCACTAAGAGTGCGATCTATACCATCACGTAAGCCTTCTACACGGTTTTGACCGAAGTGGATTGAACATAATGCAACGGAGATGGCTTGAGATTTTTAGTGATTATGATTGCGTTATCCGGCCTCACCCGGGTAAAGAAAACGTTGTAGCCGATGCCTTGAGCTGAAAGGAACGTATAAAACCAAGGCGAATTAGGGTCGTGAGTCTTACCGTACAAAGGAGTGTTCGCGACTCCATCATTGAAGTACTACACGACTTAGAAGAAAATTTCGATAGGAAGGACGATGATGGTTTATACTTTGTTGAACGATTATGGGTTCCCATTTTGGTGGGCTTCGGATGATAAATGAAGCTCACAAGTCGGCCTACTCGGTTCACTCGGGTTCCGACAAAATGTATTTGACGTAAGAGACTGATAGTGGTGGCCGGGAATGAAGAAAGACATTACAAGATACGTTAGTGAATGCATCACGTGCTACAGGTAAAAGCCGACCACGAGAAACCACCTGGTTTGCCAGTTCAACGGGTAACACCGCAGTGGAAATGGGAACGAATTGATATGAACTTCAGTACGAAGTTACCTAGATCGAGTTGTGGTCGGGACACCTTTTGGGTGATGGTTGACCGGTTGACTAAGTCGGTTTACTTCTTAGCCACCCGGGAATATGATAAATTTGACATCATGGCACGTTGTACCTCAAAGAAGTAGTATCCAAACTTGGAGTGCCGATTTCCGTCATAACCAATCGGGATACCCGATTTACTTCAAAGTTTTGGAAGGCGTTCCAAAAAGCGATGGGTACTCAACTCGATATGAGTACGGCGTTCCATCCGCAAACCGACGGTCAAAGAGAAAGAACGATTCAAACGCTCGGAGATATGTTAAAAGTGTGTGCCATCGAGTTTGGTGGCAATTGGGATATGCATTTAAAGTTGATCGAATTCTCCTACAATAATAGTTATTATGATAGCATCCAAATGGCGCCGTTTAAAGCCTTATATGAGAGAGAATGTAGATCACCGGTAGCTTGGGCGGAAGTTGGTGAAAGCCAACTCATTGGGCCCGAAATTGTCATTGAAACGACCAAGGTGATCTCACAAATTAAAGAGAAATTGAGGGTAGCCCGAGAACGACAAATGAAGTATGCAAACGTGAGGCGACGGCCTCTCGAATTTGAAGTTGGTGATTACGTGTTGCTAAAAGTATCCCCGTGGAAAGGCGTGGTTCGGTTTGTGAAACGTGGCAAGTTGGGCCAGAGATATATCGGCCCATTTAAAATCCTTGAATGAATTGGCCCAATAGCGTATCGATTGGAACTTCCACAAAATTTGAGTGGAGTTCATAATGTTTTCCATATTTGTAATCTCCGGAAGTGTTTGGCCGATCCAACACTTCACGTGCCTCTTGAAGAAATCCGTGTCGATAAAACGTTGAAGTTTGTAGAAGAACCAATAGAAATCTTAGACCGGGAAACTAGGAAGCTTAAGAACACTCGGTATACACTCGTTAAAGTGAGATGGCGAGCTAGACGTGGACCCGAATTCACTTGGGAACGTGAAGACTCCATGAAAGCCAAGTATCCCCATTTATTTACCGACTCTAGTTAGATTTGAATTTCGGGACGAAATTCCTTTAACGGGGGAATGATGTAATATTCGTGATTTTCGGCCTGTAATTAACATAATTAAACATGATTAGATATAATCTAATCTCACGATTTAGTGAAACTTTATGGAAAATAGCCCCGTTGACTTAACGTATGACTTTCTTTAAATTGTTCTTGAATAATGATATGATTGAACTTTTCGTGACAACTTTATGACATGTGATATGTTAATCGAGATTGCATAGATGTGTTAATCGATAATGTGATGAAAATTAACGTTTAAATTGACTAGGAACTGAAATGGGTCACCCGTGGGTCGAACCCATGACCCATCTCTTTGACCCAACCCTATCCTGCCCTCCTATCCATCCATTCATTCAATAATTCTTCCACTTCTCTCACTACACTGAATTCAAGACATTCTTCACTCTCCCTCTCTAAATTCTTCTCTTCATTTAATGTTTTCATGCTAATTTAATACTAGAATCATCATCATTACCATTAATTAATCATCTTATCCAAAGATCTAAAGTCAAAGTGCAAGAAATTGGGTGTTATAGCTTAAATTCGGAATTTAAGGCTTTATTGGAGGATTTTGGTAAGCAACTTGTCTCAATATTATCATTTTTATAGTTGTAAACTTATTTCCCATCTTATACAAGTATTTATGAGTCAAAAATCAATTCAAAAACGTTTATGGGTCGATTTAGGGTTGAAATGGGTAAAAACGGGTCAAAAATCGGGTTTTATGCTCAATTGATGATATGGATCGGTTTTTTGTAGTGGGAAGTGTTTAAAATCATGTTGTAGTCTAGCATAAGCAGCCCTTACATGAAAACTTGGGTGGAAACCCATTTTGAACCAAAATTAAGGTTTTAATAAATAAAAATTAGGTCAAATGCAAATTTAAGATTTAAATCGAAATGGTGTTATGGGATTCGTTTGTTTACACCAAATTATGTATAACAAAGTATAAAAACGGGTCTAGATGTACTGCTATCGTCTTCTCCTTGCGAATTAGGGTTTTGAGCCATAGGTCAAAGTTTGACCTAAAAGTCAAACCTGCACATCTCTTCATTTTTGCCCAGAAAATCCTCCTTGCCTTTGCTCCAGCGTAACCTACGGCCTTCTGGCCATACCTTACGGTTCTCTTCATCTCAAATTTCCACCTTACGCCCCATCTCCTCTGTCTACGCCGTGTTTTTGTGTTCCAGACGCTGAAAACAAGCTTTCCGAGCAACCGTAGCTTACGGTAGCATTCACCGTATCCTACGCCCTTACTTCCTTTCCACTGTACCCTACGCCCATCCTTACCGTAATCTACGCCCCCTATGTTTCTGTTACCGTACCTTACGGTGGCTCGGTTGATGAAATTTCCAGAATTTTGTTTTTAGTTCCCAAATCCAATGAGTACTTCAAGCTACTGTCTACCACGTTTCATGAGTTTATAAATATTACTTCCAACCTATGTGGTGCCCAAAGTTGATGTATATATCTATATGTAAGTGTATATGTATATACATTTATATGTAGGTGTAATATTTATACTTAATACATTTGTCATGTAAATAAACGATAAGTTACGAGCTTCAAAAATTCTTGGACGCTAGTAGCTCGTTAAACGCTTATAGCCCGACCTATCTTGTGTTGGTCACGAGACCTAATCATTGTCTAAAGTCTTGAGTCTCAATTGGAGCTTTAATTGGGAATAAGAATAAAATGAAATAACAATTTATATATATAGATGTTAGGTCCAGATTTAGTCCAGACTTACTATGTATTTTTTATTATTATATATAATGTATATATATATATATATATAATATTATTGATAGATCTTGGACATGAGACGAATCTTGGACGCTTTAATCCGATACTAGCTTCGTTTGCCGATCAAGGTGAGTTTCGTAAACCCTCCCTACTCTATTGAGATTCGGGCTGAAAAGTGTACACATACGTGCTTGTTTGATTGTTTGGTTGAATTGATTGACGGCTTATTGATTGTCTGATCGATTGTTTGATTTATGGATGGTTTTGAATGATTGTTTGATGGCTTACGCATATGATTGTGATATTGTGATTATTTAGGGTAGTCGTACATACATGGAAGTCGGTTATGCCTTCAAAGGGTTTTAGATGTGGTGGGAAGGCTGCGGGTGACCCTATATATAAGCATCTAGGACTCGTTGAAAGTAAAATCCTCCTAAGTGTATGTACGTATAGTTTTGGTTGGATTGATGGTTTGATGACGTGATATGACGCATTTGAAATATATGTAAGTCGCCCCGTTATATAACGCATTTGAAATATATGTAAGTCGCCCCGTTATATGACGCATTTGAAATATATGTAAGTCGCCCCGTGATATGACGCATTTGAAATATATGTAAGTCGCCCCGTTATATGACGCATTATTCATTATGTAAGTCGTGCCGTTATTGACGTTATGGGTTGTTAAACTCACGTTATGGATTGTTGAATCCACGTTATGGGTATCTTTATACTCACGTTATGGGTTGTTAAACTCACGTTATGGATTGTTGAATCCACGTTATGGGTATCTTTATACTCACATTATGGGTTGTTAAACTCACGTTATGGATTGTTGAATCCACGTTATGGGTATCTTTATACTCACGTTATGGGTTGTTAAACTCACGTTATGGATTGTTGAATCCACGTTATGGGTATCTTTATACTCACATTATGGGTTGTAAAACTCACGTTATGGATTGTTGAATCCACGTTATGGGTATCTTTATACTCACGTTATGGGTTGTTGAGCCCACGTTATTGAACGTTATTAATCGTTATATGAATCGTTGTTGTTAAACGTTCATCGTATTGATATTGTGCTAATGTGATCCCTTTTAGGGTTTCCTTGGAACGTGATTAGGTATCCTAATCCTCGTATATCGTTAACGGTTGTTATCCCGACACTTGTTTTCCTATTACTTGTCTCTACGAACTCACCAACTTTATGTTGACCCGTTTTAGTACACTTTTTAGGTGAACATGTTAGCTCAAAGACGAATTGGATGATTATTTGCTTGATCTTGCTAGACTTGGACCTGGACCTCTTGGATCCGTGATTTATTTCCCGATTAGGGTTATGCTTGTGTGTGATCCGGATACTTGCATTATTAAATGGTTCGTATGGATTACTTGATCCTTTTTATGCATTTAGATTTACTCTACATAATTTCCATGTCGTGCTGTGCTTTTCTTGTGATACCCCATGATTCCGCCTTGTTGGGGTGTTACACATACTATTTAGTTTACAGAGATTTTGTGATATTCAATGAAGGGTTGATTATATTTCAGTCTTTATTTTTTGTTGTTTCAAGAATATTATTTACTTTTCCTTATTAAATTTTTGTAGAATGAATGATGAGATAGCACTTTTAGACTACACTACTATTGTGGTGTAGTATTAAGAAGGAATGTAACAGAATATAGTGATTTTGATTACATTAATATAGAAAAAGAGTCGAATCGGGTATGTACGTGATCATTTATTACAGATATAAAAAGCTTTTTTTCCCGTCTAACCCCTTGAATCCTTTTGGAAAAAAAAAACTCAATTGTTGGATTTATAACTTTTAGTTTTACCTTCTTTATCTATTTTCATGCATAATCACCTATTTGTTTGACCAATTTGATAACCCTATAGATATAAAACCATACAATCAAGTTTTAATTACTGCTAATGTTTTTCAAAAAAATATATCGAAAAATACAATAGCTACTACTTGAAAAAGAATTATTATATAACTAGCCAAATGCCCGCGTGGTGCGACGGTGAGATGGTGGGGGTGATAGGTGATAGAGTGTGATAGGTCATAGGAGGTGATCGATTACAGAGGGTGATAGGTCATAGGGGTGATTGGTGATGGGGTGATCTACCTGGACGGGTTCCGCCCTTAGCCGTACGGGTTCCGCCCTCGTATTTAAAAATTCGTCGAAAGTATATCGAATGACATCGCTAATGAAAAAGCATGAAATTTTAAGAACATCCATATACTTTTTAGAGTAAATTACACGGATGGTACCTGAACTTTACACGAATTTACTCTTTTGGTACAAACTTTTGCATATCCACTCGGAAGGTACCCCAAGTTGCAAAAACCTACTCGAAAGGTACCTATTTGTGACGTCTGTTTATTTGGCTGTTAACTCAAAGCACGTGCGTTTCACGTGATGGCTAGTCTTGTAATTTGCCATTTTTCTCTTTCTTCCTTTGTCTCCAAAACACAATCTGCTTGATTTTCACTTTTTTCTTGTAATTGTGGTCTAATCACAATCTGCTTGATTTTCACTTGATTTTACAACTTCAGCTAGTTAATTTCACAACTACAACAAAAAATAAACATCCAACTAACAACCAAATATATCTTCAATCTTTTAGCTTGATTTTCACTTGCTTTTAATTTGGCATCAACAACATTCTTTGAACGAAGTAAACCTGGAATAATTTCGACTGAGCGAGGGTACATTGCGGGATCAACCCAACCCAAAAACCTACAAGAGAAAAGTGAAAATCAAGCAGATTGTGTTTTGGAGACAAAGGAAGAAAGAGAAAAGTGGCAAATTACAAGACTAGCCATCACGTGAAACGCACGTGCTTTGAGTTAACAGCCAAATAAACGGACGTCACAAATAGGTACCTTCCGAGTAGGTTTTTGCAACTTGGGGTACCTTCCGAGTGGAAATGCAAAAGTTTGTACCAAAAGAGTAATTTCGTGTAAAGTTCAGGTACCATCCGTGTAATTTACTCTAATTTTTATAATTTATCGATGTACGGTTTTTGAGATAAAAGATTTTGAATAAATTAGAGGAATAAAATGATTTATGGATGAGAGGGAAAAAATGAGTGGTTGAGATTTGAGGAGAGAAAAGAAAATGAGTGGTTGAGATTTAAGAGTATTATAGGTATATTAGGTGATGATATTCAAACTAATGGATAAAAGAGAGAGGTAATTTGGGTAGATCAAGTTCTTTTTTGAGAAAATGAGAGGGGATAAATGCTTTATAAGATAGTTTAGATTTAGATTTAGATATTATTGAAAATAATTCAACGAAATTATTACTACTTGATTTTGTTTGGGTGAAAGAAGAATTTGAAGCCAACACCATTAAATTAGCTAACTGGGAAATGACGATGCATATCATGTGATTGAGTTAAGAACTAATATGTACAAACTTTACAATTTTTGGGTACTATTTTGCATTCTTAATAATTCAAGGTATTAAAAAACTTGGTTAATCAAGTTTAGAGTATTAAAATATATTTGGGTCAAATGTGAACACATTGGGGGTCACTTTTTTTTATAGCAAATTCTAATTTGATTTTTTTTTTTAGAACGACATTCTAATCTACTTTTACTCCTAATTTACACGCATGCCTGAGATGAAATCCAGGACTCTTGAAAAATCCCTATTTGTATCATCGATAAACCTAGTTTTGAACTAGTCATCCAACGTGATGTTTCTATTAAGATCATAATATAATATGACACACCGTTATTTCCGTAGAACATTTACCTTATATACTGGAAAGTGGAAACCAACTAGTTTTTTACAAGTATTTATGCATCATGTTGCATGTGTTGCAACTTTACTCATACAAGAGTACAAGACCTTTCCAGATTTTACTTTCTTTTTTCTTGTTTCTTATAGTGATAAACATAAAAAATATCTACTTATCATACTATTTACCTCTCTGTTCTTACAAAGACTAAAATGTGCAATCTAAAAGCTTCAACGTACGTAGTCGCTATTATCATCTGTATGTTTCTTGCTTATTTATGTTTCTTTTTTCCATTTGCAGTTACAGAACATATTTTCGGAAATATATATTTAAAATAAAAGGGTGGATGATTTTATAACATTATATTTTATGTTACTCCCTCCGTCCCACTAAATGTGTCCTATTTTGAATTTTCAAAGTCTTCCTTTATAAAATTTGACCTTAAATATTTTGATTTATGTTATATAATATTTGATGAAAGTTATATGAATTGATTGAGTTTTAAATGTGTATTTTATTGTTATAATTTTCATCAAATATTATATAACACAAATCAAAATATTTAAGGTCAAAATTTATAAAGGAAGACTTTGAAAATTCAAAATAGGACACATTTAGTGGGACGGAGGGTATATTTTATTTTCATCCAAATCTTATAATAGTAGATTTGTGAAGTGTAAATTATAGGTGACATGGATTGGATAAATTACTTATTCTATTTTTTTTTGCCGTGGATAAGTATATGGTACAC
Source organism: Erigeron breviscapus (assembly GCA_034093135.1). Classification (NCBI taxonomy): domain Eukaryota; kingdom Viridiplantae; phylum Streptophyta; class Magnoliopsida; order Asterales; family Asteraceae; genus Erigeron; species Erigeron breviscapus. The sequence continues at coordinate 146,437,447 of CM067167.1, read as the reverse complement.
TTATATTGATATCACTCACCCCATCAATTTATAGGATAACACATCATTTGCGACACCATTGGACAAAGGAGATGATACTAGTGCCAACATATTTATGAAGTTTGGGGCTAGTTTATGTAAAAGATAATCATGTATTCATGTGTGAATGAAGATATAATAACCAACAAAAGAGATATAATAACCAACAAACTTCGATCCATTAATAAGATATTATTATTATACAGTAAGAAACCGAAACAACAAAAGAGAATCGAATTCTTCAATCGCTAGAACCGCATTTTATTCGATATAAATTGCATTCCACAACTGTCATTGACTTTGCTTATATATAGTAACACATACCAGTATAATGACATCTAATCTAAATTTGACATTCTATATATAGGTATAAATGAATGTTCGTTTTTGCTGAATATTATATAGAATTTTATTGTACAAGAAGAAACTTGTCATATTACGATGTCTTCTATCCTATCTCCAACTTTCCATTTTTGGTTTCTACACTCTACTCTAAAACTTTAGCCTAAACGTTGTTGTTCACAGTTCACCATAAACGAATCATTCCTATTATATGTAGAACCACTTTTTGATTTCTTGTCACTTTTTTCTTTCTTCTTTTGTAAGGGTTTAGGGGTTGGTTAGGTTATATGTCTTGATCATTGTCTTTCTCAATCTTCGATTTCTCATTTAAAAAAGAATTCAACTCTATGAGAACACCCTTGATTGGATTTAAACTTCCAACAAAGGTAGCTATAACTTGGCCTAAATAAACTTGTACACTCTATATGTTTCGAAGCGGGTGTAAGTTACTAACGAACATATACTCTTAAAATTTTGTGAAAAAATGTATTCGATCGGTAAGCGGTACCCAAACTATATTGCTTCAATAATCAATGAAACCACTTAATTAACAATAGTCTAATTCAGCATACACATATACAAAAGATTTTGCTAGAAGAATAACTAAATGTAATGACCTCAAAAAGATAACTAAACAAAAATAGGAAATATGTTTATATTTTGCGACTAAGAAAAAAAGCGTTAAATTTAAGTATACGTCGCATCTTATTTTAGCTCCTAATAAATATAAGTCATAATTATCTTCTTTTTTTTTTTTTTTAGAACGACAAGTGTTAGATGTTAATGATTTGAACCCAAGCAGTGATATCCAAGATGGGGCAGTATGTTAGAAATTGGAACCCGTACACTCCTGCAAAACAAGAGTTATAACGCTTATCCTTACACGCTCAAGAGGTACAGACCTGAAACCACAAGGAATCAACGATCATGGGTCTCCACGCTAACATCTTCTCTGTCAGTTCCCTTAAAAAGGGCCCCAACTGGCCACTTGATTTGAGACCAAATGAACAAAAGAAAAAAAGTTTTAAATTTTTAGTTAAAGAGATCGTACGATAATACGATGCATCGCACAGACAAATAGCCACCTAATTATGAAAAAAGTTACCAACAAGGATTAAAGAGAAATTGTTACAAACTGTCCCTGTGGTATGCCCGATACGCAATTTCATCCCTGTGTTTTTTTTTTCATTAGGTATCCCTGGGCTTTTCATTTTCATTGTAAATTGTCCTTGACCCTAACAGACGTCATTTTTGCTCGGTGAACTTGTCACGTGCAGATCACATGAGGGTAGAATCGTCTTTTTACCAACCATAGAGACTATTTGTGACATTTGTTTTTTCTTTTAAACAGATATATATCTCTATCGTCTATATCTAAATAAATCCCAATATTTATCAACAATACTTATACAATTGGCTTAAACTTATGACCATTCATTCATGAACCAAACATCATCATCATCATCATCCTAAACTCTAAAAACAAAAAACCCATGGCCATGGGGAACGGATAGATCCGAGTGATCCTCTGATTTCATACAATTCATCACATCATTCATTTCTCACTAGCAAACAACTCCTACCTCCTTATAATAATAGTAACTAGTAAAAATAGTAGAAGGGGTATAGTAGTGGTTGTAGCAGGGACGTAAGCACCCCCCAAACTCAATTTTATTTATTTTGTTTTGTTTTATTTTTAACCAACTAGTTTGCAATTTTGGAAACCAAATACAACAATTAAGAGTAAAAGAGTGGAAGATTTAACCAAAGAAACACGATGTTGCGGTGGTAGACTGGTAGACAAATTTTGCAGGTGGAGGTGGGCGTCGGAAAAATATGGAGGTGTTTGCCGGAAAAACGTGGCGGTGATGATGGTGCCCGAAGTGGTGGTGGTTTTGTTTAAGGGTAATGTTACTCTTAAATTAAAGGAGGTTAATCTTGTTAAGGAAAATGATAATGGGTGATTTATACTTGTTGGCGGTTCCCTAATGGTGTGAAGTACTTATTAGTTTCACGCCACCAAGTGTAAAGTTTAGGTGTTTGTGTATGTTTTTCATTAGGGTTTTTAGGTGAATCCTTTGAGGGGTATTTATAGGCCCCTTAGGAAGGATCCAGAAGCTGGAGGGTTAACGGCAACAAT
>CM067167.1:146404947-146427447 GCA_034093135.1 Erigeron breviscapus | reverse complement strand
TTTTTTTTTTTTTTTTTTTTTTTTTTTTTTTTTTTTTTTTTTTTTTTTTTTTTTTTTTTTTTTTTTTTTTTTTTTTTTTTTTTTTTTTTTTTTTTTTTTTTTTTTTTTTTTTTTTTTTTTTTTTTTTTTTTTTTTTTTTTTTTTTTTTTTTTTTTTTTTTTTTTTTTTTTTTTTTTTTTTTTTTTTTTTTTTTTTTTTTTTTTTTTTTTTTTTTTTTTTTTTTTTTTTTTTTTTTTTTTTTTTTTTTTTTTTTTTTTTTTTTTTTTTTTTTTTTTTTTTTTTTTTTTTTTTTTTTTTTTTTTTTTTTTTTTTTTTTTTTTTTTTTTTTTTTTTTTTTTTTTTTTTTTTTTTTTTTTTTTTTTTTTTTTTTTTTTTTTTTTTTTTTTTTTTTTTTTTTTTTTTTTTTTTTTTTTTTTTTTTTTTTTTTTTTTTTTTTTTTTTTTTTTTTTTTTTTTTTTTTTTTTTTTTTTTTTTTTTTTTTTTTTTTTTTTTTTTTTTTTTTTTTTTTTTTTTTTTTTTTTTTTTTTTTTTTTTTTTTTTTTTTTTTTTTTTTTTTTTTTTTTTTTTTTTTTTTTTTTTTTTTTTTTTTTTTTTTTTTTTTTTTTTTTTTTTTTTTTTTTTTTTTTTTTTTTTTTTTTTTTTTTTTTTTTTTTTTTTTTTTTTTTTTTTTTTTTTTTTTTTTTTTTTTTTTTTTTTTTTTTTTTTTTTTTTTTTTTTTTTTTTTTTTTTTTTTTTTTTTTTTTTTTTTTTTTTTTTTTTTTTTTTTTTTTTTTTTTTTTTTTTTTTTTTTTTTTTTTTTTTTTTTTTTTTTTTTTTTTTTTTTTTTTTTTTTTTTTTTTTTTTTTTTTTTTTTTTTTTTTTTTTTTTTTTTTTTTTTTTTTTTTTTTTTTTTTTTTTTTTTTTTTTTTTTTTTTTTTTTTTTTTTTTTTTTTTTTTTTTTTTTTTTTTTTTTTTTTTTTTTTTTTTTTTTTTTTTTTTTTTTTTTTTTTTTTTTTTTTTTTTTTTTTTTTTTTTTTTTTTTTTTTTTTTTTTTTTTTTTTTTTTTTTTTTTTTTTTTTTTTTTTTTTTTTTTTTTTTTTTTTTTTTTTTTTTTTTTTTTTTTTTTTTTTTTTTTTTTTTTTTTTTTTTTTTTTTTTTTTTTTTTTTTTTTTTTTTTTTTTTTTTTTTTTTTTTTTTTTTTTTTTTTTTTTTTTTTTTTTTTTTTTTTTTTTTTTTTTTTTTTTTTTTTTTTTTTTTTTTTTTTTTTTTTTTTTTTTTTTTTTTTTTTTTTTTTTTTTTTTTTTTTTTTTTTTTTTTTTTTTTTTTTTTTTTTTTTTTTTTTTTTTTTTTTTTTTTTTTTTTTTTTTTTTTTTTTTTTTTTTTTTTTTTTTTTTTTTTTTTTTTTTTTTTTTTTTTTTTTTTTTTTTTTTTTTTTTTTTTTTTTTTTTTTTTTTTTTTTTTTTTTTTTTTTTTTTTTTTTTTTTTTTTTTTTTTTTTTTTTTTTTTTTTTTTTTTTTTTTTTTGGATATTGTATGGATATTTTGTTCCTCTTCTCTTAATATTGCTCATTGCGATTCTTTATGAGTTTGCAGGGGTTCCTCTTCAGGGTGAATTGCCCGATCCTCAGCTTTGCCGCATGAGTCTGTATATGACGGTTCCTGAGCATCTTAGGACCATGCTGGATACCATGTCTGCGCAGAGGATTGCTGAGATGACGAACCAAGCTCTTTTTGCTGCTGGTATGATTGGTTCGGCCAGCAGTGCCAGAGTGCACTATCTGGAGGAAAATCTGCAGAGGCATAGGGCGGAATTGGCTTCCCTTAGAGCTGTTCCGTCTTCAGTTGAGTCTCTGAGAAGGGAACTAGCTGAATCTCAGGAGGCATTAGCTCTGGCTACGCAAAGTTTGGATGCTGCTCATGAGCGCATTGCTTCTCTTGTTTCTGATGGGCCTGCCGCGCTGATCAATAGGTTGGAGTCCGATTTGGAGGATGAGAGGAATGCCAGACGCCAAATTATCTCTGGTGTTATTCCTCATGTCTTCCGTATGCTAATAGCGAGCCCTGAATTTGATCAGAGCCTTGATGAATTGATTGAAGCTAACCGGGCTGATGCACGATCCTTGTTTGCTTTGCGTCTGGAGCGTGATGGAGTGATTGCTCTGGGAGGGAATAGGGAGAGGTTTCTTGGAAGGGAGTTAAGGATTAATGCTGCTGAAGAGGCTCTAAGGAGTATTACCTATCCTTATATTCAGCAGGTTGCGTCAAATCCTGATGCTTCTGTGTCCGACTTGTATAGCATTAGGCCTCAAGGGATGTAGATTTTTGTAACCGTCTATACATGTACTTTAGTTTGTGGATGACTTGTTTTTTGCTTCTCTTTGCTTTGTTGTGTCGTCATCGCTTCACTTCTTGTCATTCGTATGGGAGAATGATATCCCTTATCTGCGCATTCCTTTTTTAAGGGAATGTCTTACTTACCAATGCTTATGCACTACAATCATAAGGAGGGAGTGACTTATGCATTGGCCTCATGGGTTATTACCTTATGATTTGTTATTTTGAAAAGTCTTATGGGCGTCCCCTTAACAATTCAAAATTTTGATTATTTTTATGCGCATTTATAATATTATTACGATCGTTTATTTATTCGGGAGCTTGTAAGTACATGGCAGGAGGATTTTACAAAAAAATTGTATTTTTCCTAGCTGCTACTTTTGTGCTGCCCTATTTGCTCCGTTAGTTTGGCTTATCCCGGGGGCAAATTATGCTCCAACCAGTCTTAATGTCTTTCGGAGTCTTTTGCCTGCTGTCTTCTGCATCCTCCGTTCCTACGGAGCTGGCTGCATTTTCTTCTTCGAAGGATCCTTCTTCTGCAGTTCCCAGCTGTCCTCTGGGTCCCTTCTGAATTATTCTTCTGTTGCGTTTGTACCATGGTACGGAGCTTTCCCCTTTTGTATCTGGAGTAGTTGGGAAGATTATTATTTGCATCCCTCCGTGAGATTTGTACTGTACGCAACCGTGTAGTGTGGATACTATCATATGGAATTTCCTCAGCCCTTCTCTACCCAGGAGCATATCATAGGGTGAATTTGCTTTAATCACAATTGCCATAATTTTAGCAGTTCTGCGCCATGGGAATCCTCCGATAGTGGCATCTAGCCATATTTCTCCCAATGGGCGGATTCGCTCACTGGCAAATCCTACCACTTCGGTGTTCAGTGGCATGATCGTTTCTCGCAGTTTCTTTGGCAATTGGAGGAAACTTTTCTCATAGATTATGTCGCGTCCACTTCCTGTATCCACTTGTGTATTTTTTAGGCATACATTGCCTATATTTACTTTTATCAGCACCGGGTCCATCGAACCTTGATCATCCAGACCACCGAAGTGATAATGTTGGGGTCCCTTCTTGATCAAGGTGTTCGACAGTATCCTTCTTCGGTGCTCATCTGGTTCTGCTTCGTCAAAGCTGGGTCTGGTTTTCTTCACCAGGTGTGTAAGCTTGTTACCCTTTGTTGCGTTGTCTATCTGCCTTAATAGTTCTCTACAGTAGTCGGTGTTGTGACCGTATCCGTTATGGAAACAACATAATTTATCCAAATTTCTGGTTCCTCTTCCGGACAACGGTGCTGGCCTAGCGAATGTTCTTGCTATCTCCTCTGATGACAGGATTTCTGACGGAGTTTTCCGGAGGTTGGCAATTGTTCTTTTATAGCTGTTGATCCTGTATACAGGGGAGAATTCCTCCGCTACGTCCTCCGTCATTTCTGTCCTTTTTTCGGTCTTTTTTACCATAGTCTTCCACTTAGCCATGGCTTTTTCTGCAATCTCCTCTGCACTCTTCCACTCATGCAACTTTTCAACCAATGCCGAGTAACTGCTTGGCTTAGCGAGACATAGATGTCGTATCAATTCTTTTGATCGTAGTCCATGTACAGCCCCAGATATTCTTTCTTCTTCGGATATACGCACCAGATTTCGTGTGCTGTCTCCGTATCATTTCAGAAAATCCTCTGCCTCTTCGTCTTCCTCCTGCTTTATGTCATGTGCCCAGAGGTGGGAGCCGAATTCTTCCCTTAGTTGGGTTTTAAAATCTTCAGCATTGTGTATGCTTTCTTCGGGTAGATCCTCAAGCCATTCCCTGACCTTCCCGTGTATGAGGTAAAGGATAACATGGCAGGTTGCCGGGCCGCTCCACCCTTCGGTCTGGGCTGCGTTATTAACTGTCCGGAGGAAGGCGTCGACATCGGAGGTGCCATCATACCAGGGCAGCTCTTGCATATCTAGCAGTTTTACCAGGGGTACGTGTTGACGCAGGTCCTTTGTAAACTGTGCGCATGACCCCTTGTACTTAGGCTCCGGCCCCTTCTGTTTGGTCTTGCCTTTTTTGGCTTCGACTGTGGGACTTGCCTGAAAGTATTGTGGGGTTACAATACCGTATAGGTAATACCATGATGTCTGCATGTGCCCTGGGTAACCTCCGGCTATCGGTAGCGCTCCCATGTGCTGGGGTTGTAGTGTTTCGTATGGGTAGAAGCATCCTCCGTAGTAGTACGACGGGTGCAGCGGTTGATATGCTGCTGCTTGTCCTGCGTCCGTTGCCGTTATTCCTGCTGGAGTTCCCTGGTAGATCGGGTACGGTGAGCAGGCGACCACCGGTCTCTTGACCGTGCCGAGATCGTTATTGTGTTTGTTTTTGACCTCTTTTTTGTCTGAGCTGCTCTTGGATGATCGTTGATCCGTCTCGTCTACCTTTGCAAAGTCGCTTTTTTCGCCTTGGGTCTGGGCCCTATTCTTCTCGAGGGGTTCCTCTGTTGTTATCGTCGGAGTGATTTGCGTCGTTTGCGCGGGGATCCATGTAGCGTCTTCCTTTGGCTTGGGATCCATGTCTTTCTTGTCGTCGTATTCTTCTGTTTTGTGGTCGACGTTTGTCGCTCCACTTGCCATTGGTGTTTGATGGGCTGACTCATCTGTCGGCCGATCACCTGGACAGGGGTGATTCCCACTTCTGACTGTGGGAGCTTCATCGTCACCCCCGCCTTGGTCGCAGGCGGCGTTCAACCCATGTGTTTCCGGAAAGGGACCGAGGTTTGACATAATGCTTTTTTTTATCGTGGTTAGGTTCGAATCTGAGAACAAAGGTCCCACGGATGGCGCCAATTTGTTTGATCAAATAATCGCACTATGGCTCAACCGGAGGTGTGAGTGGATTTGGTGGTGTTTTGCTGGCGATTCCCTTCCGGTCAGAGGGTCGAAGACCGCTTTACGCCTTTATAGTAATTGATCCTAAGCCGATTTGTTCGACTTAGGGTTTTAGGGATTTTTGGGGTTTATTTGGAGGTCGAATACATTGTTATGATTATGTATCGAGTGTATTGTTATATCATGGTGTGTCGTATGGCTTCCTCCTCTATTTATATAGAGGGTAAAAAACTTGGAGAGGAGGGTAAGAGAATTAGGGTAAATCTCTTCCTCCTTTGAGAATATCTTCTTTCCTTCTTGAGGAGATTCATGTTGATCTTTTTACAAATCGTGTCCGATACTTTCGGACTTTTGATATGTTTAGATCGGATAATCATAGAAAGTATCTATACCCGATCTTCTTGATGTATCTGAGCTTGGAGCTGGGTACTTCTTACCTTGGGAGCTCTGGGATAATTGTACTGGACGGAGGTCGAGCTTCGTTCTGGGTATAAGTAATTTTACCTGTACGAAGGTGATTGCGTATCCGCTTCGGATACGTAGCTAGAGCTCCGTATAGGGTATATCATCACCAAGAATTCCTCCTGACAGCTACTTGGAGAAGGACGTGGAAAAAGAGGACTTTATTTCCCGGATTATTCCTCCGGCACATCTTCAAGAGGTTGCCCTGCTTTCCATCGAGGAGTTCCGGAGCTCCACCAATGAGACTTCCATTTGACAGTTATCGGAGCAGGTATGTCTTCGCACTTCTTTACTTCAATTTATATGTTGTTCGTTATTACATATTATCATTGTCTGAAACTTGGTTGGCAGAACGATTTTTGGCGTCGGTGGGATGTACTGGTGGCTGAGAAAGATGCTCTGAAAGAGAAGAATCGAGAGTTGCGTCGTAGGCTTCGGAAATTCGAGCTTGAGGATCCCGAACTTCAAACACAAAAAGTAGCGGATATGGAGGCAGACAACGTCGTTCTTAAAAAGCAGGCGGAGCTGGAGGTATCGGCCCATCGGAGGAAGTTGAAGGAGATTACTCAGGAAAAGAACAAGTTGGGTGATGATTTACATGAGGAACAGGTCAAAGTGGAGCAGTTGATATTGGAAATAAATGATCACAAGGATGTTGAAAAGAACTTGCGTGATAAACTCCAGGAAATGGATGAGAGTCTGGAGCAGTTGACGGTAGATAGGGCGGAGTTGCTGAGAGGTATCCCTCTTATTTTCGATAAGCTCCGCTCGAGCCCTGAGTTTTCTAAAGAAATGGGTGGAGTCCAGAGTTGTGCATTAGCCGTGGGTTTTAACAAGGGATTGGCGAAGGCAAAAGCACAGGTTCCGGAGCTGGATATCACTCAGATTTTGGGCTATCAAAAGGGGTCTGTCGTAGCTTTAAAAGAGACGGCAAAGAGGTTTGCCGAAAAGAAATTCGATTATTTGAATGTGATTGTTTCCGATCCTGACCTTACGGCTCCAGAGATTCTTGCTGCCAATCCTGCTGGAGCCTCCAATAATTATGCGTCTGGTCAACCTACTGCATCCTCCGCCGCTCATTCTGGTTCCATTGTTCATGACTCTTGAAGCTTGTTTGAAATGTGTTGGATAATTTTAATTTGTACTTTGGTTTGTAAAGCCTTTGTTGGCTACGTACAATATTTCTTTCCCTTATTTCTCTATTTGTTCCGCAGGTTACAGGCTTGATGGCGATGGGCCGTAACTAAGACAATGCACTATTTCCTTTTAATAATTATCTTTCATGATTTTGTTGTTGCATGCTTCAAGTGTTTTATGGTATGCTCCTTATTCGGAAGTTATTTACTATTATGGTCATAGCTTTGCAATTGTAGGCGTAACCTATTTAGCACTGTGGGCGTACCCTATTTTTATTGTGTATGCATGTTTTATGTTTTGCTTTTTTATGAAGAGAAATTTCTTGTGCCGAGCCTTGGGCTTACATAATTGCCAGGGGGTCTTAGGCTTTATAGTTAGAAAGTATGCTTTCCTTCATTACCTGCAAGACTATTGGGGTCTTGCGACGCAAGGTTGCCAGCCTATACGTCTGCTTGCGGAGGCGAAGGCCAGCCGCAACGTATTTTGTTCATATACTTAGGGGGGAAAAATCTAAGGTTTATTTGCACAACTTTTACAAGTATTGCATTGCGTAGGGTCTGACTAGCCGTGGCGTCTTTTATTTTGCTATGATTACTTAGAAAAAAATTTCTAAGGTTTGTTTGCACAATTTTTCGTAAGTGTTGCGTTGCTTAGGCTCCGGTTTGCCGTAAGCTGCAATTACTTTGTGATATTCTATCACTTGTATTTGGAGACATTTTTCCAAAGGCATCACGTTACTTAGGCTCCGAGCGGACGTAGGATGTGATTTGATTAATTCAGTTGGCCGTAGCCTTTTTACATGTAGGGAGGTCGTAGCCTTGTTAACAAGATAAAGAAAATTACAAGTAACACTTTTTCAGTTGTGAGCCATTCCACGTTTGTGGAAGATCTTTTCCTTGAAGTGTGGCCAGTTTGTAGGATCCATTGCCGCAAGCTTCTGTCACGTGGTATGGACCTTCCCATTGGGGTCCCAGTTTTCCAGCTTTTTCGGCTTTGCTTGCATCGTTGTTTCTGAAGACGTAATCTCCAGGCATGAAAGTTTCTTTCTTGACTCTTTGGTCATAATATTTCTTAATTTGTGCTTTGTAAGCTGCCTCCCTGATGGAGGCTACTTCTCTTCTTTCTTCAAGCAACTCTAAATTCTGTCAGAGATGTTCTTCGTTTTCATTTTCATTATTAAACCTGCGGATAGTTGGTACACAGGCTTCGGCAGGAATCATGGCTTCGGAGCCATACACCAGGCTAAACGGTGTTTCCCCGTTGCTTGTTTTTGGAGTTGTTCGCAAATCCCATAGTACCTGGTGAAGCTCATCTAGCCACCCACTTTGGCATCTTCCCAGCCTTGTTTTAATTCCATGCACAATCTGTTTGTTTATTGCTTCAACCTGTCCGTTTGCCTGAGGATGGGCCACGGACGTAAAACGTTGTTGGATTTCCAAGTTATTGCAAAATTGAGGGAAAATTCCTTGGCTGAATTGCTTTCCATTGTCGCTAACTATGATCTGTGGGATTCCGAATCTTGTTACCACTTGTTCCCATACAAAATTTTCCATTTGCTTGCCTGAGATGGTAGCCAAAGGCTTAGCTTCCACTACTTTGTAAATAATCGATGGCTACGACCAGAAACTTGACGCCTCCTGGAGCCTGTGGGAAAGGTCCTTCGGAAGGCCACGCTGCTGTGACTGGAATGAGCTCATTCTTGGGAGCCTTCGGAACCGTTGCATGGACTTGGCAAGAATCACAAGCTTGAATTTCTTTTAAGGTATCATTGTGCATGGATGGCCAGTAGTACCCCATCTTGGTTATTTTAGCTACCACCATTCTGGGTCCGGCGTGGGCTCCGCAACATCCTTGATGTATTTCTTGAATGATTGTCTTTGCTTGATTTGGGCCAACACATCTTAGCAATGGTCCCAAGTAGGATTTTCTATAGAGGCCTTCATCTCGGAGGGTGTATTGTGGATCCTTAATCCTGATCTTTCTTGCCTCTTCTTTGTTTGCGCCCAGTAGTCCACTTGTCAAATATTCTACGATTGGTGTCATCCAAGTTTGCCCTTCTTCTTCTACAGGTGCCACAACGATTTCTTCTTCAATAGAACTTTTTTGCAACGTTTCGACAAGAACTTCCTTAGTTAGATGGGCGAAGGAGGTGGAGGCTAACTTACTCAGAGCATCTGCTATTTTGTTGCGGCTCTGACTTACATTTTGTATCCGGAAGCTCTTAAATTTTTGCCTTATCTGCCCCACTTTTTCCAAGTATTTCTTCATTGCTGGTTCCTTTGCCTCATACATCCCATCTACTTGAAAAGCCACTATTTGAGAATCTACACAAACGTGGATGTGGTCTACCTTCATTTGGTTTGCAATCCGCAGGCCTGCTAGTAGTGCCTCGTACTCTGCGGCGTTGTTTGATGCCTTGAATTCAAATCGTAGAGCATAAGTAAATTCCTGACCTTCTGGGCTTGTTAAAATGAGACCTGCTCTGGAGCCATCTGCACTAGAGGCTCCGTCGGTGAAAAGCTTCCACGTCTGCATACTGGGTTCTTCTTCCGACTTCTCCGGCTTAACTTCACATGCCACCTTTCTTTTGTTCCTTGGCTCCACCAATGGTACTTCTGCAAGAAAATCTGCCAGTATTTGCCCCTTGATTGCACTTCTGGGTTTGAAATCAATTTCATGTTCTCCCAGTTCAATTGCCCATTTTGCTAATCTTCCAGAAACCTCCGGCCTGGTTAAGACTTGCTTGATGGGCTTGTCTGTCAGGACCTGGATAGGGTACGCTTGGAAGTATCTCCAGAGCCTTCTAGCTGCATGGACTAAAGCAAGAGTTAGTTTTTCGATTTCTGGATACCTTGTTTCTTGGGCCTGCAAAACCCTGCTAACATAGTATATCGGCTGTTGGACTCCTTTTCTGTTCGTTATCAATACTGCACTTATGGTTTCACCGGAGGCTGCTAGGTACATCTGGAGAGTTTCACCAGGTGTCAGAGCCGTCATTGTTGGCAGTTGGCATAAGTAGTTTTTTAGCTCGGTGAAAGCTTTTTGAGCCTCTTCCGTCCATCTGAAATGTTGTTTTTCCAAGCAACCCTTCAATGTTTGAAAAAAGGGCAAAGATTATCTGCTGATTTGGATAAAAAATGATGAAGGGCTGCAAGCTTTCCATTGAGGCTCTGGACCTCTTTAAGAGTCTGCGACGGCTTCATGTTTTGAATATCTTTGACTTTTTCTGGATCTGCCTTGAATCCTTCCTTTGTAATGACGTATCCCAAAAATTGGCCTTCCTCCACCCCAAAAGAACATTTCTTTGGGTTCAGCTTCATATTTATGGTCCGGAGGGTCTTGAAAGTTTCTTCAATGTCTAGGAGCATATCTTCTTCACTTCTGCTTTTAATGACCATATCATCTACATAAGCCTCCAGATTTCTTCCAATTTGTCTTCCAAAGGCCTTATCCACCAATCTTTGATATGTTGCTCCAGCATTCTTTAGACCAAAGGGCATCTTTTTGTAACAATAGATTCCTTCGGACGTGTAGAATGTTGTTTTGTCCTCATCGTCCGGATGCATCTGTATCTGGTGATAGCCTTTGTAAGCATCTAGAAAACATTTTAGCCGGAAGCCAACAAGTGATTCCACCTTCCAATCAATTTCCGGAAGGGGATAGCAGTCTTTAGGGCATGCTTTGTTGATATCGGTGAAGTCAACACACATCCTCCATCCTCCGTCATGTTTTTTCACCATCACTGGGTTGGCTACCCAGCTTTGGTACTTAACTTCTCTGAGGATGCCAGCTTTTACCAAATCTTCTACTTGTTCTCTCGCAGCTTTGCTTTGATCTGGAGCTAGGCTCCGACGTTTTTGCTTGATGGGCTCCAGATGCGGTCTTGTATTCAGGCGGTGTTGGGTGTCAAAGGTTTCGCCATTTATTTTTAATTCTCTGGGAACACCCATCATGTCCGCAGGCATCCAAGCAAAAACATCTTTGTTTTTATCCAACATCTCTTTCAATTTTCTCTTGTATTCAGTCGGTAATTGCTTGCCAATCATTATGTGTTGATCTGGATACTTGCTATTGATAAACAACTTTTTCGTCTCCACTTCAAGATTTTCATTCTTCTTTGAGCACTCTCCGGCCTCCGGAGCCCTTATCTGGGAACACTGCACCTCCGTCCGGGGTTCGGTTTTGACAAAACCTATTCCCCTTGGGGTTGGGAATTTTACTGTTGCATGGATTGGAGACGGCACCATACCCAGTTTTCTCATTGCTGAACGACCTAATATGACATTATATGGGGATTCGGCCCTTACGATCACAAATGTCAAAGCCTCCGTTCTTGTTCGCGGAGCTGTTCCTACGGTAACATTCAATACCACTTCTCCCAGTGACCAAGTTCTTTCTCCTGAAAAGCCTACTAGAGGGCTTATGTTGTCCTTACTTGTTTTCCTTAGTGTTGCCTTTAGTTTCAAAAAACAGTGTTCATACATAATCTCGCATCCACTTCCGGTATCCAAATGGATCCGTTTCACTGGGTGATTCCCTATGATGGCTCCGATTATGATTGGTGCCTCCGATGCTTCTTCATCTTCAATCGGAGGGAAACTTATGGCTACCTTCTTCCAGGCTTCGGATCTGACTGAGGTCTTTCTGTCACCGTATGCTCCGGGATAACTGTTGCAATTATTTCTTCCAACGGCTCCGCTTTCGCTTCCGGAGCCTCAATCATTGGGTTTTTTCCATTATTTTGCCTTGGTCCTGGCTCCTTGATACCTTTCAGTAGCATCGAATACTTTCCCGACTTCATGGCCTCTTCTACCTTGTTCTTGAAAACTTTGCATTCATTTGTCTCATGGCCGTAACGATTGTGAAACTCACAATATTTGGTCATGTCTTTGTTCCGGAGCCCTCCTTTCATCGGAGCCTTCTCCGCAGCTAGAATGTTACGAGAATTCTTTGGGGCATGTTGGAGAGTAGAGTGGCCTCCAGAGGTTCCTTCTTGTGACCTATTGAATGGTGCTGTTCTGAACCTTTCATGTCGAAAATTTCGATTTCTTCTGTTTCTATCAAGATCTTTTCCGTAGCCTGGACCTGTGACTCCGCCCGCGGTTTCTTTGCCCACAAGAAATGTGTAAGTCTTGTCCATTAATACTGTATACTCTTGTGGCAGATATGTGGAGAGAAACTCCACAAGAGGCGGGAACCGTAGCCCATGGACAAAACCTGAGATCTTTTGATTTTCACTGAGGCCCTTCATCAACGTCGTCTCATCCGTGTAACGGGTTATGAATTACCGGACGCTTTCATTTTCTCTTCTTTTGATGTTGTGGGCTTCCAGATGCATTTTCTTGTATTTTCTTTGCTGGCTGAAATGTGAGCGAAACTTTGTTTTTAAGTCTTCAAAATTTGCTATGCTTCCCTCCGGCTGCGCATCTAACCAAGCGCGGGCCAGATCTTTCAATGTAAGAGCGAACATGTGGCAAGCTACCGGGACATTCCACCTCTGCATCCGGATCATCCCATTGAAATGCTTCAAATGGTTGTCCGGATCGTCCTTTCCATCGTACATTTCTATCTTTTTTTTTTTTTTTTTTATCCAAAAGCAAGTACGTTTTTTTTTTTTTTTTTTTTTTTTTTTTTTTTTTTTTTTTTTTTTTTTTTTTTTTTTTTTTTTTTTTTTTTTTTTTTTTTTTTTTTTTTTTTTTTTTTTTTTTTTTTTTTTTTTTTTTTTTTTTTTTTTTTTTTTTTTTTTTTTTTTTTTTTTTTTTTTTTTTTTTTTTTTTTTTTTTTTTTTTTTTTTTTTTTTTTTTTTTTTTTTTTTTTTTTTTTTTTTTTTTTTTTTTTTTTTTTTTTTTTTTTTTTTTTTTTTTTTTTTTTTTTTTTTTTTTTTTTTTTTTTTTTTTTTTTTTTTTTTTTTTTTTTTTTTTTTTTTTTTTTTTTTTTTTTTTTTTTTTTTTTTTTTTTTTTTTTTTTTTTTTTTTTTTTTTTTTTTTTTTTTTTTTTTTTTTTTTTTTTTTTTTTTTTTTTTTTTTTTTTTTTTTTTTTTTTTTTTTTTTTTTTTTTTTTTTTTTTTTTTTTTTTTTTTTTTTTTTTTTTTTTTTTTTTTTTTTTTTTTTTTTTTTTTTTTTTTTTTTTTTTTTTTTTTTTTTTTTTTTTTTTTTTTTTTTTTTTTTTTTTTTTTTTTTTTTTTTTTTTTTTTTTTTTTTTTTTTTTTTTTTTTTTTTTTTTTTTTTTTTTTTTTTTTTTTTTTTTTTTTTTTTTTTTTTTTTTTTTTTTTTTTTTTTTTTTTTTTTTTTTTTTTTTTTTTTTTTTTTTTTTTTTTTTTTTTTTTTTTTTTTTTTTTTTTTTTTTTTTTTTTTTTTTTTTTTTTTTTTTTTTTTTTTTTTTTTTTTTTTTTTTTTTTTTTTTTTTTTTTTTTTTTTTTTTTTTTTTTTTTTTTTTTTTTTTTTTTTTTTTTTTTTTTTTTTTTTTTTTTTTTTTTTTTTTTTTTTTTTTTTTTTTTTTTTTTTTTTTTTTTTTTTTTTTTTTTTTTTTTTTTTTTTTTTTTTTTTTTTTTTTTTTTTTTTTTTTTTTTTTTTTTTTTTTTTTTTTTTTTTTTTTTTTTTTTTTTTTTTTTTTTTTTTTTTTTTTTTTTTTTTTTTTTTTTTTTTTTTTTTTTTTTTTTTTTTTTTTTTTTTTTTTTTTTTTTTTTTTTTTTTTTTTTTTTTTTTTTTTTTTTTTTTTTTTTTTTTTTTTTTTTTTTTTTTTTTTTTTTTTTTTTTTTTTTTTTTTTTTTTTTTTTTTTTTTTTTTTTTTTTTTTTTTTTTTTTTTTTTTTTTTTTTTTTTTTTTTTTTTTTTTTTTTTTTTTTTTTTTTTTTTTTTTTTTTTTTTTTTTTTTTTTTTTTTTTTTTTTTTTTTTTTTTTTTTTTTTTTTTTTTTTTTTTTTTTTTTTTTTTTTTTTTTTTTTTTTTTTTTTTTTTTTTTTTTTTTTTTTTTTTTTTTTTTTTTTTTTTTTTTTTTTTTTTTTTTTTTTTTTTTTTTTTTTTTTTTTTTTTTTTTTTTTTTTTTTTTTTTTTTTTTTTTTTTTTTTTTTTTTTTTTTTTTTTTTTTTTTTTTTTTTTTTTTTTTTTTTTTTTTTTTTTTTTTTTTTTTTTTTTTTTTTTTTTTTTTTTTTTTTTTTTTTTTTTTTTTTTTTTTTTTTTTTTTTTTTTTTTTTTTTTTTTTTTTTTTTTTTTTTTTTTTTTTTTTTTTTTTTTTTTTTTTTTTTTTTTTTTTTTTTTTTTTTTTTTTTTTTTTTTTTTTTTTTTTTTTTTTTTTTTTTTTTTTTTTTTTTTTTTTTTTTTTTTTTTTTTTTTTTTTTTTTTTTTTTTTTTTTTTTTTTTTTTTTTTTTTTTTTTTTTTTTTTTTTTTTTTTTTTTTTTTTTTTTTTTTTTTTTTTTTTTTTTTTTTTTTTTTTTTTTTTTTTTTTTTTTTTTTTTTTTTTTTTTTTTTTTTTTTTTTTTTTTTTTTTTTTTTTTTTTTTTTTTTTTTTTTTTTTTTTTTTTTTTTTTTTTTTTTTTTTTTTTTTTTTAAGAGCAAAGGTGCGCCGCACCAATCCAATGGTGCGCCGCATATCGAGCAATGAAGGTTTTTTGGAAACAAGGCAGGTGCGACGCACCTGGGCAGTGGTGCGCCGCATATCGAGCAATGAAGGTTTTTTGGAAACAAGGCAGGTGCGACGCACCTGGGCAGTGGTGCGCCGCATATCGAGCAATGAAGGTTTTTTGGAAACAAGGCAGGTGCGACGCACCTGGGCAGTGGTGCGCCGCACCAATCCAATGGTGCGCCGCATATCGAGCAATGAAGGTTTTTTGGAAACAAGGCAGGTGCGACGCACCTGGGCAGTGGTGCGCCGCATATCGAGCAATGAAGGTTTTTTGGAAACAAGGCAGGTGCGACGCACCTGGGCAGTGGTGCGCCGCATATCGAGCAATGAAGGTTTTTTGGAAACAAGGCAGGTGCGACGCACCTGGGCAGTGGTGCGCCGCATATCGAGCAATGAAGGTTTTTTGGAAACAAGGCAGGTGCGACGCACCTGGCCAATGGTGCGCCGCATATCGAGCAATGAAGGTTTTTTGGAAACAAGGCAGGGGCGACGCACCTGGGCAGTGGTGGGCCGCATATCGAGCAATGAAGGTTTTTTGGAAACAAGGCAGGTGCGACGCACCTGGGCAGTGGTGCGCCGCATATCGAGCAATGAAGGTTTTTTGGAAACAAGGCAGGTGCGC
The DNA here is from genome assembly GCA_034093135.1 of Erigeron breviscapus. NCBI lineage: Eukaryota > Viridiplantae > Streptophyta > Magnoliopsida > Asterales > Asteraceae > Erigeron > Erigeron breviscapus. The sequence continues at coordinate 146,412,427 of CM067167.1, read as the reverse complement.
CGCACCAATCCAATGGTGCGCCGCATATCGAGCAATGAAGGTTTTTTGGAAACAAGGCAGGTGCGACGCACCTGGGCAGTGGTGCGCCGCACCTGTAGGTCGGCCCAGCTAGGTTTTTTGGAAACACTATAAATACAAGTCAAAACTCCTCCAATAAAACTTCTTCTTCTAATAGGCGATTTTAGGGTTTCTTTGAGGCAATATTCAGCAGCTTTTGCATCCCCAAGATCTAAGAGTTGATTAAGAGTTTCAAGGCATTCAATCGTCGATTTCTTTAGCTTTTCATTGTCTTTCACACTTTGGTACAAGATGTTTATTATTTCTTTTGCTATTTGTGATTTATTTATGATTATGTTAGGCTAAACACATCATCATCTACTCCGATGAAATGACACAATGAATATTGGTTGCATATTATTTTGAATTCAAGTTGATAATTAAACGTTTCGTTGAGATCTTAATATATTGAGTTTTTGTTATTTTTTTTTTTTTTTTTATAGTTTCTTATTTTTATCACTTAACTTACTTTTAAAGTTTTTTTTTTTTTTTTTTTTTTTTTTTTTTTTTTTTTTTTTTTTTTTTTTTTTTTTTTTTTTTTTTTTTTTTTTTTTTTTTTTTTTTTTTTTTTTTTTTTTTTTTTTTTTTTTTTTTTTTTTTTTTTTTTTTTTTTTTTTTTTTTTTTTTTTTTTTTTTTTTTTTTTTTTTTTTTTTTTTTTTTTTTTTTTTTTTTTTTTTTTTTTTTTTTTTTTTTTTTTTTTTTTTTTTTTTTTTTTTTTTTTTTTTTTTTTTTTTTTTTTTTTTTTTTTTTTTTTTTTTTTTTTTTTTTTTTTTTTTTTTTTTTTTTTTTTTTTTTTTTTTTTTTTTTTTTTTTTTTTTTTTTTTTTTTTTTTTTTTTTTTTTTTTTTTTTTTTTTTTTTTTTTTTTTTTTTTTTTTTTTTTTTTTTTTTTTTTTTTTTTTTTTTTTTTTTTTTTTTTTTTTTTTTTTTTTTTTTTTTTTTTTTTTTTTTTTTTTTTTTTTTTTTTTTTTTTTTTTTTTTTTTTTTTTTTTTTTTTTTTTTTTTTTTTTTTTTTTTTTTTTTTTTTTTTTTTTTTTTTTTTTTTTTTTTTTTTTTTTTTTTTTTTTTTTTTTTTTTTTTTTTTTTTTTTTTTTTTTTTTTTTTTTTTTTTTTTTTTTTTTTTTTTTTTTTTTTTTTTTTTTTTTTTTTTTTTTTTTTTTTTTTTTTTTTTTTTTTTTTTTTTTTTTTTTTTTTTTTTTTTTTTTTTTTTTTTTTTTTTTTTTTTTTTTTTTTTTTTTTTTTTTTTTTTTTTTTTTTTTTTTTTTTTTTTTTTTTTTTTTTTTTTTTTTTTTTTTTTTTTTTTTTTTTTTTTTTTTTTTTTTTTTTTTTTTTTTTTTTTTTTTTTTTTTTTTTTTTTTTTTTTTTTTTTTTTTTTTTTTTTTTTTTTTTTTTTTTTTTTTTTTTTTTTTTTTTTTTTTTTTTTTTTTTTTTTTTTTTTTTTTTTTTTTTTTTTTTTTTTTTTTTTTTTTTTTTTTTTTTTTTTTTTTTTTTTTTTTTTTTTTTTTTTTTTTTTTTTTTTTTTTTTTTTTTTTTTTTTTTTTTTTTTTTTTTTTTTTTTTTTTTTTTTTTTTTTTTTTTTTTTTTTTTTTTTTTTTTTTTTTTTTTTTTTTTTTTTTTTTTTTTTTTTTTTTTTTTTTTTTTTTTTTTTTTTTTTTTTTTTTTTTTTTTTTTTTTTTTTTTTTTAGTTACTGTGCAGGTTCTTGTTAGTTGATGAACACAAGAGCTTCTGGCAAACCTTTGCTTAGGCCATTGTCTAATCCAGGGAAAGTTAGACGCCGCTTAGTGTCTAGAGATAACCAGGAACCATTCACACCTGTAAAAATAGATTTAGAAACCGAATCCAGCGTCCCACCCATTCAGGATTTAGAAGATCAGTTGGTTAAAGATTTGAAAGAAGCAGGTAGAGTGTTTGAAACAGGTAAAGAATCAGATTCAGAAGAAGAAGAGGAAGTTCAAACACCTCGAATTAATCTTAATAATAACCAACAACCTTTTGATAGAAGAATGGGTGATCAACCACCGGTAGATACGAATGCCCGTCCGTACGGGGAGAGACGAAGAACTATACCGGCGGACCGGGGTACAGCTATCCGTCCCCCGACTATTTCGGCTGACTTCTCTTTGAAAGGGAATCACCTCAAGAGTGTAGAGGAGGATAAGTTTGATGGGATTCGAAGAAATGACCCATATGCACATCTTGAGAGGTTTGAGAAAATTTGCAGGTTATACCAATACGGAGCGGGACAAGCAGAAGCCGTTAAGTTGGAGCTATTTCCTATGACTCTCGTTGGGGATGCATCTTCATGGTTTAAGGAGTTACCCGAAAACTCATTTACTACTTGGACTGAACTTCGGGAAGGCTTTATTGATGAGTTTTATTCGGTTAGAACTCAAAGGCAATTAGAGAACAAAATCCGAGGTTTCACTCAAGAACCGGGTGAAGATGTAGTTGATGCATGGAAAAGGTTCAAAGAAATGCTTAGAAATTGCCCCGGACATAGTATGGGAACCGAGGAAAGCTTCGAGATTTTCTATGATGGGTTGGATAGGAAAACAAAAAGGGAGCTCGGATATGCATTTGGGGGAAGTCTCAATAACATTTCCCCAAATGAAGGCTATAAGATTTTAGAGGATATGGCAAAGGAGTTTTCCACAAGAGATGAGGATCGAGAAAAGAGGTCAAATAGATCCATCGTGGCTAAAGTTGAGAGTAGTGAGGATTCGAAGCTTGTTGGTGAAGTTAAGGCTCTCTCGAAGCAAATGAATGAGAGATTTGATAGGCAAGATACTAGATTTAAGAGCATTGAGAGAGATGTTAAGGTTATGGCCGATGGTTGTGAACATTGTGGAGATTTGCATTATTCGGAAGATTGCCCGGATAAACCCGTGCAAGATGTTAGCTATATTCAGAATCAAGGGAACTTCAATCAAAACACCGGTTATCAAAACCGGGCCTCAGGTAGTTCTTATCCCTCTTCTTCTTTTGTTAATGCTAACACTTCTGCTTTTGGTGGTAATAGGTTTAGTAGGTTCACCAATCAACGAGGTGCGGATCCCGAATTGAGAGACATAGTGAAAGAGTTCATTGGTGCCCAAAAGGCAACTAATGAACAAGTTGCAGAAGAGTCAAAGAAGGTGATTAATGTTTTGGATGCTTTGACCACTCGCTTGGATGGACTTGGACATAAGCTGGATCAAGGGGCTAAGAATCAACAAGCCACCATCAAAGATTTAGAAGGAAGACTTGAGAGGCTCGGAAACTCGAATAGGCAGCCCGGTACACTACCGAGCAACACTCAACAAAATCCAAAGCCTCAAGTCAATAACCAAGGACAAAGCGGTCAAGGCTCGGGACAGAAATATGCCCATCCAAATGCTCGAAATGAGCAAGTGAATGCCATCACAACAAGGACGGGTAAGACTTATGACTCTTCAAACCCTTTACCTAATGACTTTTCTCCAATTGTGCAGGTTCATGAAGAAGATGAGACTGTTGATGAAGAAGTTGAGATGGAGCCGAACCAAGCCGTGAAGACACCGGCCGTTCCATCCAAGACTGTTGAGAAACCAACCGTTGAAAAGCCACCGGTCAAGCCATATCAACCGCATATTCCATTTCCTCAACGGTTGAAGAAAGCAAAGATCAAGAAGGAGTTTCAGAAATTTGTTGATTTAATACAAAATGTTAACATTACCATTCCTCTAGTTGATCTTCTTGCAGGTATGCCAAACTATGCGAAATTTCTCAAAGAGCTTGTCTCGGATCAAAGGAAGTTGGAAGAGGCGAAGACGGCAGTCATGAGTGCCGAGTGCTCCGCCATCATCAAGAACGAGATTCCTCCTAAGTTGGAAGATCCAGGGAGTTTTCTCATCTCTTGTTCTTTTGGTGCTATGTTGTATAAGGCATTAGCCGATCTAGGGGCTAGCATTAATTTGATGCCTTATTCGGTTTATAAAAAGTTGTCTTTAGGTGAATTGACCCCTACCCGCATGAGCATTAGGCTTGCGGACCGATCATTCCAATATCCCATGGGGATAGCGGAAAATTTACAAATTAGGGTGGGTCACATGATTTTTCCGGTCGATTTTGTTATATTAGAAATGGAGGCGGATGTTAATGTGCCTCTAATTTTAGGCCGACCATTCCTTATGACCGCGGATGCCATCATCCGGGTGAAGGCTAAGGAGATTTCCTTGGGAGTCGGTGATGACCGGGTTGTCTTTAATGTTGATAAAGCTCTTAAGCATCCTTACTCATGTGATGAATCTTGTTTCAGGATCGATGTTGTGGAAGAGGTAGATGCTTTGGAAAAGGAGCTTATGGATATCTTGGGTATGGAGGAAGGAGAATCATTGCTATCACTTAGTGAAGAACACCAAGAGCTTGATGAAGAGATGTTACAAGAGATCATGGCCTTGAGTGTAGATGAAACTCCACCGGATGATGAGATATTTGAAGAAATCAAGGTTGATCAAAGCGTACGAATGCTTACATCGGTTGAGAACCCTCCCACCGACTTGGAACTCAAACCGCTCCCGGATCATTTGGAGTATGCTTACTTAGAAGGTACATCTTTTCTTCCCGTTGTCATTTCATCTTCTTTGATGGAAGATGAAAAATCTAGGCTTATTACCGTCTTAAAGGCTCATAAAAAGGCCTTTGCATGGAAAATTTCCGATATTCCGGGTATAAGTCCAGAATTTTGTAAGCACACAATTAATTTTGTTGATAATTTTAAACCGGTTGTGCAAAGACAACGGAGATTAAACCCAAACATGAAAGATGTTGTGAAAAAGGAAGTGATTAAGTTGTTAGACGCGGGAATCATATTCCCCATTTCGGATAGTTCTTGGGTGAGTCCGGTACATTGTGTACCGAAAAAGGGTGGGATGACTGTTGTCTTAAATGATAAAAATGAATTAATTCCCACTAGAACTGTCACGGGCTGGAGGGTATGTATTGATTATCGGAAATTAAATGATGCAACCCGCAAAGACCATTTCCCATTGCCCTTTATCGACCAAATGCTCGAACGGCTCGCCGGAAACGAGTATTTTTGCTTTTTGGATGGGTTTTCCGGGTATTTCCAAATACCTATTGACCCTAAAGACCAAGAGAAGACCACGTTTACTTGTCCCTATGGCACTTACGCTTATAGGAGGATGCCATTTGGTCTTTGTAATGCTCCCGGTACCTTTCAACGTTGTATGATTGCCATTTTTCAAGACATGATTGAAACGTCCATGGAGGTTTTCATGGATGACTTTTCGGTTTTTGGTAATTCGTTTGAGAGTTGTCTAGAGAGTCTTGATAAGATGTTGGAAAGGTGTGAACGGGCACACTTGGTTTTGAATTGGGAAAAATGTCACTTCATGGTTAAAGAAGGTATAGTTTTGGGACACAAAGTTTCTAAGGCGGGTTTAGAGGTTGATAAAGCTAAAATTGATGTGATGACTAAATTACCTCCACCCACAAATGTTAAATCTATTAGAAGTTTTTTGGGTCATGCCGGTTTCTATCGTAAGGTTGATCAAAGCGTACGAATGCTTACATCGGTTGAGAACCCTCCCACCGACTTGGAACTCAAACCGCTCCCGGATCATTTGGAGTATGCTTACTTAGAAGGTACATCTTTTCTTCCCGTTGTCATTTCATCTTCTTTGATGGAAGATGAAAAATCTAGGCTTATTACCGTCTTAAAGGCTCATAAAAAGGCCTTTGCATGGAAAATTTCCGATATTCCGGGTATAAGTCCAGAATTTTGTAAGCACACAATTAATTTTGTTGATAATTTTAAACCGGTTGTGCAAAGACAACGGAGATTAAACCCAAACATGAAAGATGTTGTGAAAAAGGAAGTGATTAAGTTGTTAGACGCGGGAATCATATTCCCCATTTCGGATAGTTCTTGGGTGAGTCCGGTACATTGTGTACCGAAAAAGGGTGGGATGACTGTTGTCTTAAATGATAAAAATGAATTAATTCCCACTAGAACTGTCACGGGCTGGAGGGTATGTATTGATTATCGGAAATTAAATGATGCAACCCGCAAAGACCATTTCCCATTGCCCTTTATCGACCAAATGCTCGAACGGCTCGCCGGAAACGAGTAGATGCTTTGGAAAAGGAGCTTATGGATATCTTGGGTATGGAGGAAGGAGAATCATTGCTATCACTTAGTGAAGAACACCAAGAGCTTGATGAAGAGATGTTACAAGAGATCATGGCCTTGAGTGTAGATGAAACTCCACCGGATGATGAGATATTTGAAGAAATCAAGGTTGATCAAAGCGTACGAATGCTTACATCGGTTGAGAACCCTCCCACCGACTTGGAACTCAAACCGCTCCCGGATCATTTGGAGTATGCTTACTTAGAAGGTACATCTTTTCTTCCCGTTGTCATTTCATCTTCTTTGATGGAAGATGAAAAATCTAGGCTTATTACCGTCTTAAAGGCTCATAAAAAGGCCTTTGCATGGAAAATTTCCGATATTCCGGGTATAAGTCCAGAATTTTGTAAGCACACAATTAATTTTGTTGATAATTTTAAACCGGTTGTGCAAAGACAACGGAGATTAAACCCAAACATGAAAGATGTTGTGAAAAAGGAAGTGATTAAGTTGTTAGACGCGGGAATCATATTCCCCATTTCGGATAGTTCTTGGGTGAGTCCGGTACATTGTGTACCGAAAAAGGGTGGGATGACTGTTGTCTTAAATGATAAAAATGAATTAATTCCCACTAGAACTGTCACGGGCTGGAGGGTATGTATTGATTATCGGAAATTAAATGATGCAACCCGCAAAGACCATTTCCCATTGCCCTTTATCGACCAAATGCTCGAACGGCTCGCCGGAAACGAGTATTTTTGCTTTTTGGATGGGTTTTCCGGGTATTTCCAAATACCTATTGACCCTAAAGACCAAGAGAAGACCACGTTTACTTGTCCCTATGGCACTTACGCTTATAGGAGGATGCCATTTGGTCTTTGTAATGCTCCCGGTACCTTTCAACGTTGTATGATTGCCATTTTTCAAGACATGATTGAAACGTCCATGGAGGTTTTCATGGATGACTTTTCGGTTTTTGGTAATTCGTTTGAGAGTTGTCTAGAGAGTCTTGATAAGATGTTGGAAAGGTGTGAACGGGCACACTTGGTTTTGAATTGGGAAAAATGTCACTTCATGGTTAAAGAAGGTATAGTTTTGGGACACAAAGTTTCTAAGGCGGGTTTAGAGGTTGATAAAGCTAAAATTGATGTGATGACTAAATTACCTCCACCCACAAATGTTAAATCTATTAGAAGTTTTTTGGGTCATGCCGGTTTCTATCGTAGGTTCATCAAAGATTTTTCCAAAATAACCCGGCCCATGACCAAGTTGTTAGAAAAGGATGTCCCGTTTGTGTTTGATAAAGAGTGT
>CM067167.1:146174947-146399947 GCA_034093135.1 Erigeron breviscapus | reverse complement strand
TTTGGAACCAAAGGTCATTTCATGGACCGATTTTGAAAAAGTAAACTTAAGAGAACCCATCCAAAAAATGTTAACTTGTAAGAATAGAAATGCTAATGGAGAGATTAAAACTTACAAGATGTGGGAAAATGTTTTTAGTTGTGATATGACACCGGTTAGAGAGTGGTGTCTTGAGTTTTTGAGTACCCTTCGGGTAGATTTAAATTTGAAGTTTGATGAGTTTTTTACAAGGAAAGTAATTCACTTTCGGGCTGGGGGTATTCAAAGGCATTGCACAGTGCCTGAGTTTGCCTATTTGACTGGGATGGTTTCGGGGAATGAGTTGACTGAGATTAACGCCTATGAGTTTTTGCGGGAAGGCGTTTATGATAAGGATGTGACTGGGTTTGGTGATGACAAGAGCACCAAGGATTTTTGGTTTGAGATTGGGGGTAGTGGGAAGTTGGCTATGTCGGTTAGCAAGGTATCGGAAATTCAGGTACCTATTCTGAGGGTCATTCACCGTATGATCACTTATTGCTTTTTGGTTCGGAATGATCATAATGATAAAGTTTCGCCCACTGATGTCTGGTTGATGAGATTGTTCTATGAGGGTGCTCCGTACACTTATGCTTGTGCACCATATGTTCTAGCTAAGTATCTTGTTTCCCACAAGGATCGGGTGTTAGTTTGTGGGAATTTCATTGCTCATGTTTATGCTATGCTGGGATATGATACAGCAAGGAATACTAGGGCGTTGGTTAGGATTCCTTGTGCTCGCTTTGGTTTGGTTGATTTAGCGGGGTTTGGGTTGATTTGTGAGGTGGATGGTCAGGATGTGTTTGTTGGTGATGTGCCTGAAGATCAGCGGCCTGTTGGGAAAAGGCGTAGGGATGATGGTTCTAGTGTACCTCAGTTTGCGGGAGGTTCTTCTTCTTCATCTGCTTTTGATTTCTCTTCTTTGCAGGGGCAGATTTTTGGTCTGGAGAGTACTACTGACATGCTGCTGGATAATGCCCGGACAGCCAACAGTATGCTTGGTCGTCTGTTAGATCAGCAGGAGCATTTCCGCCCGATGTGGCAGAGGCAGTATGAGCAGCAGTTTGAGCAGCAGTACAGAGATGTGGAGGAGGATGAGCGCCCTGAGCTTCCTACTTATACTCCTCGAGAGATAATCCCTCCTAGTCAGGGTACTTTTGATTACCTTTTTCCTCAGCAGGGGTATCAGCAGGAGGAGTATACTTACCAGCCTCCCCAGTGTTTTTTCTTTTCGCTGTTTTATGCATTTAGAAAGGTAGCGTTCATGTGCATATGCTGGCAGTAAGTTCAGCGCCCATTCCCTTTGTGACGATTCTACCGCGCATACAAACATTACCGAATATCCGGCAAGTTTTCATGATCTTTTCTTATTTTTATTTTTACTTTTACCTATTTCCCATAGATTTTCTTTAGTTCATTGTACATTGAGGGCATTGTACAACTCAAGTATGGGGGGAGGGCTTGTTGATTTCTTATATTTATGTTCTGATGCTTAACGATGATGTTTTAGTGGTCTTTTGGTTGTGTTTTATGCATTTAGAAAGGTAGTGCTTCATGTGCATATGCTGGCAGTAAGTTCAGCGCCCATTCCCTTTGTGACGATTCTACCGCGCATACAAACATTACCGAATATCCGGCAAGTTTTCATGATCTTTTCTTATTTTTATTTTTACTTTTACCTATTTCCCATAGATTTTCTTTAGTTCATTGTACATTGAGGGCATTGTACAACTCAAGTATGGGGGGAGGGCTTGTTGATTTCTTATATTTATGTTCTGATGCTTAACGATGATGTTTTAGTGGTCTTTTGGTTGTGTTTTATGCATTTAGAAAGGTAGTGCTTCATGTGCATATGCTGGCAGTAAGTTCAGCGCCCATTCCCTTTGTGACGATTCTACCGCGCATACAAACATTACCGAATATCCGGCAAGTTTTCATGATCTTTTCTTATTTTTATTTTTACTTTTACCTATTTCCCATAGATTTTCTTTAGTTCATTGTACATTGAGGGCATTGTACAACTCAAGTATGGGGGGGAGGTAAATAGGCGAAAGTCGGATGAATTTTGAGACATTTTTGAACTTTTGCTTGCTTGTCCATATAGTTGAATTACTTTGGTCACTAAGATTTAATCATACTAGTAATTGAACTATAAATTCCTTTGGTTAACACTTTCTAATTCGTGAAATGTGTTTCGAGTGATCGTTAAGGCAAATCCTTTCTGGATTGATTACATGACTAGCACACTTCTATCCCAAAACACCAAATATGTAAGGATCTTGATTCATTTATAGATTGGTTAGGTGTTACGGTTTTGGTTTGGTTAGGTTTTATGCATTTAGAAAGGTAGCGTTCATGTGCATATGCTGGCAGTAAGTTCAGCGCCCATTCCCTTTGTGACGATTCTACCGCGCATACAAACATTACCGAATATCCGGCAAGTTTTCATGATCTTTTCTTATTTTTATTTTTACTTTTACCTATTTCCCATAGATTTTCTTTAGTTCATTGTACATTGAGGGCATTGTACAACTCAAGTATGGGGGGGAGGTAAATAGGCGAAAGTCGGATGAATTTTGAGACATTTTTGAACTTTTGCTTGCTTGTCCATATAGTTGAATTACTTTGGTCACTAAGATTTAATCATACTAGTAATTGAACTATAAATTCCTTTGGTTAACACTTTCTAATTCGTGAAATGTGTTTCGAGTGATCGTTAAGGCAAATCCTTTCTGGATTGATTACATGACTAGCACACTTCTATCCCAAAACACCAAATATGTAAGGATCTTGATTCATTTATAGATTGGTTAGGTGTTACGGTTTTGGTTTGGTTAGTCTTGTAAATTTGTCCCTCTCGTAGGCTTTTGGATTTATCCGGAAGTAAGGGTCTCTTTTAGAGCTCTGAGCTATGATGTGCAAGTTTGAGATTAATTCATTTCAGTTCCGTTATTTATTTCTTTGATATGAGTGTGCCGGTGATTGCGTTGATTCTAGAACTTGGCCTAGTTGATCGTTCCGTGGTTGCTAGATGATAAAGAGGTAAATTAGGATTAAAACCGTGTTTTCTTTGCTTATTCACCCTTTGTTATGTCATTATTGTTAAACCATGTTTGTGTGCATGTGTTTTTGTAGCTAATCACATCGATTAGTGAATTTCCTTTGTTAAAACCCGTGTTGCACTCATTTTTAGTGCAAGAAACTTTTAGATAACCTGTTGAGCCTAGCCTTTCGTTTGTGTTAAATTCAAAAAAAAAAAAAAAAAAAAAAAAAAAAAAAAAAAAAAAAAAAAAAAAAAAAAAAAAACAAAAAAAAAAAAAAAAAAAAAAAAAAAAAAAAAAAAAAAAAAAAAAAAAAAAAAAAAAAAAAAAAAAAAAAAAAAAAAAAAAAAAAAAAAAAAAAAAAAAAAAAAAAAAAAAAAAAAAAAAAAAAAAAAAAAAAAAAAAAAAAAAAAAAAAAAAAAAAAAAAAAAAAAAAAAAAAAAAAAAAAAAAAAAAAAAAAAAAAAAAAAAAAAAAAAAAAAAAAAAAAAAAAAAAAAAAAAAAAAAAAAAAAAAAAAAAAAAAAAAAAAAAAAAAAAAAAAAAAAAAAAAAAAAAAAAAAAAAAAAAAAAAAAAAAAAAAAAAAAAAAAAAAAAAAAAAAAAAAAAAAAAAAAAAAAAAAAAAAAAAAAAAAAAAAAAAAAAAAAAAAAAAAAAAAAAAAAAAAAAAAAAAAAAAAAAAAAAAAAAAAAAAAAAAAAAAAAAAAAAAAAAAAAAAAAAAAAAAAAAAAAAAAAAAAAAAAAAAAAAAAAAAAAAAAAAAAAAAAAAAAAAAAAAAAAAAAAAAAAAAAAAAAAAAAAAAAAAAAAAAAAAAAAAAAAAAAAAAAAAAAAAAAAAAAAAAAAAAAAAAAAAAAAAAAAAAAAAAAAAAAAAAAAAAAAAAAAAAAAAAAAAAAAAAAAAAAAAAAAAAAAAAAAAAAAAAAAAAAAAAAAAAAAAAAAAAAAAAAAAAAAAAAAAAAAAAAAAAAAAAAAAAAAAAAAAAAAAAAAAAAAAAAAAAAAAAAAAAAAAAAAAAAAAAAAAAAAAAAAAAAAAAAAAAAAAAAAAAAAAAAAAAAAAAAAAAAAAAAAAAAAAAAAAAAAAAAAAAAAAAAAAAAAAAAAAAAAAAAAAAAAAAAAAAAAAAAAAAAAAAAAAAAAAAAAAAAAAAAAAAAAAAAAAAAAAAAAAAAAAAAAAAAAAAAAAAAAAAAAAAAAAAAAAAAAAAAAAAAAAAAAAAAAAAAAAAAAAAAAAAAAAAAAAAAAAAAAAAAAAAAAAAAAAAAAAAAAAAAAAAAAAAAAAAAAAAAAAAAAAAAAAAAAAAAAAAAAAAAAAAAAAAAAAAAAAAAAAAAAAAAAAAAAAAAAAAAAAAAAAAAAAAAAAAAAAAAAAAAAAAAAAAAAAAAAAAAAAAAAAAAAAAAAAAAAAAAAAAAAAAAAAAAAAAAATTGAAAAAACAGAAAAAAAAAAAAAAAAAAAAAAAAAAAAAAAAAAAAAAAAAAAAAAAAAAAAAAAGAAAAAAAAAAAAAAAAAAAAAAAAAAATTGAAAATGAAGAAAAACGAACTTGGACTGTCAGTTGGTATTTCCCTTATTTTTGTCAAATCAAGTTAAGTTGGTACATGTGTTTAAACCAACAAAAGGTTCTTGAATTGTTCATATAATTTTCGTTTGAAGTTGGCAATATTTGTTTAAGCCAACATTGGTGAGGCATGGTGGTTAGAAGTCGTTTGAAGGTAGTACACCACAATGGTGTCGGTTTTTATCGGTCTATTGGGGGAGTAGTGTCGGGAGAACGTCTTTTGGACTTTGGATAGATGGCAACTAGTGATATGGGTTGTGTTGGACTAGACTATTTTATAAAACTTTGTTAATTGTTCGTGTTATTTCTTTTTAACACCAATTATATCCCAAAATTCCATACACAATGTTAATGACCCTTGTAAGCCTTCAGAATGTACATTACAACCGTTTAATTACCTCTTTTGATAGACGTTTATGGTGCTTGTGCCGTGACGATGAAGGAACGATTCTAGTACAAGCCTATGGTTAAAATATATGCATCACGACTAGGCTTCGAGTGAATGATACAATATTTCAACCCAATAGTTTGTTAGTTGGAGAAAGTTAGTTGAGATGTTTTACTTTCATTTGATTAAAGTGCTTAGTCGTGTTCTCGAGGCTTGTAGATCATTCGAATATTGTCAAACATTTCAATTTTCATTTAAGATTAAAACTGCTTAACCTACCTTCCTTGTTTTTCTACTGTCGTGGTTTAGCTTCTTTTTGATTATTGTCATGTTCTGCAATTGAGAACCAAAGGAAAGTTTGTTTGAAAGAGCAAAGGTGCGCCGCACCAATCCAATGGTGCGCCGCATATCGAGCAATGAAGGTTTTTTGGAAACAAGGCAGGTGCGACGCACCTGGGCAGTGGTGCGCCGCATATCGAGCAATGAAGGTTTTTTGGAAACAAGGCAGGTGCGACGCACCTGGGCAGTGGTGCGCCGCATATCGAGCAATGAAGGTTTTTTGGAAACAAGGCAGGTGCGACGCACCTGGGCAGTGGTGCGCCGCATATCGAGCAATGAAGGTTTTTTGGAAACAAGGCAGGTGCGACGCACCTGGGCAGTGGTGCGCCGCATATCGAGCAATGAAGGTTTTTTGGAAACAAGGCAGGTGCGACGCACCTGGGCAGTGGTGCGCCGCATATCGAGCAATGAAGGTTTTTTGGAAACAAGGCAGGTGCGACGCACCTGGGCAGTGGTGCGCCGCATATCGAGCAATGAAGGTTTTTTGGAAACAAGGCAGGTGCGCCGCACCAATCCAATGGTGCGCCGCATATCGAGCAATGAAGGTTTTTTGGAAACAAGGCAGGTGCGACGCACCTGGGCAGTGGTGCGCCGCACCTGTAGGTCGGCCCAGCTAGGTTTTTTGGAAACACTATAAATACAAGTCAAAACTCCTCCAATAAAACTTCTTCTTCTAATAGGCGATTTTAGGGTTTCTTTGAGGCAATATTCAGCAGCTTTTGCATCCCCAAGATCTAAGAGTTGATTAAGAGTTTCAAGGCATTCAATCGTCGATTTCTTTAGCTTTTCATTGTCTTTCACACTTTGGTACAAGATGTTTATTATTTCTTTTGCTATTTGTGATTTATTTATGATTATGTTAGGCTAAACACATCATCATCTACTCCGATGAAATGACACAATGAATATTGGTTGCATATTATTTTGAATTCAAGTTGATAATTAAACGTTTCGTTGAGATCTTAATATATTGAGTTCTTGTTATTTATTCTATTGTTTGTTGATAATGTATGAATGATTTAATGGTAGTTAAATCCAGGAGTGCATTGTTCTAGTTGATTTGGTAGAATCAATAGGTGTTGATTCGTGGTAGCGAGTCGATAAACAACAATAGGTAATAGAACTTAACGTGTTAACGGTTTGGTAGAATCGATAGATGAAATTGTTTAATAATAACAAAACTAAGTAATCAGTTCGGTGGATCTTAATAGAAAAGATGGTAGTCGGATCTTTAGGATTGAATCAATTGGTTAATGGGTTCGAATCGGGTAATAAGCTAGGTGCGCAACTAGTGAGTTCTCTGTCTTAACCTCGTTATTTTAGATCAACGTATTTGAATTGGTTTTAACTTAAATGCAACCAAAATGAAATGTGTCATGGAGTCGAGGTAGATGATCTTTTAAATTCTTGTTTAAACAACAAAATTCTCCTGCGATTAATCCTACGGGATTACTAACAATTTTAACTAACTTTTGCAACGTGGCAATTCGGCCATAAAACCCCCCTTATTTTATGTATCATTTAACAATTGCTTATAAAAGTCCTTGTGTTCGACCTCGTACTTACCAAGTAACTATATTGCATACGAACGGGTACACTGCCCGCAAATGTGTAGTAGACAGTAACTAGGTAGTTCGTGTTATAAATTTAAGACTCGAAATTACACATCAGTCCCGAGACATTCTTGTGTTGGACGGGTTGAGGGGAGCTCGAGTGATCCACCACCAGCAGCCTCTGATCCATTTGAGGCCCAATCTCTATATCTATATATATATATATATATATATATATATATATATATATATATATATATATATATATATATATATATATATATATATATATATATATATATATATATATATATATATATATATATATATATATATATATATATATATATATATATATATATATATATATATATATATATATATATATATATATATATATATATATATATATATATATATATATATATATATATATATATATATATATATATATATATATATATATATATATATATATATATATATATATATATATATATATATATATATATATATATATATATATATATATATATATATATATATATATATATATATATATATATATATATATATATATATATATATATATATATATATATATATATATATATATATATATATATATATATATATATATATATATATATATATATATATATATATATATATATATATATATATATATATATATATATATATATATATATATATATATATATATATATATATATATATATATATATATATATATATATATATATATATATATATATATATATATATATATATATATATATATATATATATATATATATATATATATATATATATATATATATATATATATATATATATATATATATATATATATATATATATATATATATATATATATATATATATATATATATATATATATATATATATATATATATATATATATATATATATATATATATATATATATATATATATATATATATATATATATATATATATATATATATATATATATATATATATATATATATATATATATATATATATATATATATATATATATATATATATATATATATATATATATATATATATATATATATATATATATATATATATATATATATATATATATATATATATATATATATATATATATATATATATATATATATATATATATATATATATATATATATATATATATATATATATATATATATATATATATATATATATATATATATATATATATATATATATATATATATATATATATATATATATATATATATATATATATATATATATATATATATATATATATATATATATATATATATATATATATATATATATATATATATATATATATATATATATATATATATATATATATATATATATATATATATATATATATATATATATATATATATATATATATATATATATATATATATATATATATATATATATATATATATATATATATATATATATATATATATATATATATATATATATATATATATATATATATATATATATATATATATATATATATATATATATATATATATATATATATATATATATATATATATATATATATATATATATATATATATATATATATATATATATATATATATATATATATATATATATATATATATATATATATATATATATATATATATATATATACAAAAATATTACTCTATTGGTCACTAGATAAGTGATAAAGTAGATGTGAAATGAAGAAAAGTGAGCATATATATAAAAAGCTTGATGTTGTTGGTTATAAAAAAGTGCCCAATAAACTCAATAAACCCCTTTTGGGATGATCGCTTTAAGTTAAGACCTAAAGTGGGACTAATCGTTAGCTAGGACCTTTTTAACACTTTAGATAAAAACATATTTTAATGATAAAGATAGTGTTTTTGTTCTCTATTACTTTATAGTTAATGTCTTGAATTCGTTATTTCGTTTAAATTTACACATACGTTATCTTGGTACATAATTACAAATTAGACGGCATAAATTTTAATAAGGGCAACTAGAAATGTCGTTTAAATGTTCAAAGCTTAAATTTGAATTGGATATCATAGTCTTATGAGCATTGTTGATACACATATACAAGTTGTACCTTAAATACCATGGTTAGGGATGTTATTAGATAAACTTATTTTAATTTTACTTTTATATCTATTAAAATTTAAAAAAATATTAAGTACAACCGTTAAAACTGTCATTAATGT
Organism: Erigeron breviscapus; assembly: GCA_034093135.1. Lineage (NCBI taxonomy): Eukaryota > Viridiplantae > Streptophyta > Magnoliopsida > Asterales > Asteraceae > Erigeron > Erigeron breviscapus. Next base: position 146,390,791 of record CM067167.1, on the reverse strand, counting down.
TAATAAAAGTTTAAACATTTCATTTCAAAAGCTCACAATTATTTTATGTGCCTTAATCACAGCTCTAATACACTCAAATTTAAATATGACAATATTTAAACATGACAATATTAATAGAAAGTCTAGATATATAATCAATCAATTGAGAGAATTAAAATTAGAAAGAAAGAAAAATTAAAAGTAAATCTAAAAACGAGTGAAGAAAAGCTGATTTTCTAGTGCCGTGTTTAGCTTTTGGCGGGAATAAACGGTTTGGGTGTGGGATCCACCCATCTTCGGAATAAAATTGAGGCTTTCAACTTTCGGTGTTTTCTAGTATTTTGTTTTGTATTTAGTTTCCTTTTTTTCATGAATTTTATTGGTGATAAATAATTAATGTTTCCAAGTAATAATATGTTATGCTACAACTATCTTTTTTTACTTATCAATTTATTTGTTAGATAACTTTTATTGTGAAACAAATGATTTCATTTTTAACACAATTGTATGTATATCTCCAATTTAAGTTACATAAATATATATTTAACAAAGTATGTTGTAAGATTATAGTATTTATATATCATTAAAACTTGAATATTAAGAAAACAGGTAATTATACAACTTAAGTTGTGGATGTATATAATTATAAGAAAAACAGAATGATTTTATGATATTAAAATCATTCCATTATATAGGAAACAGGTAAAAATACTCGATCATATTGTTTATTTAAGCTAGATATATATAGTTATATGATCTAGTATTGTTAAAAGGTTACGTTTTCAATATGAATATGACAAAAATTTATGTTATAAAAAGTATCTAAAGGTTCATCAACAATGTGGCAAACAGCGATGTAAGAAAATTTAAAAATATAAATTTGAGTGATAATATCCTTAACAATGACATAAAGATGGCATACTTGGTCTCAACGATGATTTTTTGTTGATTGGTTTAAAGTGAAGGTTCTTATGTGTAGTCACACAATCAGAAATATCATGGTCCATTGATGTCTTCATCATAGTCCATTAATGCTTTATAACAACAACATTGCTAAGTAATGTTGAACTTATCTCGCATGGTGTTAGTTGAGTAATATTTTCTGGCACTGTTAATTAGTAACAACTTATATATCAAAACTTGTTTTATCCACTCTAAAATGTTTAACTAAGATTCGAATTTAAAACTATTCTTTTTAAGATTATTAGGTCATCTTAAGGGAAGTATTTGGTATAAGGGGCAAGGGTGTAGTGCCAATGGTTTGGTTCTTTGGCAAGTTTTGGCAAAAAAAACTACCCAATAAGGAGATGCCACATGTCATAGCAAAAAACTTGCCAATACTAGCCGAAATCTTGCCAAATTCCATGGTATAGTGCCAAAGGTTGCCAATTTAATAACTTACCAAACAAACCCTAAAGTTTCATTAAGTTACAAAACACAATACAAATACAAATATAAATTAAAAACATTTAGAACTATGAATAAAAAACAATACAACTAGAAAATAAATAACAAACTAATACAACCCGTCATGAGGCCACCCGTATTTGTCGGCGATGTCGCGTTTGCGTTGCAAAACTATGCTACGCATGGGATCGACCAAATGATCGTGAGGTTGCGCAAAGATTTGGAGGTCTAGTTCCATCGTCTTTTGTCGTTGAAAATCGAGTTGGGATTGTAGCAAATCCCGCGCAAGCTTCTCACGTTCGGCAATGGCGACCATCCTCATTTGCCGATTGAGCCTCTTTTCTTCTTTGTGTGCCATACTCACCTCCCTATACTCTTCAACGGAATCAAGCAACACTTCTTTGTTTTTGACCGAACTCGTGGCCTTACTACGTGATTTGCGAGCAAATGAGGGCATCGAGTCCTCATTCAAATCGGGAACTCGAGTGTAGTGACTCGACGACTCATCGGTTCAACCCTTTTCTCACTCCCGCTAGTATCTTCGGTGCGAGGAGTGCCGGCCGTAGGAGTAGTAGGCTCGGTCGAAGTAGGAGTAGTACCAAAACCACTCGCCGGTGGAACATACGAGAACTTATCATGTTCCTTCACAACTTCCAAGCTTTAATATGCTTGAATCCCTTGTTCTTGTGTCGTTTCGCCCACTCTTCCAAACTTTGTGTCAAGATATACGCATCATCGGCACCGCTAGCCCATCGATGTTTCTACAAACACATAAAAACAACATATATATTTATATATAAAAAATATATACATATAGATATATATATATATAAAACCGTAAAAAACATATATTTATATATATAAGAAAGAAAATTAACCATCGTATTGTAGATGCCGGTAAACTCGTTCAATAGCGGTTGCATTTTCTTCCACTTTGTGTTCACTTGATGGTAGGTTCGTTGATGATTTTTTTGTTGCTTATTGTAGTGTTCATGAATCCTATTCCAAAAGGATTCGTATCTTTGTTGATCGGCGGTGGCGGGATCCGTAGAGATATGAAAATAAGCTCGGGCCAACAATTCTTCATCTTCGCCACTCCAAGCGATCGGGGGTGCTCTTGTGGTTGAGGTGGTTTTTTTCGCCTTCCCACGACCGGGTGGAGGTGGCGCCTCCACCTCCTCGCTAGAGGTGTCTCGCACATCGTCATATGCTTCGTCGGGTTGCACTTGGTCATCATTATCATCTTCAAGAAACGTGATCGTTGGTTGGGTATTAGGAAGTTGAAAGCTATACGTGTCGACTTGCACGGGGAAATCCGAGGTCAACATTTGAGAGATGTCGTCAACGACGTTTTGACTTGAAGAACCGCCGAAATCGTATTGTGGTTCGACGGTTCTAGGAAGTTGAAATGGGAGTTGATTTCTTGGTGCTCGGTATTTTTTGGATGTTTTTTTAGTAGGAATCATTTTGAAAAATATATGTGAAAGAGATAAGTAAGAAATATATAGAGAAGATGTAAGTATTTTTAAGAAGTGAAAATGAATGAAAAATTAAAAAGTATATATAGGTAATAAGGACGGGGTAAAATTTGTAAATTTTTATATAAAAAAAAACAAGGCTCCCAGCGTTCACATAGACGCTCCCCAACGTTCACTAGCATCGGCCAAAACTAGCCGATGTAACTTGCCGATTAAAGTTGTCGATGCATGTACTATAGCCTTGCCAAAAAGCCGATTCTAGCCGATACTTTTTGCCGACTACACCCTTGCCCCTAATAGAATTAAAATTTACAAAGTGAAAAACTATATTAGTTGTTTTGGAATCAAAATAATATTTACTAATGTACATTAGTGGTAGTTTCTTTTTCATATTGTTGGTACCTTTTATGAAATTTATGGACTATTTTGCCCCTCGCAATTCTTATATAAAGACCCCTATCACACTAGCTAGAACCCCCTACACTACAGTCATACCTTCTTCATTGCACCAATCTTCTTCAAAGAAGAATCTTGACAAATTAACTACTTCATTTAATACTAACCAAATTATTCAAAAATCTCTACAAATTTTTCAAACATTTTACCATGCATTAATCTTTTTTGAAATTTAAGCAATCTAAAACTTGATCATTATCTTTTTTTTTGGGGGGGGGCTTATAATCACAAAAAAAAAACACATTTAAGTTTTTAAAGAAAATGATAGTGAACAACGGATGCATACTAAGGAAATTATTTGCAATTCTTGAAAAAAAGTTCTGTGTTGAGAAAAGTTTCTATTTCTGGATATTTCAAATTTTCAATAGATACAATTTGGCTACTTAAATTTCTACTATATATCTCTTAACTAATTTGTTTACTAGCTTTAGCTACAATTTGTCTAGATCATATAGAAAAAGTTTAGGAAAGAAAGATGGAAGGTGCATCATTGCCACCAGGGTTTCGTTTTCATCCAACGGACGAAGAACTAATCGGGTATTACTTGAAAAGGAAAGTTGAAGGTTTTGAAATCGAACTTGAAGTTATTCCGGTTGTTAAGCTATACAAGTTTGATCCATGGGATTTGCCTGGTAAGCTGCATAGTTTCATAAGCATAATTAAGAGTTTAATTATATATTGCTCATTATATATAATCACTTTGTTAATTAACTTTGTGTTAAAGTTTGATTCTAGCTTAGTTTATTATTTTTAAATATAGCTAGTCTTGGCCTTTATGTATTAATATGTTATTTAATCAATATTATTTGAATGGTGAAATACAGATAAATCATTTCTTCCAAAGCAAGATATGGAGTGGTTCTTTTTTTGTCCTCGTGACCGAAAATACCCAAATGGATCACGTACGAATCGAGCTACAAATGCTGGTTACTGGAAAGCCACAGGAAAAGACCACAAAGTCCTAAGCCAATCATCTATTGTAGGATACCGCAAGACCCTTGTTTTCTATCGTGGACGAGCTCCTTTTGGTGATCGAACTAATTGGGTCATGCATGAGTATCGGTTATGTGACAATATTATTCATGGGACACCAAGTTTTCAAGTAAATTTGTTAATGAGTTTTGAACTTACTATACCTGTAGCTATTGTATGCTTTACAGGGATTAGGTGCTAACTAACTTGATTTAATTGCAGGGGCCATTTTCCTTGTGTCGTGTGATGAAAAGGAATGAGCAGAAAACGAGCTATTTTAAACGTAAACCGAGAACAAAGGGCACTGGAAGCGGTTCCAAAGATATAAACGGGCCAATGGGCAGTGAGAGTAATTTTTCGAGTCCTTTCACTTCTTGTTATCAGACAACGCCTATTTTAAATGAAACAACTTCATTGAAGAGTCCTAATGATCCTTCTAACTTTTGGGTCTCCCCTGCCTTAATTCTTGAGTCTTCAAAGGTATCCATACAGAAAACTAGCTAGATAGCGCTAAATCCGACAATGATATAATTTTTTTTCTTCTCTTTTTTGTAATGACAAAGCAATATAGAGTTGGCAAAACCAGAGGGTGGGTCATATTGGGTTGGGAAGAATCAAAATGGTCTCAGTCCAAAATGGGTCAACTTTAGCATGGTTCAAAAAGGTTAGGAGGTTAGGGACACACCAACATTTTTTTCTCCTTGTTTCAAACTTTATATGTGATTAATCTAGTAGATAGAAAATTATAGATTTTATAAATAATAGGAGTACTTTTTTTGTACTTTTCATATAAAAAATATATATATATATATATATTTTGTGATAGTTGTAAGTATGCCACTCACTTTTGACTAGTTTGACCCATTCAACCTGGTTTCTTAACATTGAATCACAATCCAAATTGAACCATTATTAAATCATCTACCTCTACTATTTAGGAACAATTGGAAGGAGGACAAGAAAGGAAAGCAGGAGAAGAAGAAGAAAGGCAAAATGGGAATTTTCTAGAAAATGATTTTCCGCAGCCAATGATTCCAAGGCAGCCATATGACCAGGCAGGGTTTTCGTCAAGTTCATCATACTCGAATTTTACAGAGGAAGATGAGCTGATTCGATTTGGATGTATGTCACCCTATTCGGGAGATGAACGTTTGATGGGACTCTTTGGAAACGAAGATCATACATTTTATGAAGGTTACGAGTGGACTAATTAACTCACATTTCAGAAACACTGTCAAGATAAAATTGAACGATTTTACCTTAATCTTTATAGAGTGAAACATTCGAGAAGTCTGTTTGTCTGTTCTAGTATATAATAGCGTGTTTAAGGTTGATGATCGTACCTTCTTTATGTTGCCGTGTAGTATACAAGAAATGTAGTAGTGACTTGTGATCACTTATGTAGAATTTTACCAGGAGTTGATGTTATTACAGTGTGTATCTTCTATATATATGTATGTATAATAAGCTTCATTTAAGGAAGCCGTTTGCTCTGCACTACTGTTTCCAAAATAGTGTACTTTTCCTTCAAAAGATACGCATCAGACTATAAACTTCGGTTGCAATTCAAGAACACTTGTTGTAAGTGCACATGTGTATAAGCCGGTTTAGAACAAATGCGAGTATGTAACTATTGTCATATAGTAACGATCATGATCAGAGGTCCCCATAACAGACTAAAAAGTATAAATACTTGTGCCATTTATTGCTGATCTATATGTTCTAGCTGCTCTAAATTTACTTGTTTTTGACTGTTGAGCATCCTTCTAGACAGTCAATGCATAACGGCAAAGTAAATTAACTCGTGTAAAGTGACAACGTTAAATACCAACATAGTAGACGCATATCATCCATCTGATTGTTACCCTCACTTTCTCGATTAACCACCACAACTACGAGATTTGAATCAGAAGAATGTCTGCACAACACCAAATACTCGAACATGTAGTCCTCTTAAATGTAAAACCTGGTGTTGACCTTACCAAAGTCACAGAAATGATAGACGCGATCAAAGGGTTGGGTTCAATTGACGTTGTTCTCCATGTTGGTGTTGGAGAACTCCACCGACCTACATCCTCTTCCCTCACCTTCAGTCACTTGATCCACTGCCGTTTCAGATCAATGGATGATTATCAGGTCTACTATGCTCATCCTGCACACATGCGGGTGCTCACTGAGATTGTAGAACCCATAGTTGATGATGGTGTGGTTGTTGACTGGATATCCAATGGTCTTAATGAATCACCAAAGCCAGGATCTACAGTGAGAGTTACGTTATTGAAATTGAAGGACGGTTTGGTAGAAAATGAGAAAAACAAGTTAGTATTGGAAGTGATGGAAGGTATTAAAAATCAGTCAGAGGCAATGAATCAACAACAGATAAGTTTTGGTGAGAATTTATCTCAACATATAAGGACAAAGGGGTACTCAATCGGTATGATCACTGTTTTCCCTGGACCTGCTGACTTGGAGGCTTCGGGTTCAGCTGCAGATTTGGTCAAAGAGAAAGCGAAGGATTCGATAGAGAGTGATATGGTGGCTGATTATGTGTTTCCACCACCGAAGGTTGCAAACCACTAATAATGCCTGTCCAGGTCCTCCGGTACTTCTACATTGAATTAGACTTCTATATCTATATATATGCTGAGAGAAATGTCATATTTGAATCTTGTATTGGATTATATTATGCTTGTTTTGTGCTGTGTTTGAATAATTACCCTTGATTCTAATAAAATTCATGTTGATTAATCTGGAGTATACAGTTCTCAGCAGAAGAAAATATATGCACATACCACAACCAAATTGTATGTAATGAAATTACTATAGCTTAATGACTATCAATCAAATAGTTTACAACATCATAAGGATTAATCACTCTTAACTTTTGTTTCTCTAAAGTATAATACTGATCAGATTACTCTGCAGTATTAGACGGCAAATTAATCTCCATTTTAGGTTTCTCATCATCAACTTTTAAAACCACATCATCTCCAATTTCAAACTCTTTAAAGCAAGCAACCCTCCCCAACTCTTCAACTTCTTCAATCACATGATCAAGCTTGGCAACCATCTCCACCAACAACGCTGCAAACGCTGCAAATGGCAACGCCTCAGAGAATTCCAGGCTCGTGATTGCAATCTTGCTTAATGTAGGCCTCAAGAACTTCCCCTCGGCTTCAACTGATTGTTTAGAAACCCGTTTTGATCTCCACTCTGATAATGCTGAAAATTCTGTTTTTACACTTGATAAATGCTTTTCAGGCTTTGACCTAGCTGTTTCTGCCGCTAGGGCTAACATGTTGGCTGTGTTGTTAGGGCCGTTTGGCCCAAGGAAAAGTCGTGGTTGGGATTTTAAGGCGGTGTCAAGGTCTTGTAGAGCTTGGTGGAGACGATCAGATAGTACTTCTGGGGAACATTGGCGATGGTTGCGAATGCTGTCAGCTAGTTCCATCAAGGCTTTTGATACTTCGGTTGCTAGACGAGTACATGGATCTTTAAATAACATTCGAACATATTTGGGAGTCTGAAAAAAAAAATTAAGGCTCAAATTCGACGCAATAGTTTTAAAAATAAATAGTGCCATATTATAGGAACATTTCTCCATATTACATAGAAAATGAAGAAAATGAAACATTTGTCTGGTTAAAATGACTCAATTGGCATGGAAAATTATACAAATACAGATTGATGCAAAGTGTAAGGCGTCACACGAATGTTAAATCAAATTAATATAGGGAGAAACAAGGGTACCTGTATCTCAGTTTGTAAACTTCCATGAAGACCAACAACTGTATATCCAAAATGGCGAAGAACAGCTCCTAGTTTGACATATTGTTGCCATGGGAATGGATTACAATGCCATGAGTGTCGTGGCTCCCAACTCGCGTGCAATGCCTGTTCGATATTTTAGTGTAATTGGGTTAATTGGTAATCTAATCATAATAATACATCGTATAAGTATGGTGGTGCGGAGTGCACGCTTATATGAATTTATTATGATCTTAGGGGCGAAGCCCCTAAGGAACAGGGGTCCGGGGGCAGCGCCCCCGGGAGCGGGGTCCAAGGGGCGGCAGCCCCTGGCGGGGCACTCTATTGTAGAGTCAAGGGATGCTGATTTTGGCAATGAGGATAGATTCACTTCTTTGCCAAAACCCGCGGACATGATTACAAGTTCTAGTAACTCTGGTACATTTGACCAAGTGACTGAGACACCTCCTGAGCCTAGGAGGACTGAAAGGGCAAGAAAAGCCAAGTCTTATGGTGATGATTTCCAACTATATTTGGTTGAAGGATCAAGGGATGAAATTCATTTTCAATATCAATATTGTTTTAATATTGATGATGATCCAAAGACCTATAGTGAAGCTATGGCTTCAAGGGATGCTGCATTTTGGAAAGAGGCAATTCAGGATGAGATTGACTCTATAATGCACAATAAGACTTGGAAATTGGCTAATTTACCACCTGGGTGTCAACCATTGGGTAGTAAATGGATCTTTAAAAAGAAGATGAAGGTGGATGGAAGCATAGACAAGTATAAAGCCAGATTGGTTATCCAAGGCTTTAGGCAAAAGAAAGATATTGATTTCTTTGACACTTATGCTCCTGTTGCTAGGATTACCACCATTAGATTATTGTTAGCTCTTGCGGCTATACATAATCTTGTGATTCACCAAATGGATGTGAAAACTGCTTTTCTGAATGGTGAATTGGATGAAGAGATTTACATGAAACAACCTGAAGGTTTTGTCATGCCTGGTAATGAGCATAAGGTTTGTAAATTGGTAAAATCTCTTTATGGTCTGAAGCAAGCCCCTAAACAGTGGCATCAGAAGTTTGATGAGGTTGTGTTGTCTAATGGTTTTGCATTAAACCAAGCAGACAAATGTGTCTATAGTAGATTTGATTCGTCTGGTAAGGGAGTGATTATCTGCTTATATGTTGATGACATGTTGATCTTTGGTACTGACCAAGATCAAGTTGATAAAACTAAGGAATTTTTGTCATCAAAGTTTGATATGAAAGACATGGGGGAGGCTGATGTGATTCTTGGGATCAAGATCATACGTGGAGAACATGGTATTTCTATCACTCAATCTCATTATATTGAGAAGATGTTGGAGAAATTCAATGTCAAAGATTGTTCTCCAATAGGTACTCCAATGGACCCTAGCATCAAACTTATGCCTAATAAAGGTGTTGCAGTGAATCAACTTGAATATTCAAGGGCTATTGGATCTCTCATGTATGCCATGACTAGTACTAGGCCTGATATAGCCTTTGCTGTTGGAAAATTGAGTAGATACACTCATAATCCAAGTCTGATTCATTGGCAAGCGATTCATCGAGTATTTAAGTACTTGAAAGGAACCATGCATTATGGTTTGACTTATTCTGGATTTCCTTCTGTGCTTGAAGGTTATTCAGATGCAAGTTGGATTACCAATGTGGAAGATCACTCTTCTACTAGTGGCTGGGTATTCTTACTTGGAGGTGGTGCTATTTGCTGGGCATCGAAGAAACAAACTTGCATCACTAATTCAACAATGGAATCTGAGTTTGTGGCATTAGCAGCAGCTGGTAAAGAAGCTGAATGGCTAAGGAATTTAATTTATGAAATTCCATTGTGGCCTAAACCGATATCATCCATATCTATCAGATGTGATAGTCAAGCCACGTTGGCTAAGGCGTCGGCAGCGCCCCTGGGAGCGGGATCCAAGGGGCGGCAGCCCCTGGCGGGTCCAAGGGGCGGCAGCCCCTGGCGGGTCCAAGGGGCGGCAGCCCCTGGCGGGTCCAAGGGGCGGCAGCCCCTGGCGGGTCCAAGGGGCGGCAGCCCCTGGCGGGTCCAAGGGGCGGCAGCCCCTGGCGGGTCCAAGGGGCGGCAGCCCCTGGCGGGTCCAAGGGGCGGCAGCCCCTGGCGGGTCCAAGGGGCGGCAGCCCCTGGCGGGTCCAAGGGGCGGCAGCCCCTGGCGGGGTCCAAGGGGCGGCAGCCCCTGGCGGGTCCAAGGGGCGGCAGCCCCTGGCGGGTCCAAGGGGCGGCAGCCCCTGGCGGGGTCCAAGGGGCGGCAGCCCCTGGCGGGTCCAAGGGGCGGCAGCCCCTGGCGGGTCCAAGGGGCGGCAGCCCCTGGCGGGTCCAAGGGGCGGCAGCCCCTGGCGGGTCCAAGGGGCGCAGCCCCTGGCGGGTCCAAGGGGCGGCAGCCCCTGGCGGGTCCAAGGGGCGGCAGCCCCTGGCGGGTCCAAGGGGCGGCAGCCCCTGGCGGGGTCCAAGGGGCGGCAGCCCCTGGCGGGTCCAAGGGGCGGCAGCCCCTGGCGGGTCCAAGGGGCGGCAGCCCCTGGCGGGTCCAAGGGGCGGCAGCCCCTGGCGGGTCCAAGGGGCGGCAGCCCCTGGCGGGTCCAAGGGGCGGCAGCCCCTGGCGGGTCCAAGGGGCGGCAGCCCCTGGCGGGTCCAAGGGGCGGCAGCCCCTGGCGGGTCCAAGGGGCGGCAGCCCCTGGCGGGGTCCAAGGGGCGGCAGCCCCTGGCGGGTCCAAGGGGCGGCAGCCCCTGGCGGGTCCAAGGGGCGGCAGCCCCTGGCGGGGTCCAAGGGGCGGCAGCCCCTGGCGGGTCCAAGGGGCGGCAGCCCCTGGCGGGTCCAAGGGGCGGCAGCCCCTGGCGGGTCCAAGGGGCGGCAGCCCCTGGCGGGTCCAAGGGGCGCAGCCCCTGGCGGGTCCAAGGGGCGGCAGCCCCTGGCGGGTCCAAGGGGCGGCAGCCCCTGGCGGGTCCAAGGGGCGGCAGCCCCTGGCGGGGTCCAAGGGGCGGCAGCCCCTGGCGGGTCCAAGGGGCGGCAGCCCCTGGCGGGTCCAAGGGGCGGCAGCCCCTGGCGGGTCCAAGGGGCGGCAGCCCCTGGCGGGTCCAAGGGGCGGCAGCCCCTGGCGGGTCCAAGGGGCGGCAGCCCCTGGCGGGTCCAAGGGGCGGCAGCCCCTGGCGGGTCCAAGGGGCGGCAGCCCCTGGCGGGTCCAAGGGGCGGCAGCCCCTGGCGGGGTCCAAGGGGCGGCAGCCCCTGGCGGGTCCAAGGGGCGGCAGCCCCTGGCGGGTCCAAGGGGCGGCAGCCCCTGGCGGGGTCCAAGGGGCGGCAGCCCCTGGCGGGTCCAAGGGGCGGCAGCCCCTGGCGGGTCCAAGGGGCGGCAGCCCCTGGCGGGTCCAAGGGGCGGCAGCCCCTGGCGGGTCCAAGGGGCGCAGCCCCTGGCGGGTCCAAGGGGCGGCAGCCCCTGGCGGGTCCAAGGGGCGGCAGCCCCTGGCGGGTCCAAGGGGCGGCAGCCCCTGGCGGGGTCCAAGGGGCGGCAGCCCCTGGCGGGTCCAAGGGGCGGCAGCCCCTGGCGGGTCCAAGGGGCGGCAGCCCCTGGCGGGTCCAAGGGGCGGCAGCCCCTGGCGGGTCCAAGGGGCGGCAGCCCCTGGCGGGTCCAAGGGGCGGCAGCCCCTGGCGGGTCCAAGGGGCGGCAGCCCCTGGCGGGTCCAAGGGGCGGCAGCCCCTGGCGGGTCCAAGGGGCGGCAGCCCCTGGCGGGGTCCAAGGGGCGGCAGCCCCTGGCGGGTCCAAGGGGCGGCAGCCCCTGGCGGGTCCAAGGGGCGGCAGCCCCTGGCGGGGTCCAAGGGGCGGCAGCCCCTGGCGGGTCCAAGGGGCGGCAGCCCCTGGCGGGTCCAAGGGGCGGCAGCCCCTGGCGGGTCCAAGGGGCGGCAGCCCCTGGCGGGTCCAAGGGGCGCAGCCCCTGGCGGGGTCCAAGGGGCGGCAGCCCCTGGCGGGTCCAAGGGGCGGCAGCCCCTGGCGGGTCCAAGGGGCGGCAGCCCCTGTCGGGGTCCAAGGGGCAGAGCCCCTGGCTGCGGTAGAGCTGGCCTAAGGCATATAGTCAGGTATATAATGGTAAGTCTAGACACTTGGGTGTTAGACACAGCATGGTACGTGAGTTGATCACGGAAGGTGTGATATCGGTGGTGTTTGTGAAGACACAACAAAACTAAGCCGATCATTTGACCAAAGGGTTAAGTAGAGATCTCGTGCATAAATCGGCTATGGGGATGGGATTAAAGTCCGCCAAAAATCTCTGATATTAAGATACCCAATTCCCATCTAGTATGACGCTAGATGCTGAATTCAATGTGGAAGGCTTAATATTTAGAGATTGGAACACATTAGAGTATACATCCTAAGGTATGTGTTCAGACCTGCAAGTTAAGGAGGTTGAATGTTTATATTCTTAATAGCTCTTTTAACAAATTGCATATGCAGGTGCAAGATTAAAGGAGCTACCTATGTGAGCATGAAGTTTAGCCGCTTCAAGAAGCTGGGACTTGGCTTTGACATGCTTATGAAGGATAGGGACATAGGCTAGTAAAACATATGTCAAGATAGAACTACCATGTATGTAAACTTTTGTGTACATTATCTTCGTGTATTCAAAATGAGTTCCCAGGGTTCAATCCTTAGCGACACCCTGGTATTCGAATATATGGAATGTGTAATGTACTAATGTGAAATTCAATCGTCACGACATTTCATTTATGCAAAAGTTTGAATGTTTGAGATATTCTTTAGTTAATCGAGGATTACACTAAAATAGGGGAGGATTGTTGGATATTTTAGTGTAATTGGGTTAATTGGTAATCTAATCATAATAATACATCGTATAAGTATGGTGGTGCGGAGTGCACGCTTATATGAATTTATTATGATCTTAGGGGCGAAGCCCCTAAGGAACGGGGTCCGGGGGCAGCGCCCCCGGGAGCGGGATCCAAGGGGCGGCAGCCCCTGGCGGGATCCAAGGGGCAGAGCCCCTGGCTGGGGACTAATTTTGCCAATCTTGCAAAGTCAATTTCAACTGCCATAAAGGCAGTTAATGGCCCCTGATTCTGGATTCTGTCATATACGAATTCCTTGGAGAATTCTCTCTCGTTTTTCACACACATACTCAAACACAAATCATACAGAAAATTTTTAATCACTGATTGTATCCGGTTGAATAATTTGGGGTGAACCACCGAATTGATTCAATCTGAAAGCGTATCGCGCCTTCAGTGATTGTTTAATATCCGGTTTTGTTCGTTATTGATTGCGTATCCCCAACAATGCCTAACCGTTATTTCAGATTCAGCTACATTAATATGACTGAATCATGATGCATTACTAAACCTCTTAAAAATGAAACAAAGCAACGTACCAGGGTTTCATCGGTTGATTTAGAGTCCAAAACAGATTTGTAATTGTTGTAAATTGGATCCTCTGTTAATTTGTCTTTCCCTGCATCTGGTTCCCTATCGCTAAAGTATTCGTTGACACAATCTGCATTTTAAATAATAAAAAAATACCTAAATATGTAAACTAATATATATACAACATGAAAATTTTAATTATAATTAGAGTATATTTTAAAGAGCTTGCAGTAAAGGTAATATAGATAAACAAATACTTGAAAGCTATTGATCAAATCAGCACTTGAAAGCTGTACCTTCAATTGATTTTGCCAAACCTTCTAATTTTGAAACAGTTGAATTATGAAGATCTTCTCCGGACCAAATGGGAAAAATGAAAAGGCTCATAAGAATGCAAACTCCAGAACCAATGGCCATGGTGTAGAGACGCTCACGGGCTATTTTGAGCGCATCATCAACTCGATAGCTTGATATAGTTATCAGATTAAATGTCAAGAGGAATATCACAACACCGTAATCATAGTTCTTTTTCACGCTTGGAAAAAACCTTAAGTAGGTACTCGTTACTCCTAAAAAAATTATTAACCATAAGTTAATCTATCATAAACATATGGAGTAACTCTTTTTGGTCATGTTATTTAAAAGTGATATGAATAAAATCAGAAAAACTAACGAACATGCGAGTATTTTTTTTATTATTATTACTCCTTGCTTACCAATCAGGAAAACTGAAGCTCCTATGAAAACAGCATAAAAAACCTTGCCACTTTCTCTAGCAATAAACTCGAATAAGAACGCTAAGGAACCTGCTAACAATGTCCCCAGACCTCTATTCAATCCTTTGCATAACGTCGCCCCTGCCATAAGTTTTAAAGTAGATTATAATCTAGAAATCCAAATGATCAAAAAACATAAATACTACTACTACGTAATAATATAGTACTGTATGATTTATACCAGCAGTGAACTCAAGAACGACAACAACAGTCATGACAGCCCATATGACATTCTCCCCGACCCCTTTGTACAACGGTTCCAAAAGATATAGCAAAGACACCAACGTTAGAGATAACCCGACTTTTAGTGAATGAATGGCCCTTCGTGGATCATCATGGCCAACTTTCCAAATATCCCGAAATGTCAAGGCTAGATATATCTTTGTCGTCTCCATGTAAACTCTCGCTCGCTTCTTCAAAACGTCCATTCTGGAATACTTATCTGATACAACTGCAGAAGCGGCAACACCTATCGAACACGTTAACTTAAAAATATCCTTTTGCAGGAAAAATATATTAAAAGGATTTTTCAAGTTTTTTAAACTGGACGAATGTAAAAGTTGTATGATTTAATGAGGAAAAAAGAAATCAAAGTGGGATTGAAAAATGCACTTTGTTTCTTCAAAAATGTGTCCAAAAAGATTTGAAGGTTTTTGGCATCCTTTGGCAATTTCAGGTGGGCTAAATTTATAGGTGTATGTAAGTGATACGTGCCTTTCACATACACAAGATTTTTCATTTCTGTTTGATAACTTTTGTGAGATGTAGATGGGAAATGAGTTAATTTATATTATACAATTAGTTGATTTATATAGATTAAATTTTAGCTTTTACCTCATTTGTTTTAAAAGAATAACTTACTATCTTAGATAAAAAAATAAATAAAAAAAATTTAACGGCCAACTAAAACTTTGTCAGGTACTTCATATGCGGCGCTAGCTCCAATAGCTAAAGGTACACACATACTGATCGATCTAACCCAAACTCACGACCCCTTTACTCCACATCCCGGGAAAAACCCACCGGCCCGAAGGCCCATCGTGGCATCATCTGTAATCAGTAATTATCTACTCGGTTAGACTAATAACATATATAATTTAATCATATATGAACAAAATTTAATTAAAACTCTCTATTTTCTGTATCTCTTCCTCCACTATCACCGTATGATTTTGCCACATTTATAATTGTGTAAAACTATGTCCAAATTGAAAATCATTTTGTGCATATTATCAGTAACTACCTGGAATGTAACATTAAGACTCTTTTTGCTAGATCCCATATAAAAGATTGTATTAAAAGTGTAAAACTTGGAAAAAACAGAACTAGTTAAGTGGTCGGTCGTGACTCGTGTGAGTGTGTGATTTGTGGCCTAGAGAAAAAGTAGTGAAAGATGGTTTGTTTTCACGTGTTGTCCATTTAAAAGTAAGATACTTGAAAGAAAGTCAATTTCGATTTTGAAATGAAGGTGAAAAGGAAAGTTATTTGAGTCACAAGGGCAAGTCAACTATTTCCAAAGTTAGAAGTTTGGCTTTCATATTAATTGAAACAAAATAACCCAATCAACGGAAAGCAGTATAAGTTGAAGAGTAAACAAACTATCGACTCATATTTTTCTTCTTATAAGCTAGGATATAAATTGAAGGAATTATAAAACAAGCAATGGGATGTGAATAGTAATCTTTTGTCTTTACATGAAACTATTACATAAATATTTGATTTAGCAATTATAACATAAAAGTTGCTTTGGTTCAATTGGTTGGGATGTTGTTTTCAATGGGAGGTCGCTGGTTTGAAACCCGCTCCCCTTCCCTTTTATGTTTTTCTTTTGTTTTTATCAGTAATCTTTTGTCTTTACATGAAACTATTACATAAATATTTGATTTAGCAATTATAACATAAAAGTTGCTTTGGTTCAATTGGTTGGGATGTTGTTTTCAATGGGAGGGGTCGCTAGTTCAAAACCCGCTTCTCCCTCTTTTATGTTTTTTTTTTGTTTTTTATTTAATTGATTAGGGAGGTTTGGTATATTACATTTTACCTCCTCATATTTATTTTTTATTTTTTTTTAATTTTAAAATAACATTTGGGTTTTTTTGTTTTTTATATTTAAAATTCTTATTTTTATGTAACTTTCTTTTCACACTTAGTTGCATTTTTTGTTTTATTTTGAATTTTGAGGGTTTTTCTTAAACATTTTAGTCTATTTTGATTTTATTTTGGAGGTTTTTTTTTAACATTTTGTTTTTTAAAAATTCGTTTTGTAACTTTTTGTTACTTTAACATTTTTTTCTTTTAAACTTTTTTGTTTTCATTATACTTTTCATTTTTTTCAACAATTCCTTCTGTAATATTAGATTATGAAACCCGCTCCCCCTTCCATTTTATGTTTTTCTTTTGTTTTTATCAGTAATCTTTTGTCTTTACATGAAACTATTACATAAATATTTGATTTAGCAATTATAACATAAAAGTTGCTTTGGTTCAATTGGTTGGGATGTTGTTTTCAATGGGAGGGGTCGCTGGTTCAAAACCCGCTTCTCCCTCTTTTATGTTTTTTATTTAATTGATTAGGGAGGTTTGGTATATTACATTTTACCTCCTCATATTTATTTTTCATTTTTTTTTAATTTTAAAATAACATTTGGGTTTTTTTGTTTTTTAACATTTTGTTTTTTAAAAATTCGTTTTGTAACTTTTTGTTACTTTAACATTTGTTTTTTATATTTAAAATTCTTATTTTTATGTAACTTTCTTTTCACACTTAGTTGCATTTTTTGTTTTATTTTGAATTTTGAGGGTTTTTCTTAAACATTTTAGTCTATTTTGATTTTATTTTGGAGGTTTTTTTTTAACATTTTGTTTTTTAAAAATTCGTTTTGTAACTTTTTGTTACTTTAACATTTTTTTCTTTTAAACTTTTTTGTTTTCATTATACTTTTCATTTTTTTCAACAATTCCTTTTGTAATATTAGATTATTTTTCCTGAAAAATTTTTCCTTTAACATTTTGTTGTAATTTTTGTTTTTCGTTTGTTTTTTGGATTTTTTTCTAACATTTGTTCTTTTGGTCATTTTTAAGAGTAAACACAGACATCATTATGTCGTTGTAATATTGTCCTTAAAAAGAAAAACGAACACGTTGCAACTTGATTTTTTAATATTTGTTTTATTTTGAAAAAGTTTGTGGTTTTCTTTAGCACCGACCCATCAACACATAAGCTTTCAGAGACCGAAACCGCCCATCAGGCGGTATGAAACACCTAGTTTAGAATATGTTGTTAACTAATTTATAGCGTGACTCATTTCAATATGTAACTTATGTTAAATTTAAACAGAAAATTCATCAATAGTACTGTAATAGAACTTTTCTAAATTATCTACTTTAGTAACTATATAGAATGATATATTTGTATCCATTTAAGTAATTACTTACTATAATAAAGGAATTGGATGTGAACAGTATTTTTTTGTCTTTACCTGCCTTTTAAATATAAATATAAGAATTAGCAATTATAAAACAAAATATGGATTTAGTTCAGTGGTTGGTCTCTATGCCTATGGGGGTGGAGGTCACGGGTTCAAACCCTCCCCCCTCTTTTTTTTTAAGTTTTTATTTAGTAATAAACTATTTACACTTTGGTCCCTCCTTTTTTTTCCCTTTACTTTTCTGTCCTTCCTGTTTATTTTTTATTACTTCAACCCCTAACTTTATATAATTTTTTCCTTTTTAATCTTTTGTAACATTTTGTTTTTTTATATCTTTATTACATTTAACATTTTTTTTATAACTTTTTAAAATGTTATATTTTAAAAAGCTATATATTTTTTAATTTTCTATTTTTCGGGTTTTTTTTTGGTTTTTTGTTGCATTATATATCTTTTATATTCTTTTAAACACTTGGTTTTTATACCTTTTTTACATGTAACATTTGTTTTTTTATTACTTCTTCATTTGGTTTTCGTATTCTTCTTTTTTTTTGTTCTCTTTTTAATTTTTTGGTTTAACATTTCTTTTGTATTTTTAAACTTTTGGTTTTCAATACTTTTTGTCGCCTATAAATTTGTGGTTTTTTTTAACCCCACCCATAAACGTAAACGTTTTCAAAAACTTACGCCGGCATGAAAATTCCTAGTTATCACTAAACTTACTTGAAGAATTTGCATAAAAGAATACAAGAATAATAACAATTTTTGAATTACGAATTTACGAGTGGGAGTGTGAGACTGTGAGAGCCTGAGAGGAACCCCTTTACCGGCTAATTTGTAAAATTAAATTAAGCCCAAGAGATTTTTATGAACAAATAAGCCCAATATCGAAGTTACATTCTTTTCATCATTTTGCTTAACTGGCTTCTCCAGTTCTGTCATGTGACTACACAAAAGTCAAAATTGCCACTCCAAAATCCTATTCTGAATTTCTGATCCACATCTCCACTTTTGAACTCTTTATGGTAAATTTGTAATCTTTTTTTTTAAGCCATATGGGCTACTAGCATTATTATCTATATACTAAAAACAACAACAACAACAACAAGGGTACCCAATCCCAGCATAAGCCGGGCTATGGGGGAGGTATGATGTAGACAGACCTTACCCCTACTCAAAGGTAGGGAGGCTGCTTCCGGATCCACCGAAGTGGAAGGGACCTCCGGCCCGAAAGTAAAAAATAGGGTTAGATCCACCGGATTGGAGGTCTAAACCAGTTCTCAATCTCAACTCTCGATCTCACGTTCTCATCTCGATCTCAAGAATAAAAGATTTTCAATCTCAGATCTTAGATCGGAGAAAAAAAGCCATTAGAATTGAGAGAGAAAGAGAGTAGAGAGAGAGAAGAGAGAGAAGTACCGTTGGAAAAGGGTGTCTATGTCTTATCTATATACTAAAAAGCAACTTGTAATTTACAAGTCGCTATGCATAAGTTACAACATATATTCTTCACATATTAAATGAAATATTTATAAAATAGTCAATCGGTATTCGGCATCAGGTGACAGATGAATATACAATGGTGAAACCCTACACATATTCTAGAGTACGAGATGTAGATCATGAGCTGTTACACTACAAGTTGTTATACATAAGTTACAACATATGTTCTTCACATATTAAATGAAATATTTATAAAACAGTCAATCGGTATTCGACATCAGGGGACAGTTCACTATACAATGGTGAAACTCTACACATACAATGGTGAAACTCTACATGTAGATCATGAGTTGTTACAGCTGACTCAAAGGAATAAACCCTCGAGACGTGTTACTTCGGAAATTCGAACCCGTGACCTGGGGTAAAACCAAGAATGACTCCAGCCAGTTTGTCTAGCTTTCATTGTCTTATATAAAACACTTAAGTATAGGAGTTACATTAACTTATAAAATCAAGAATAAATAATGAAGATGTGAAATTATTAATAGAATAAAATCCAACTTTAATACATATGTCAAAGCCTATATTTAATCTGAGTGGTTAAATCTCGTTACAAAGCACGGGTATAAATTCTAGTATGTTCTAAAAACATCATCTATGCAATGTCATAAATAGGAATATTCATCTTAACTCGTTATATGTTAATTGACAATGCAATTATTCTATCAACTATCACTATATTGTCTAAGGATTCAATGATATATTTTATTTTTAAATTTCAATTGTGAAACATTTATTTGGTACAATTTAAAAGTTCTTGATAATGTATATTTCTGAATTTATATCTATGTGATAGCCTTTGTGACGATTGATGTGACCCATTCATATTTAATTTTTTCTAGCTGATGTGTAAAATCAAGTTTAAAATTTATAAACAAGAAATACCCTAAAACTGACTACTACACACTTGCGGGCAGTGGACCCGTTCGTATATAGTATAGCTAAAAGGTAAGTCCAGAATCGAACACAGGGACAAAAACTAAGTAATTGTAGACATTAAGTAATTCTAAGTAAAGGGGGATTGTGACCGAATTGTCACGTTGCAAAATTAGTTTATAATTAGTAATCCCAAAGGATTAATCGCAAAAAGAATTTGTTTAAAACAATAATTTAAAAGCATCCATCTTGACTTTGCTCAACAATACGCTCAGATTGCACATAAATGAAGTTCAAAACCAAATTAGTTGATTAAATAACCGAGACTCAAACAAAGCACCAACCCCGTACCCGTCAAGTTGAAAACATCATTTGACTCTCTTGCTTAAACTAGTTTCGTTACAAAGACTGGTACCCCAAGACATCTTTTATAACTTCTCTAATCAAACAATTGGTTTGGTTATTGAAATAACAATTATACCTATCGATTGTACCCAACCGTTAACACATTTCTTCCTATTATCAAGAACGATTATCTATCGTACCCGTCATAGATCCAATCGTTTGTACCCAAACAATCAAAATGAAATATACGTAATCAATAACTACCATTAAAGACACATATAAATCACCAATCAATTCAAGATAAATAATAAGGAGAAATACGCTAAGATCTCGATATAACGTTAAATGAAATCAACATTGAATTAATAAAATTGTGCAATCTTTACATAATGTCTCACTCCATCAAGATGGATGATGAAGTGATTAGCCACTCATATTAAAAGAAGAATAACAATTGAAATAAGAAGAATTCATTGTTACCTAATGATAATAATTGAAAGCGACGAACGAAAACGATCAAATCGTGTTTGAAAACCTAGAAATTGATTAAGATCTGAAAATATCTCCAAACTAGGGTTCTTCACACGGTTGCTAAAAAGGAAGAGGGTTTTTGCATATTTTTCAAGCTATTTATATCGATCCCCAAAGGCTGCCAGATTCGCGCACAGTTGCGGCGCAACTTAGCGTTGCGGCGCAACTTCAGTTGACTTTGCCCATTTGACTTGACTGGCTTGAACTTGATCCCATTGCGGCGCAACTGAAGAATGTTGCGGCACAACTTATCTCTCTGCTTATGGGTTGCGACGCAATAGGGAGTTGCGGCGCAACTCAGCGTTGACTTGCGTTGACTTTTGACTTCTGTTGACTCGTGGCTGGCCAGGAAGGAAGGGTGTTGCGGCGCAACTGGAAGACGTTGCGGCTCAACTTATTCTTCTGGAATTGGGTTGCGGCGCAATGAGAGTTGCGGCGCAATTGGCCCTTTTCTGCATTGACTTTAGTTGACTTCCTGCAATCTTCACCCAAATGCTTCCGAAATCTTCCGTTAGCACTTGATTCTCCTCAACAATGTCGTTTTCTCCAGATTTATGCTTAAATACCTGTCAGTACCCTGAAACACTAACAAATACCATAAACGCACCAAATTTATACAAAAACGACTCATAAACTATGCAAAATCAACTAAATACGTTGTGGGAAATGGGTATAAAATACGACATATCACTAGCCTAAACCAAGTCATCAAATTAAATTCTCAAGCACCCATGAATTGAAATTCTCTCTTGGACAATTATTGGTTTTATGACTACAATCTCTATTATAGTAATGATATTAGTGACGGATTTATAAATTTTAAGTGTTTGTTAAAAATTTTGGTTGCGTAGCGAAGTTGTTCTAACTGAATTTCATCCACATTTGAAGAGCCTTTGAATATGTGATCGTGATGAGTTTCTTGTCCATATATATGCCAAACCAAAACATTGACTTTCTGATGTATGGTAAAATCTCAATAAAATAATAGCGTTGGGATCGAGATATTTTATTAACTTATCGAGTGTTAATTTATTTAGTATTAATTTATATGTGTTTTATTGTCATTAATGAAAACAAAAGAGAGCCTGAAATAAGTAGAAAAGATACAAAGGAATAATGGCTGGTGAATAAATTTAGGGCTTTTCTCGCGGGTCATGGATTCTACCTCAGGGATGATATATCTGTGGGGTTTTTCTTTGGATATGTCATCGTGCGTAACACAGACACGTTAAGACAACGTTGTATACCCTGAATAGTACTCGTCATTATGGTAAGGTCGAACTAGAATGTTATTAATTAGAAAGAAAAAAAAAAGTGGAAAAGATGAAGATGGTGTCGTGGGGAGCTTTCTTTATACGTATGATTACCGAAAGTTCAAAAGAGCAACCTTTGAGTTTTGCAACTTCCAAAGAAATAATACATACACTACAAAAAGGCCCCCAATGGCAATGAGTTTAAAGTGTTGTCAAACGTCATACGCTCAATAGTCAATACTTCTTCGTTCTTACTTCATTTTATGTCGATAATGGGAAAATAATAGTTGAGTTTTAATGTGTTTGTTTTTTATCATGTAAATTTATAAATACTGAATCACCTTATTAGGTTCTTACAATATAATAATATTACTTATAACTTATAAGTATAATAATTATAATGATAGTAATAAATGTATCAAACTTTATTTATCCTTTTATAAAGCAACGGTATAAATTTTAGAGAAAATTTCATTAGATCACCATGTGGTTTGTCATTTTATCAATTTTCGTCCCCATACTTTTTTTTATTATTACATCACTCTGTGGTGACTTTTTGCTTCATTAGGCACCCCTCCCTTTAACGGACGTTAGTTTGGCTCCGTTAAGCCCTCATGTGCAATGCACATGAGGACATTTCAGTCTTTTTTCACCTTTAAAACACTCTCTCCTCCTGCCTAGTTCTCTTTTTCAGATCAAAACTTATCTTTTTTTCTAAATCTAAACACACAATAACAATAACAAAATCTAAAAAAAATCATAAACAATAAAATCCAAAACCCAAATTAACAACCCAAACACCAACAAGATCTTCTCACAACCTTAAATCTGATCACAAAAATTCTTTGTCTCTATAATCATAATCACTTACAAAATATATATATATATATATATATATATATATATATACATATATATATAATCCATTTAGAAAATAATGGATAATCACGGGCAGACCCAACTGGAGCAAACCAAGATTTGCATACTTCATTTTTGAATTCATACATTTTGAGAAATAATAACAAGAGGACAAGGTAAGTAGGAGAAACAACCATCGCTTTGAACTAATCCTATTAAACAAGGAGTACTCTTGATTCATTGTACCCCCTTTTTATTAAATATGATTGCTATGTAAGTCCACACACAATTTCCTTTCTTTGCATTTTTGGTGTTTGCGAGGGAGTATGTGAAGAAAGAGGACAGGTTTTGACGGTGGCGGTGAGGATGGGTATTCATATTTGGAGTCGGAGATGGTGGTGGTTGATGATGGTGATGGGTCATCGGAGATAGTGATGGGGTCTGATGGGTTATATTTTTATAAATTGAAACCGAGCCAAATCTTACATCTTCTCGCTAGTTAGAATTAGGACTTCGACCCTCTGGGGTTTTCTTAATCGCAACATCACCACCACCATCCAAGTTTTCCGGCAGCCCTTTTAGGGTTTCTTTTCTTGATTTTAGTGGCCGCCGTTGGTGGTTGTGTGGTGCTTGACCGTTTTTACAGTTTTCTTGCGTTTTTAGATCAGAATTGACAACCATATGGACAGGTGGTGGTTGGGAAGTTGTTGTCTTCGATCAAGGGTTTGCGAGCTTCCATCATCACTGAGTTATCTATTTGTTTGTATGTGTGTTACTATGTTACAATAGTATGTATATATTTTTTAGAACGGAAAATAGTATGTATATTAGTATAATACAAATTAATGTTTCGCAAGTGATTTTGTGATTATGGACAATAAGGTGTTTTGTTTATCTTTTATTTGGTGATTGATTTTGTTGATGTTCTTGGGAATGAATATATATGTATATGTCAGTATATGTATATGTGAATCAATTTGGGAAGAAGATAGCTTTAAAAAGACTAAAATACCCTCATGTGCAGCGCACATGAGGGGGTTAGCGGATGGCAATAAACGGACGTTAAAGGGAGGGGTGTCTAATGAAGCAAAAGGTCACCACAGGGTGATGTAATAATAATAAAAAAGTACGGGGGCAAAAATTGATAAAATGATAAACCACATGGTGATGTAATGAAATTTTTTCTAAATTTTAAGAAAGAAATGACTAACACCATATATGTTGCTCCTTTAATGAAAGTGTCGTCTACCTTGATAATTGGTTTAGGTGATATCTGAGTCATAATAAAAAAACACAAAGCTAATTTAAGCCCGAACCAACCTTTCCCAAATGGCTCTAGTTGTTTATTTGTTTTCGTTAGTTCACTGTTTTGAACGACGACAATATAGGTTATATTTTTAGTAAGTTTGTGTTAACTACTTACAATATTTTCAGTAAACCTCCCCACATTAGCTCTTCTTTTTCCAAAGATTAATCAAAATTCTATTTATCATATTTTTTCAATATAACAATAGCAATATAATATAATCCAAGATGATCTAAGATGCCACATAAATGCCACATCGTTTTCATATCGCATTGTTGACAAAGTTTTACCTCTGCTATCATTAAGCTATACCTCAAAAGAACCCAAATCTGATGTATCTCTGTGTGAAAGGAGAAAAATACCAAAAGACGTGAGGATGTCAAACAAGTCAAGGACTAGTAGGCCTGGGCGAATGCTCGGTAACACTGAGTAGCGACACTGGATCAAGGGTGGAATCAAGTTGAGTCCATTCGATGCACCGCCAAGTTCGAGTTTGACTCGGCCAAACCTAAAGCTCAATTCTTGACACGTACTCGAATGAGCCTTCATTTTAAAGCTCATAATTGAGTAACTAATTGACATCCACTTTTAAACTCAACCGAGTTCTACTAGATAATCAGTTTAACTATACCACAAAGTATAATCAAAGTAATATTAATAGACTTCATAGTTTTGAGTTTGTTTTGCATGACTAGACATAACTTGATATTTCTATATTTATATTAGAATATACTATCCATATAAATAAAACTATAAGCTTGGTATTTATGAGTTAAATGTCTTGAAACCTGAGCTCAACCCGGAGATATGCTAGAATAGCTTGAGCTTAACTCGAATTAAAGCAAATCAACTTTAGTCTTTTGTGAGCCAATATTTATTGACTCGCGAACTCTTACGCCAACCACTTGACAGGTTGACACTACACCTCTTTGCTCTAAAAATCCAGTTTAGCATAAAGTGAAATAAGCTAATTTCTTAAAGGTTGCATCAAGACAAAACTTCAAACTTTAAGGGTGTTTTCTCTAGTATATATTATCTTCTGGCAAAACACAAAAGTTGCTTTCTTGAACTCCGATTTATTTATTCACATGAAAGAGAGCTAACCAAAATACACACCTTCACTTTGTTTTCTACTGAATTTATGGATCAAAAAACCAATGTTTTCATATGGGATATGGATGAAACCTTAATCTTGCTTAAATCCCTAATCACAGGCTCATATGCAAAGGCTTTCAATGGCTCTAAAGATGTTCAAAAGGGGATTGAAATTGGCAAAACTTGGGAAAATCAAATCTTGAGAATTTGTGATGAATATTTCTTCTATGAACAAGTAAGTATTTCAATAAAATAAGAAACCATTGATTTTTATTCAAAGTTTCAATATTTTTATAGAAAGATTTACAAGAAAAGACCCATCTTTTAGTTTTGTTTTCATGGGTTTTTTTCTTGGTCAAAACCCCATTATTTCTTTTTTGCAATCTTGATTTGTGTTTACAAGAATATAAAAAATATTCAATCTTTATTGGAAAAGTTAAATCCTTTTTAAATGAGGATTAAAAAAACTGGATTTTGCTAACCATAGGCTATGTTTTAGGTTATGCGCTTATGTTAATTTTACAGGACGGTTGTTTTTATATACAACATTTTACTGTGTTAACAATAATCACCGTAGTCTTTTGTGTAAATCTTCATTTTTATTGAGAAAAAATAAATCTTTTTGGATTTAAATTTACAAGAAAACACCCATTTGTTAGTTTTATTTTTTGGTCAAAACCCCAGTATTTTTTTTATTGTGTTTGGAAAAATACATGTTAAAGTTTTGAACTTTATTGAATATTTGTTTGTGATTTGTGAGCAGATTGAAGGATGCAACAAGCCTTACATAGATGCAATTAGGGAGTATGACGATGGATTAGATCTCACTGATTATGATTTTGCAAATGATGGTTTTGTTGGTACTGCTTTTGATGATGATTCTAACAAAAAGAAGTTGGCATATAGACACAGGATCATTGCCCAGAAATATAAAAAGGTTTTTTTTACTATTTATGATTGTATATGATTTTTGAAGTAATTTGATTGGTTTGTCTGCCATACATATGCAATATATTAACTTTTATTTAGTCAACTTATAGTTTTTAAATATGGTGGTCTATATCAACAACTGTGGTTATCATATTTTGTGCTTTGTGAACAATTATTATGGTATAATTTCTCCTTTAAAAAAATAGATTATCAGTTGAACAATATGAAGGCATGCTCGTTGTTAGCTTCGGTCAAACGGACTATAGGTTGAGAATGAAACCTTGATGCGAATTTCTTCACGCTTTTGCTAATTTCATTTTTGGCAGAAAAAGGATTATCAGATATTGAATAAATCATTTCACACTTGAAGTAAAATACGACACTTGTTTATGTCAAAGTGAGAAAACCAAGAGTAGTAGAGTACTAGTCTATATTGTGTCGTTAATAGATGATCTACTTTTGTAAGCTGTATATACATTTGATAGCCTTAAGCAGTTAAATTTAGAGTGTGAGCAGTGTTTATCATTCGACATGTGACTCAAATACTCCTGCCATATGTCTTGTACTATATTTGTAAATGAAAGATAATATTGAATGTGTTAACATAGACTTAAATAATGCATTTTGGTAACTGAATAAGTGATACTTCACATAATTACTATTTTTTTCTGCCTTATTTAAAAGAATTTTGACACCCTAAAGCTTGCCTTCATGGTTCATACAGAGGTTACATAGCAATAGCAGTACCCTAAACCTAAATTACCTATCTTTGTCATTTTTCAGTAACGTATAAATTATTATTTTGTTTGTTCTATATGCCTTTAAGTCTATTTTATTGTGCATAACGTCACTATTGCCACGTAAGCAGATATCTAACCATCATAGTAACATCATCATTATGCAGGGCCTGCGTAGCGTATTTGGTGAAAAGATGATAAAATCTTGGGACAATCTTTATGGGGTGACTGACGAATATACTGACAAATGGTTGTCTTCCGGTAAGTTCTTGTTTCAAACATGTAATAAATATAAATTCTTGTTTCACGCATGTAATAAGGTCAAGTTTTTGTTTTACACATATAGATGGTAGATGTTATATAGCTAATAGCACGATGACTAATTTTGGGAAAGTTTACTCCTTTTGGACAGCATGTATATTGAATTAGTGGTGGGCGGTGCAATGGTATTATGGTATGATGCTAATAAGATTTAGTGATCACATATGCTGAATAAATTTTGCTTCTTGGAGCTGAATCATTGCATATGTGCATGGTTCTTGTTTAGTACACTGTACATATGTGATTTGTTTCTTTTTTGAACTTTGGTGTGATCCTTATTTTGCAGCACCTGAGTAAGGTTACGGTAAAAAAATACTGTTTTTGCAAATTTTAAACAAACGGCGTTGGGTATTTGCTAAGCTTTAATGACAGATGATTACTGTTTTAGAACCATGCAAATCTTAGTTTACTTTATGGTGATTGATATATTTGGTGCCGCATATATCTGGTGTAAACATTAGACTAATGATTAATATGCTTACTATAAAAAGAAATATTTCCACACGAAGTGTAGCATGCAATGCTGCACGTAAAAGGATCAAACTAATTAACATCTAGTCAAATGTCAGAAATACCCTTGCATATTTCCCGGTCTTAGTTGTAACCTATGCATTTCTCTTTAATTGCAGCTCGGGCCTGTGTAGCGCAATGTGCAAGTGGAAACAAAGATTTTACACCGTCAGTAGATTCAACAGATGCCATCCTGGATTCATCAAGTTTAAGTGCTCAAAACATCAATGTTATTGTAACTTCCGGCTCATTAATCCCAAGCCTTGTCAAATGCTTACTATTTCGACTTGATGATTTGTTTCCCTACGAAAATGGTTAGTCACTTAACTTCCAGAGTACCATTCTTAAATATACATTTTGTTGGTTAGTTCGCTAGTCTTGTCCTTTCAGGTATATCTGTATATAGGTTGTTTGGATTTGCATTTTGGATCTAATTATTTGCAATAATCAATTTTTTATTATATTTTATTTTTACGTTTTGTAAGATTCTGCCATTACTATAAAGTTTTGTATAATCAATTACCGACTGGACTATAACTGATTATTCAATGGTAAGACATAAATCAGTTATTTACCTTTTTTCTTAATCTATTAATCTAATATGTGAGACTATTAAATCTGATTTCACAAACCGTCTCTACTCTTTTAACAAAAACGTCATTTTTGCTCATTTTATGTATTAAGCAGTTCATAAACAATAGTAACGCTTAGAGAGACTAATTGTAACCACATGTTAAACAGCGGATTTTGGTTTGCAATTTTTGCATGATTTCAAAGATGAACTGACAATTTTCCACAGTTTACAGTTCATGGGAAGTAGGGAAGTACCAATGTTTTTCATTGATTAAAGAACGATTCAACGGGCCAAACGTGCAGTTTTGTGCAATTGGTGACGGATGGGAAGAATGTGAAGCATCTGAAAATATGCAATGGCCATTTGTGCAGATAGATCCTGGGCCTGTTACTACTTCTCAGCGTTTTCCTGGGCTCAATCTTGAGACTTTAGGACACTATATTAGTGTTATATATGGAGATGATGATGATGATGATGATGACGACGATGATGATGAATAAAGAGCAGGAAAAGCACATTCTTGGCTGAAAAAAATCTTTTAGCAAGACCCAGTCTTGCATATTCTGTTGTTCTGAAACAAAAGGAGATGTTTTTTCCCTCCATCAAATTTCATTTTTATATTTCAGGGGGTTGAGTTCTCAAGTGTTGCCACCCTCCCAGTAGTTATACTCATGTACATTGTAAATTACATTGAAAATTTTAATCTATTGTATTGACTTTTGTTTCATTATATAGAAAGTAGCATGTGGGTCAAATTGGTAGGGTCAGGGTTTGATTTGTGGCATGCTGAGCATATAAGGCGCGGGTTATGTAAACCCCTAGGCTTGTGTTGGTTTGGTTCTTAAAGCTTCATTAGAGATGCACATCAGGGGAGGGACTGGTGCAGGGATTAGTATGGCATTTCGTTACTATTTGTTATCAAATCTTTGATTCACCCGTCCAGGTTAATGTATTTCTGAATTCTGAGCATTAAGGGTCTGTCATTAACGGGCTACAGCTAGATTGTCGGTAAATGGTGACTGGACCGGCTTACATGCTGATGTCAAAGCTTGGTTAAGTGGTTAAATACCGAGACTCTGGGTTTCTATTAAATTCCTTCCCTTTGCACGCGTGGCCATTCAGCCTAACCTTCGCCGGAAAATTCATTTTCTCCCGCCTGAAACTTGCCGGTTCCGTTTTTTCTCTGGTGACCTAACTGCAATGTTCAGTATGTCGACCTAACGAGTTATTATCTTATAGATTTCTTAATATAATGGAAAATTTTAATTATTTAACGGTTTTTCAAAATCAAATTTTGTATTTTTATCGTTTTTTATCGTTAGTTTGCAGTTTAAAATGATGAACTTTGGTTTGATTTTATTTTGTGATCAATGTTGAATAATATACAAAGTAGAAGATACATTTTTTAAATTTATTAGAATAAAGTTCTAGTTTTTATTCTTTTATCTGCTCCCCTGACTTGATGGGAGGGGAATAAGGGATTTTTGCACACGTCTAACTTAATGGTTGCGTTTGTCACACATGCTTGTGGTTATGTTTAGTATGCTTGTGGTTATGTTTATTATGTGTCTATGTTGCTAATATGTCCAATTGGGCTCTTATATGTTATGTATTGTTAGATATGCTCTAAGGTGTGATATGTTGTATGCTCAGTTTTTTTTACGCTTTTTAATAATGTAGTCATGTGACACGTGATCGACATGTATAGTTACTCACCCTTTACTCCCATTTGTTCATTTCCCGTTTGGCCGGAGGTCCTTATGGAAACAGTCTATGCATCTTCATGTATAGGCAAGATTGTCTACATCTTACTTTCCTCATACACCGCTTATGCAGGATTAGGTACTGTTGTCGTTAAGTAATACTAATAAGTATGATTTATTAGAAATCTCTTATATTTTTGTAGTTTACAGTATATTATTTTAAAATGTTAAGATTATAGGATTTAATGTTTTCTGTTTTAATATTTGTCTTACATACTTGCAAGTTGATAAAATAGACGAAAACAGAATACCAACCAAATATAAACAAACATTAGTCGAGTCATCAAAATGGAGTGAGATCATGGTGAAAGACTGCTATACGCCTATACCACATATTAATTATTTTATTTTCTTTGCCTGCCTTTTATATACAATTTTCACATCATAAAAAGATAAGAGGGGAAATGATGGTAATCCCTAATCACCATCAATAAAGAAAAAAAAAAGACAAAGATGTTGTTATATATGGTTTCGAGTCATTAAATTAAATGGATTGAACTTTGGCTCATAATCAGTAAGCGTGAGTTTGAGTAATCAAAATGGTTAAAGCACTGGAAGATCATACTACTCGCATTCTACAAATATGGATTAGTTATCGATATTTACATCTACATATACCTCCGTTAATGGGTTAAAGCACTCGAGATCATCATATATAAAGAACTGTTCAATTTAATCATTGTGTTTAACATGTAAATATTAAAATAGTGGTGTAAATGGTGGTTCTCAAATCTCAAGAGTTGAATAACCTTGAATAGTAGAATGATGAATTGAACGTTCGTAATATACAATGACTTTCCAATGTATAATGCTAGTCAAAATACCAAAGACACTACGTGTGTGAGGGAATCGGACCAGACATGTTTTTTGGCTATGATCAGGCTTTACCAATTACCGGCATAGCTAGCTATAATCGACTCAATGAGGGTGAAGATAGTACAGACCTAGCAACTGAACTTCAACACATCTCTAAACTGTACACTACCTTTAGCAGCGACATCGCTGCTAAAAAATATGTACAGGTTTAAAACATTAAGTGAGATAAGTGTGGTAGGTGTGAACATTAAGATCGCTGCTAAAAGGTATGTACAGGTTTATCCCATTAAATGAGGTAGGTGTGGTAGGTATACATTAAGTGGGGTAGGTGTGAAATATTAATGCGAGGAAACATTATTTTTTATCTTCTTTACATTTGACATAATTGTCAACATCTTCTTTGGTGTTCATATTTTTTTCCTTTACAAATGGAGTTTTATGATGAAAACAACCCACATCAATATGATGAAAATTACTCGAATCCAAGTGATGAATCTGATAATTCAGATTTCTAGCTAGACTACAACCCTGAAGCATTCTATATAGACGAGGTATAATGTATATGACTTTTTTCATACTTTTTTTTTTCCATAAATAACTTTTGTGAATAATTTGATATTTTATTTGTGTTCACAGGCTTTTGAATAAGGTAACCCAAATAAGTCGTTGCTAAAGGCACATCGTAACGATGGCTGGAAAAGTGTGGGGTTTCTTCAATTTGGTGCACTTTTACGGTTTGGAGGTTTTGTTTAATAAAAACGAGGTTAGTGGTGGAGTTTCTTCAAATTGAAAAGTGATAAAAAGTTAGTGAGATACATGGGGATTGTACTCAAAAATACAAGTCGGATGGTGAGGACATTTAATAGAAAATGATTTTTTTTTTTAACGTTCGTGTCACGGGACGGCTAGCCGTTACATCCATTCGGGCAGACAGTCACTAGCGACCGATCCACGAAGTCAGGGACCACAGGGGAGGGAAAAACCACCAATTTAACCGCTACAGAAGGCACGGCGTTAAATTGGAGGTAAAACCTCGCCTGCTCAGACTCGAACCCTGGTCTCCCAGGATCCAAGCATCATTGCAGGACTTCGAAATGCCGCTGGGGTTTAAACCCATTGGCAATAGAAAATGATTTGATCAAGGTCAAAATCAAAATTTCACCAAAAATTCCCGGCAGATGTGTTGTTTTGTGTAATACCTATAGCAGTGGGGGGGTCAAAATAGCAATAAAATAAAATAAAAAATGGTGAGAATAAAATCATAACACAAACACACAAATGTTGGTTTCAACTTTATTAGTAGATTTAAAGGCATCTTGAATTTTAATTAAAATCAATTGTCAAGATTCAAGAATCATTTTTAAATATTAACCATTGATTTTAATTTAATAATCAAAATTGGAAAATGATTAATCCTCTAAAAACTATAATAAGATGACATGTGATATACATTAATTCACTTTCCTAATTTTACCCCTTGATTTTTTCATATGGCATCATCTAATAATTAAAAGGATTTTTAAACTACTTCATCCGTCCCATTAAATGTGTCATATTTTGAATTTTCAAAGTCAATTTTTATGAACTATGATCTTAAATATTTTGATTTGTGTTATGTAATAATATATGATGAAATTTATACCAATAAAATAGACATTTAAAACTCAATCAATTCATATAACTTTCATCAAATATTATATAACATAAATCAAAATATTTATGGTCAAAGTTTATAAAGAAAGACTTTAAAAATTTAAAATAAAACACAATTAGTGGGACGAATGTAGTAGATAGTTTATGAGGGTTAATCATTTCCCATTAAAATTATCAGCTTTACTAACTTGAGTTGTCCCAAACATACCGGGTCTTTTATGCTGCATTCTTGAGTTTATTTATGTAAGGAAAGGAAAGGAAAAGAAGAGGAATAATAGTTTTTTGCATTCTTGAGTTTTTTAGTAAAGAGAAAGAAATAGAAAAGAAAGGGAATTTAAGGGGTTTTTGATCCAAAAAGTTTCCTTCCAAAATTGGGCTGGAAAGGAAAGAAGCCAATTAAAATTTATGTGTTATTACTATAAAGTCATTGTCTATCATATTATAATAATAACAATCCACAAAAGTCGGCGCCCCCTCTATTTTCACTGTAGCGATTCCTGTAGAAAAAAAATATTTTTTTATTTCAAGAGGAAGCCGCCTCTATTTTCTTCTTTTTGGGCGGCCTCTTTTTTCTTCTTTTTGGGCTAAGTCCACGACACAAACAAAAGGTGTAACACCCGACGTTTAAAAATATGGGTTTTCAAAAACTTTCACCTAACGGTGTCAAATTGCGGAAGAAAAGACTTTAAAAGTCAAAACCGATAAAACATTTCGGTTCTGCGTTTTGTTGGTGTTACATGCCATATCAAACAATAGTTCATATGAAAACCCAACGGTTGCCCAACATAAAACAACCGTTCACACGACACTACATAAATTCGACATTAAGTACGAAATGTAACTAAATGTCTAAGAAAGAATCGTCTATGGGTAGGTAAGGCTCCTTCATTGCATCTACCCAAGCTCACAAGTCCTGCGTCACTAGTCCATCAAGCTAAACCTGAGGGAACAACCACATTAAAGAAACAAGTGTTAGCTATAAGAATAGCTAAGTAAGATCACACTTAATTTAAAAACATTTGTCCAATTAAAACATTTCTTCATTATTAGACAAGCTCATTAGGCACCACACACAACACACAAAACTGCATATCAACTTCATATCAAACAGGATATCATCCTAAATGTGCCTATCCTGCATTACTTCATTACACACGATTAACCACATAACTGCTTTCTACATTGACTGCTTTACTACGTTTTAACTGCTTTATTACATTAACTGCTTTACTACGTTAACTGCTTTACTACGTTATTAACTGCGTTAATGTGTAACATAAGTTACACCCGACTAGATGACAAACCCCACACGGTTGTACATCAAGCGTCGTTAAGGAATGGCAAGCCAATCCAAGAGTAATCCGTATGTGGAGGTTGGTCAAACCCCTCGTATTACTCGCCCTGCATTATAAAGACCATGTTGTAAGGAGCCACCCAAGCAACAACTACGTCAACGCACTTAGCCGGGCTAGGGCAAGTACGGGTTAAGCTTAACACTTTCCTGCATCAAAGTTTAACAAGCTCGATCCTGCATTATTTAGTTTAGGTGACTGCATTACCTAAACATTTACTACGTTTACTGCTTTTACGTTTGGGCCCTTAAACGTGCACGTGTCATGGCAACTTTAACAAGTCTAGTGAACTTAGATGAGCAAGCCATTAATACATGCACACAATAACATAAACTACGTCATACTGCATTTCAAGATTCTACATGCTACTTCATATAAAAACACTACGTTACCCTTCTTACCACAACACATACTACTTTATACTTCATTTCATAACACATACTACATTATACTTCATTTCATAACACATACTACATTATACTTCATTTCATAACACATACTACATTATACTTCATTTCATAACACATACTACATTATACTTCATTTCATAACACATACTACATTATACTTCATTTCATAACACATACTACATTATACTTCATTTCATAACACATACTACATTATACTTCATTTCACTACATTAGGGACTGCATTTCAGGTCTCATGGTCAACTACATAACCCATAATACCTCCCGTGTAACCCGAGATACCCACATATATCATAAGTTACCGTTAAGGAAGTTATAAGTATGAAACCTTTGCTTGTTGAACCCTCAGCGTGACAAAAGTAGTGTATCTTACCTCGATACGGTTTAACAACAAGCTACAAGCACAATACAACGATGACTAGGTGTCTCCAATAACCTAGAACAAGTATAAGATCGAAATATAAGCTAAATAACACATTTTGTGAAATCTGGCCATGTGGTGCGCCGCACCTCCCACATGGTGCGTCGCACCAATCCTCCAGGGAAATTCCTATCAACATAGGTGCGCCGCACCTATCCTTTGGTGCGTCGCATATCGGCCCCCATCAAAACTTAAACTGGCCAGTGGTGCGCCGCACCTGGGGTGCAGACCAGCAACTCAATTTTAAAACTTGTTCTAAACGATTCTCATTCGATCTCAAACCCTTAGCCCGACCTGGAGACATAAAATTGACCTCTCTGACAACACTTTTGATGACTTTAATCATCAATCAACCCTTTAATCCTTTACAACCTAAATCAATCATTGAATCACCCAAATAACATGAAATCGGTAATCGTTTAATCAATTAACCCAACCCAAACCCTATGGCCTGGATTGAATACTCATCTATGACTCATAAGATCAGATTTCAAAGAGGATATTACCTTTAATACATGTAGATCACAATGGGAATGCATAATACTTGATCAATCACTCCATAAACACACGCAAAGGGACTTTTCGGCTTGAAATTGATGGGAACTTGCTATGGGGTGATTAGGGTTTTCTTAGGAGGCACAAATCTGAAAATAAACTTCCTAATGACAGCCCCCATACTACAAATCCCGTTTTTGACTTTGCACATATGTCAAAACTAGTCCCTAAGCTTCCAATATCCTTCATTATTGGTCACAAACTACTTTATTGACCATATACATCATTAATCTTCATTAAATGTCACTACATGGACATTAACCTTCATATTACACCCATTTATACTACATTAACGTTTAGGCTTACAAGCCTCACACATAACACACATTAACTACGTATAAGCATTAAATCTAAAATAGACTTAACGACACACACAATATTGACTTAACGGCATTAGTCAACTAGTAAAGAAAAGTTGGGGATGTTACAATTACCTCCCCCTTAAGAGGATTCCGTCCTCGGAATCTCTTCATTATGGAACAACTCGGGATACTTTTCCTTCATTACTGCTTCAGTTTCCCACGATAAGCTTTCTCCATGATTATGCTTCCACTTTATCAACACAAGGTCAATCACTTTTCGGCATAACTTCTTTTGCTTTCTTCCAAGTATCGCTACCGGTTCGTCTGCTATTCTCTTCATTGGGTCAATACTCACGTCTTTAATAGGAATCACACTTGACTCCTCAGCTAAACATTTCCTCAAGTAGGATACATGGAAGGTGTTGTGAATTCCATCCAATTCTGGAGGCAATTCCAACAGATAAGTTAGATCTTTTATGCGTTTCAACACTTTGAAAGGTCCAATAAATCTTGGACTCTACTTGCCCTTCTTTCCAAACCGGATAACTCCTTTCCATGGTGACTCTTTCAGCATCACTAAGTCACCTACACTAACTCCATTGGTCTCCTTTTTCTTATCTGCATAAGTTTTCTGCCTTTCTCTAGCCACACGTAAATCTTCTTTAGCCACATTGACTTTTTTTTTTTTTTTAGCCGTAACTTCATCAATTTCAGGACCGGTCAACTGCTTTTCACCGGGTTCCATCCAACAACTTGGAGTCCTACACTTTCTACCACACAACATTTAACAGAACTCCCTACTTACATCATCTATATACAAGATGGCAAGCTTCACCACACACGCATACTCATGAGTGACGAGAAAAGAAGCATTTTTATCAGCTAGACTACACCACTCGTATCACATCATTGCCCCAAGGGGACATATACCACTTTGTCACATAATCCATAGTCGTCATATGAATACATTTCTGCTTCGAAATAACCGGTTGTTGCATCTCTTCAAATTGCACTCGGTGCTCGGATTTGACTTGTGTACAAGTCACACATTTTTGTACACACACTATCTCCTTCGTTATTTAGCCATCACAAATTGAACTTCAAATCAGCACCCTTGTACTACTTGGATGAGTATCCTATCAAGACCTATGGTCTCTTCAACTTAGCATGTCCAACTCATTGAACTTCTTACATAGTCTTTTCTCTTTCACTTTACACTTCATTCGTTTCGGCATTTCTTTGATTCAATCTTTAAATCAAATCAGGTATCACCCCATTTTACATTCAGCAAAGACTATTCATTTGAAGGATAAGACCTTCCTGCCCGTATTAACATAGACTTTCCACTTAAACGTAACTTCATATCACATTTTGGCATATCGCACATAAACTTGTCACACGTATTTATATTAGCACATGCAGAGTATATACTCCTAATTATGCCTTTCAACGATACCTCATACTTATCCTCACGTCTTACATCTTTATCAACATACTCATACCACTTACATATTACGCACTAGCTTTACCACTAGCATGATTTCTCACGTCTTACGCACTAGCACTAAGGCTAGGACGATTTTCCCACATTTCACACTTTACTTTAACATTAGGTATGTATATAATACCTAACTAGTCCCACATCTACTTTAACGTTTAATCCCACTAACGTGCACAGCTCATAACAATTCCTACATGTATCTAGTGAACTAGATACTCCACACCTAAGCCCCACACATTAAGTCATCACACAACAATCATTTCATGGCGGCATATTATAATCGACATACTCCATATACATATAACCACTTTACTTTAAACGTCATCATTTCATAGTAAGCCACTTCATCCTTCATACAATCCCACATAACCTCCCGCATAACTCGGAAACCCAACACACCTAAGATAATCCAGTTAACAGGTTAATTAAAGAAAACTACTTTTGTTGTGGCTCTAACGTGATAAAAGACAAGTATCTTCCTACACCTCGTATCATAATAGATTTTATCACATTACTGACGGCATTCAAATGAGCATGTCACCACGGTTCACAAGTCTCCTTAAGTACCACTTTTGGTCATTTCGTTTTCGGATACAGAAATCTTACTTTTAAACGTATTGCTTCATGATGGTTCGTCTCACCTCTTCTGACTATGCTTCATTTCTACTACATTCTTGTCTCAAAGAACATTACCTTGAGCTGATTTGCCGTAGTCAAGCACTCACCATAGCCTCACAACCACAGATTTAGCCATTAAATAAAACTTTGCTCCTTTCAACATAACATGTCAGCTGCTCATTTAACTTTTACTCACTTTTGACGAATTTAAAACTAAGCCTTTTCGCGTTGAAATTCGTAATCACACTCTCTACACAAATATGATGTCCTACATCATTCTTAGACTAGGCAATATTGTCATCACTAACATGACGACTGAGCGATCTAGAGAATACTCCAAACTTGATCCCTTAACTTCATTCACGAGGACTTTAGTTATCATAAAGCATTTTCAGAAACTCAATAGGGTCATCATAATGAGCGTATGCATAACTTCATCGGAACTTTCATTATCAACAACGGGTAGCAACATTGTAAATCCATCTTATAAGATAAATAGATCCCACAATCGGAAACAATAACTTCTTCCTATAACGGAGAACCAAAATGGAAGATGCGTTTGCACGAAAGTAACACTAGACATACATCACTTGAAGGCTCTACCTCACGATCGCAACGAAACCGAGAACCTTAAAGAACGTCTCAAAACTACGAGTAGGCTCGACTTTAGAAGTATAATCTTTGCCTTGCATTAGTGGATCACTTCGAAATCAAATGCTCTTGAATGCTTTTACTTCATATGCTTTAGGCATAGGTACTGCATTAGTGGATCACTTCGAAATCAAATACTCTTGAAAGCTTTTACTTCATATGCTTTAGGAAGCTATAAATGTTCCCATCATTATACTTTTTACTCCTTTCTTAAGGGAAAACTCTTCATCTTAAGAAACAGTCATACATAAGATTCCGTACAAATACAGGATATCAACATCACTTATACTTTCATGTAATAAGGAAGAATCTCCCCCGTAGGTACTCGTCTCAATTGTCACACATCGTCCCGTAACAAAATCAAAACTAAACGAGTCGTAATTCCCAAAATAATCCAAAGTATGCGCCACATCTTTCATCAATTCATCCTCTAATTGAATTCCATACGAACTCAAACCTTCAATCTTATTCCCAAGCACTACTTTCACATTTAGCAGCTCGAATAAAACCTCACATCATATCATAGTGCTCTTGGAATGGATGAGTTTCATGTTTAAGGGTTGAATTCACCATAGAATTGACTTCTTTACTTGCCTCAACTTCGTCCTCCTTTACTGCATTCGTACGTATCTACTCTTCACATGGCTAAATGGGATACCATTCAATGATTCCACCATTGTCATCTTCACTTCATTTGGATCATTACAGACACAGTCTCACAAACACACACATGTCGTGATACATTTACAATTACGTTCGCGACCGGAATTGTAACTATATTCTTTCATACGTGTGCCCGGTAACCCTTCTGTGCATCACCTACTTATCACCCTTCAAATATCCAGCATTAACTCTACTTGTTAGGTTCAAGTCCATGTTCCCATGAACTAGTAGACTCAACATCATTGTCCACCAATCACTTCACTCTTCACCGACTTTTAAACTTCATTTAACTTCATGTACTTCATAATCATCGTACACATTTAACCGGCTATAACTTTTCATTGATCTTCACACACTTCTACACACACGAGACATCAACGTCATTAAAGTTGTTATACGATGTTTATTTTCGACACTAAAAGGTTCACTACATAGAAACCTCTCCAACTTCATTACTTTGCACACCGGTCAACACAAGTACGGCTATACAAACACGTTCGTGTCGTGATACGCTTGCAATTATGTTCCGGACCATAATTGTAATTGTATCCTTTCACTCGCATGTTCGTTACCGCATTTGTGTATCGCCTTCTCATCACCAACTACATTCACGCAAACATCTTCACACATATGCATCTTACTTCTTTTACGATCCATGTCACGAACCCCATGGGTTGGACATTAATGGAATACCATTTCATCAATTTCTCCAACATTCCTTCATTTCCAACACTTCACACATAAACTACATCGCACACTTATCAAATTCAGTTGGAAAAATGGCACATCACCTCGTGGACCTTCTATCGTAGCAATAGGATAACTAGCGACGGAGGAGCGAGAAACGGATGAATAAAGGCTAAAACACATCTCCACATATCAATAAACACACATCAAATAGCCTTAATCCTACACTCTCACTCAATCCCAACCCGTCCTAGAGTACTTCATCTCAAAGCTAGGCATCCTACTTAAGCCTAACACGGTCTTCGTCGGTCTAAGTCCAAAATCCTACGGCATAAGTCGAATTTTGGTTCACTTAAACCATTTCTGATACCAACTTGTAACACCCGACGTTTAAAAAATATGGGTTTTCAAAAACTTTCACCTAACGGTGTCAAATTGCGGAAGAAAAGACTTTAAAAGTCAAAACCGATAAAACATTTCGGTTCTGCGTTTTGTTGGTGTTACATGCCATATCAAACAATAGTTCATATGAAAACCCAACGGTTGCCCAACATAAAACAACCGTTCACACGACACTACATAAATTCGACATTAAGTACGAAATGTAACTAAATGTCTAAGAAAGAATCGTCTATGGGTAGGTAAGGCTCCTTCATTGCATCTACCCAAGCTCACAAGTCCTGCGTCACTAGTCCATCAAGCTAACCTGAGGGAACAACCACATTAAAGAAACAAGTGTTAGCTATAAGAATAGCTAAGTAAGATCACACTTAATTTAATAACACATACTACATTATACTTCATTTCATAACACATACTACATTATACTTCATTTCATAACACATACTACATTATACTTCATTTCATAACACATACTACATTATACTTCATTTCATAACACATACTACATTATACTTCATTTCATAACACATACTACATTATACTTCATTTCATAACACATACTACATTATACTTCATTTCATAACACATACTACATTATACTTCATTTCATAACACATACTACATTATACTTCATTTCATAACACATACTACATTATACTTCATTTCATAACACATACTACATTATACTTCATTTCATAACACATACTACATTATACTTCATTTCATAACACATACTACATTATACTTCATTTCATAACACATACTACATTATACTTCATTTCATAACACATACTACATTATACTTCATTTCATAACACATACTACATTATACTTCATTTCATAACACATACTACATTATACTTCATTTCATAACACATACTACATTATACTTCATTTCATAACACATACTACATTATACTTCATTTCATAACACATACTACATTATACTTCATTTCATAACACATACTACATTATACTTCATTTCATAACACATACTACATTATACTTCATTTCATAACACATACTACATTATACTTCATTTCATAACACATACTACATTATACTTCATTTCATAACACATACTACATTATACTTCATTTCATAACACATACTACATTATACTTCATTTCATAACACATACTACATTATACTTCATTTCATAACACATACTACATTATACTTCATTTCATAACACATACTACATTATACTTCATTTCATAACACATACTACATTATACTTCATTTCATAACACATACTACATTATACTTCATTTCATAACACATACTACATTATACTTCATTTCATAACACATACTACATTATACTTCATTTCATAACACATACTACATTATACTTCATTTCATAACACATACTACATTATACTTCATTTCATAACACATACTACATTATACTTCATTTCATAACACATACTACATTATACTTCATTTCATAACACATACTACATTATACTTCATTTCATAACACATACTACATTATACTTCATTTCATAACACATACTACATTATACTTCATTTCATAACACATACTACATTATACTTCATTTCATAACACATACTACATTATACTTCATTTCATAACACATACTACATTATACTTCATTTCATAACACATACTACATTATACTTCATTTCATAACACATACTACATTATACTTCATTTCATAACACATACTACATTATACTTCATTTCATAACACATACTACATTATACTTCATTTCATAACACATACTACATTATACTTCATTTCATAACACATACTACATTATACTTCATTTCATAACACATACTACATTATACTTCATTTCATAACACATACTACATTATACTTCATTTCATAACACATACTACATTATACTTCATTTCATAACACATACTACATTATACTTCATTTCATAACACATACTACATTATACTTCATTTCATAACACATACTACATTATACTTCATTTCATAACACATACTACATTATACTTCATTTCATAACACATACTACATTATACTTCATTTCATAACACATACTACATTATACTTCATTTCATAACACATACTACATTATACTTCATTTCATAACACATACTACATTATACTTCATTTCATAACACATACTACATTATACTTCATTTCATAACACATACTACATTATACTTCATTTCACTACATTAGGGACTGCATTTCAGGTCTCATGGTCAACTACATAACCCATAATACCTCCCGTGTAACCCGAGATACCCACATATATCATAAGTTACCGTTAAGGAAGTTATAAGTATGAAACCTTTGCTTGTTGAACCCTCAGCGTGACAAAAGTAGTGTATCTTACCTCGATACGGTTTAACAACAAGCTACAAGCACAATACAACGATGACTAGGTGTCTCCAATAA
Organism: Erigeron breviscapus; assembly: GCA_034093135.1. Classification (NCBI taxonomy): domain Eukaryota; kingdom Viridiplantae; phylum Streptophyta; class Magnoliopsida; order Asterales; family Asteraceae; genus Erigeron; species Erigeron breviscapus. The sequence goes on along the minus strand of CM067167.1, from coordinate 146,348,062 downwards.
CCTAGAACAAGTATAAGATCGAAATATAAGCTAAATAACACATTTTGTGAAATCTGGCCATGTGGTGCGCCGCACCTCCCACATGGTGCGTCGCACCAATCCTCCAGGGAAATTCCTATCAACATAGGTGCGCCGCACCTATCCTTTGGTGCGTCGCATATCGGCCCCCATCAAAACTTAAACTGGCCAGTGGTGCGCCGCACCTGGGGTGCAGACCAGCAACTCAATTTTAAAACTTGTTCTAAACGATTCTCATTCGATCTCAAACCCTTAGCCCGACCTGGAGACATAAAATTGACCTCTCTGACAACACTTTTGATGACTTTAATCATCAATCAACCCTTTAATCCTTTACAACCTAAATCAATCATTGAATCACCCAAATAACATGAAATCGGTAATCGTTTAATCAATTAACCCAACCCAAACCCTATGGCCTGGATTGAATACTCATCTATGACTCATAAGATCAGATTTCAAAGAGGATATTACCTTTAATACATGTAGATCACAATGGGAATGCATAATACTTGATCAATCACTCCATAAACACACGCAAAGGGACTTTTCGGCTTGAAATTGATGGGAACTTGCTATGGGGTGATTAGGGTTTTCTTAGGAGGCACAAATCTGAAAATAAACTTCCTAATGACAGCCCCCATACTACAAATCCCGTTTTGACTTTGCACATATGTCAAAACTAGTCCCTAAGCTTCCAATATCCTTCATTATTGGTCACAAACTACTTTATTGACCATATACATCATTAATCTTCATTAAATGTCACTACATGGACATTAACCTTCATATTACACCCATTTATACTACATTAACGTTTAGGCTTACAAGCCTCACACATAACACACATTAACTACGTATAAGCATTAAATCTAAAATAGACTTAACGACACACACAATATTGACTTAACGGCATTAGTCAACTAGTAAAGAAAAGTTGGGGATGTTACAAAAGGGCATAAGCCCACTTCCTTTTTTTTTCCACCCACTCTTATTGACTAATTTTTTTCCACTCATTTTTCTTTTTTCCATTTTGAATATTTTTCGTTGTTTTTTATAAACTTTAATAATATTAGCTTTTAAAATTTATAGTATATATTTAGCCATTTATGTACTGTGTTATGGTCGTAACTATTGATATATTAAAGTTCTTAACCCCGATCGTAAAATTTATCTAAAATTGCTATATTTTTTATATTTCATTTTTTTCCATTATTGTTTCTTTTAAATGCTCCTAACAGCCGGGTAATCACCGACCAACGGCTAGATAATTGTGTAGTGTTTCCGCTACAACTAAATTACAATTAGTTTTAAATAATTTCTTACATCTGTTAGAAGAAGAAGAAGAAGAAGAAGAAGAAGAAGAAGAAGAAGAAGAAGAAGAAGAAGAAGCAGCAGAAGAAGAAGCAGCAGAAGAAGAAGAAGAAGAAGAAGAAGAAGAAGAAGAAGAAGAAGAAGAAGAAGAAGAAGAAGAAGAAGAAGAAGAAGAAGAAGAAGAAGAAGAAGAAGAAGAAGAAGAAGAAGAAGAAGAAGAAGAAGAAGAAGAAGAAGAAGAAGAAGAAGAAGAAGAAGAAGAAGAAGAAGAAGAAGAAGAAGAAGAAGAAGAAGAAGAAGAAGAAGAAGAAGAAGAAGAAGAAGAAGAAGAAGAAGAAGAAGAAGAAGAAGAAGAAGAAGAAGAAGAAGAAGAAGAAGAAGAAGAAGAAGAAGAAGAAGAAGAAGAAGAAGAAGAAGAAGAAGAAGAAGAAGAAGAAGAAGAAGAAGAAGAAGAAGAAGAAGAAGAAGAAGAAGAAGAAGAAGAAGAAGAAGAAGAAGAAGAAGAAGAAGAAGAAGAAGAAGAAGAAGAAGAAGAAGAAGAAGAAGAAGAAGAAGAAGAAGAAGAAGAAGAAGAAGAAGAAGAAGAAGAAGAAGAAGAAGAAGAAGAAGAAGAAGAAGAAGAAGAAGAAGAAGAAGAAGAAGAAGAAGAAGAAGAAGAAGAAGAAGAAGAAGAAGAAGAAGAAGAAGAAGAAGAAGAAGAAGAAGAAGAAGAAGAAGAAGAAGAAGAAGAAGAAGAAGAAGAAGAAGAAGAAGAAGAAGAAGAAGAAGAAGAAGAAGAAGAAGAAGAAGAAGAAGAAGAAGAAGAAGAAGAAGAAGAAGAAGAAGAAGAAGAAGAAGAAGAAGAAGAAGAAGAAGAAGAAGAAGAAGAAGAAGAAGAAGAAGAAGAAGAAGAAGAAGAAGAAGAAGAAGAAGAAGAAGAAGAAGAAGAAGAAGAAGAAGAAGAAGAAGAAGAAGAAGAAGAAGAAGAAGAAGAAGAAGAAGAAGAAGAAGAAGAAGAAGAAGAAGAAGAAGAAGAAGAAGAAGAAGAAGAAGAAGAAGAAGAAGAAGAAGAAGAAGAAGAAGAAGAAGAAGAAGAAGAAGAAGAAGAAGAAGAAGAAGAAGAAGAAGAAGAAGAAGAAGAAGAAGAAGAAGAAGAAGAAGAAGAAGAAGAAGAAGAAGAAGAAGAAGAAGAAGAAGAAGAAGAAGAAGAAGAAGAAGAAGAAGAAGAAGAAGAAGAAGAAGAAGAAGAAGAAGAAGAAGAAGAAGAAGAAGAAGAAGAAGAAGAAGAAGAAGAAGAAGAAGAAGAAGAAGAAGAAGAAGAAGAAGAAGAAGAAGAAGAAGAAGAAGAAGAAGAAGAAGAAGAAGAAGAAGAAGAAGAAGAAGAAGAAGAAGAAGAAGAAGAAGAAGAAGAAGAAGAAGAAGAAGAAGAAGAAGAAGAAGAAGAAGAAGAAGAAGAAGAAGAAGAAGAAGAAGAAGAAGAAGAAGAAGAAGAAGAAGAAGAAGAAGAAGAAGAAGAAGAAGAAGAAGAAGAAGAAGAAGAAGAAGAAGAAGAAGAAGAAGAAGAAGAAGAAGAAGAAGAAGAAGAAGAAGAAGAAGAAGAAGAAGAAGAAGAAGAAGAAGAAGAAGAAGAAGAAGAAGAAGAAGAAGAAGAAGAAGAAGAAGAAGAAGAAGAAGAAGAAGAAGAAGAAATTAATCATAATTATAATAATAATACGAGTAATTATATAAAAAGTAATCGTAAAGGATTTAGTGTACCTGTTCAACAAATTGGCCCTGTTTTTCTCCCTTGTCGTCCTGGTGATGGCGGTCTTCAGGTAAACTTCATTTTTGAATTTTGTTATTAGTAATTTGTCAATGTTAGATTTGGAGATATTGCTATTGTATGTACCCTGTAATAATTTTTCTGTCATCATACGAATTTCCACATCAGTAACTATATCTGAATGTTTCATACAAACAGCATAAGCGTTTTAAGTTAGACACATAAAATAGATTTGGACTAAAGTTTCATGGATTTTTGGACATGTTTCCTTTAAAAGTTATAGTAGAATAAAGTTCTATTTTGTTTCTTTTTAGATATATTATTTAGGAGTATTGTGTGAAAGAAACTTAGTATTGAACCTGTGTTATGAGAAAGTTCTATTTTCGTTTATATTATATGAAACTTGATATATAATATATGAATGGATTGGGTTTAAATGTATCTTCCATTGCTATAATTTTCATCAACAGTCAATAAAGATATGTACGGTCTAAATTGTTAAAAGAAGACTTTGAAAGTCAAAATATGACATTTAAACTAGTTCTTTACTCGGGCGTTGCCCCGGAAAACTTAACGATACGTAAAATTTGTAACGCGTATAAGGTGGTTGATACATATAAACGATAAACGTATATTACAATAGCGTATCATAAATGTAAAAAAGTACAACACGAAAAAGAAAAAGTGGTGCAAAAGTCTTTTTAAAAGATACAGATAAACTCTTAAAATAATTACACTGTCATTTTTACATCAATTAACTTTACATTGATAACCTACACCACTAGCCGTCACCGCCATCACCACACCACTACCACTACTACTATCATCGCCGCATCATGCAAACATACATCTAGCATTACCCAAACGTTTGGTGGTAAAAGTTAGGAACACCTAAAGTTTACTATAAGGGATCAAAAAGTAAAATAAAAATAAAAATGGGTGGCCAAAGTTACAAAATCCAAAAGTTTAAAAGTAAAAGTTAGAAAAATAAGTTTATATAATGGGTAGAAAGTAGAAAAAAAAAGTTGGTGGTCAAAGTTGGAAACTCAAAAACTTAGGTGGTAAAAATAAAAAACCTTAAAAGTTTACTATAGCTAAGATGTCTTAAATTGTTATATATAATAATTGGGACGGAAGGGGTATTATACAAGTCTCATTTTTATTTAAAAAAGAATAAACATTAATAACAACTTAAGGGGCTAAAGATAGAAATATTATATTAGGCTTCCTTTATTTCCGCCGCTATATACTTATATTGTCTAAACCTATGAGGTTTTTTTTTTTTTTTTGAACGGCGGGTGGGAAGGTCGTTCCATCGAGTTGAGCAGTGACATCCAAACGGGCAGTATGCTCAGTACCTATGAGTTTATGATTACCATATGGAAACCCGAAGAATTGGAATTACTTATCTCCTTTTTGGGCATTTTCGAGGCTATGTAAAGGAAGCAGTCAAACTGTTAGCACTTGGGGAGAGCTTTTGCTTGTGCTGGGCCAATTTGTCAGGTCATTGGTGGAGTTGCCGCTTGTTTAAATTAGATGGATTTTTGTTTATCTAGCATTATTTTTTGACCGGGTTTTGTTAGTTTGATTTTCTAGATATTTTGTTGTTAACGTATCAAATCTCGGGGTGTTTTCATTCTACAAATAAGGTTCGTAGACGTTAAATAAATATACCCCGAGATTTGATACGTTTAATAACAAAATACCAGAATATCAAACTAACAAATCCTGGTAAAAAAACAATGCGAGATAAACAAAAATCCATCTAATTTAAACAACCGGCAACTCCACCAATGACCCGAAAAGTTGGTCCAACGGCATCAAGAGCTCTTCCCCGGTACTCACAGTTTGACTTCTTCCTATACACAGCCTGGAAAATGCCAAAAAGGGGGATAAGTAATTCCATTTCTTCGGGTTTCCATAGGGTAATTATGAACCTATCATCTTCTTTATCTTTAGAGAGAGGATGCATCTGCATATAAAAAAAAGGGTAATTGGAAGGGAACCCCTGATCCCATGTACCATTTGGTACCCAATAATCCCCCAGCCAGACTAGTGTCCAGGTGAATCTTAACCACTTAATAATCCCCTGATTATCTCAAGTTTGCCTTTGGCAAGATTGGAATCCAGGATCCCCTTGGGAAGTGGCGGCTGGTGGCCACTGGTCTATTACCCACTGCATATAGATATAATGAAATTATGTAAATCTCTACGGATTAAACCCAAATGAAGGAAATACTGAATCAAAAATAATAACACATAAGGAATTATAAACAACACTATAGTTATCAACATAATACTTGCATGTGCCACCACATCATTGTTATCAGCACGATTTCTTCTTTTCACATGTACGGGTATATCGTTTTCTTCCCATCTACCTGCAACCATCCAGGTTTTTTCTCTGATAAACATGTCACCAACTCCAAACATTTTAGCATGTTCGAGGTCAAATAACATCACCCCTTCGGTGTCACCCCCTTGATACACCTTCCAGCCTCGACCGCAAGACTATATATATACAATGTTATGATTTGATTATGCAAATATAAAAACATAAACCTTCTTCTTCATGAAAGCCACAGCTGCATTCGTCTGTAGTTGCAGATCTGTCTTACCATTGGTCACGATCCCGCAAACTATCTCGTTATCAAGCTTTCGTATATTCGTTCAAAAGGCAACTTCTCTTTGGCATCCGAGAAAATACACGGAGAATCAGTAAGAATGTTTCGCATCTTCGATTCTCCGGTTGACCTCATAGGTTTAGACAATATAAGTATATAGCGGCGGAAATAAAGGAAGCCATAATATAATATTTCTATCTTTAGCCCCTTAAGTTGTTATAAATGAGACTTGTATAATACCCCTTCAGTCCCAATTTAAATGCCCTATTTTGACTTTCAAAGTCTTCTTTTAACAATTTTGATCATACATATCTTTATTAACGGTTGATGAAAATTATATGAATGAAAGATACATTTAAAACCCAATCCATTCATATATTATATATCAAGTTTCATATAACTTTAGGAGTCTTATGGGAAGGAAACTTAGTACTAAACCTGTGTTATGGGTTGATTTTTTCTCATTATTCGGTACAAAATATTGCTTTGTTATCATCTTAGTGAAGTATATATCAAATGATCTCTGATTAAGCTATAATATTGCTACTCCGTTTGTTTATTCTAGGCCGTGCATTTTAGATGTCTCTTAAGTTATGTAACTGTGGTTTGTTATCCGGATATTTTGTAGACTGTGGTGTGATACACTCACATACATACATATTTAAATATGAATATGATGCACGATTTACATGATCAATGTGCTGTAAATGTTTTGGATCCACTAAGAGAGTTGATTCAGTTACGTTACAACAGTCACAATTCACAAATATACATCTTTTCTAGTTTTTGGTGGGTGTTCATTGGTGAGGGGAATATTGTAACAAAAGGAACAATGTTACCTTTTTCTTCCTGTTCGCTTGGAGAGTTGGAGAAAAGGTAACCTTAACTGATAAGGATAAAAGGAACACGTTTATATGGGATTTATCTTAGATAACATCATAACAATCAACCAATTTTCACCATTTAGTTGCTTTCTTAATTGATTCTTTGTCAGTGTTTACTGTTTAGCTTTTACACTTGTGTTCTATATGAACCTTTGAATTTGGTGGATATTTAGATAAGACAAATCAAGGGACTTGATCGATAAATCAAATAAATAAATCTAAAATCCCACCCTTTTTGTGCTTGGAGGAGCGTATAATCTTACCAGATAAGGAAAGACACACTCTTTCTTTTATTTTATTATTTTGTCAATGTGAGGCATTTTTTTTGTTACGTGGGCGTTATAAACCTTGTTTAAACTTTATGAGCACATATAGAATCTGTTGCTTATTTTAAAATTTGATAACCCCTAGAGTTTCAGACAAGAGCTAGTGTTAGTGGGTTGATTATCTTGAATTTATTAGTTGACCTTCTTCACTTCAGGCATGTAAGTGAGCATGTCTATTTGAAATGAAAACTGTAAGGTGCCGGAGCCTATTGATGTACACAGTTAGCAATTAAGGCAGTGAGTTAAAGCAGGAGCATTAATAATTGAATAGATTGAGGATGTCAATTAGAGCTATGGTTATTAAAATTTGTCTTTATATGCAACAGTTGATCAGAGCTCTGTATTGACCAAGTAAAGATAAACTATCATTCACTTGAAATCACATATTTTGTAGAGTGTGGATTTGAAAGGTCACAAAAGGAGTCTCTTATGAGTTTGAGGGCCGAGTAGAAAAATTGCAGATAATGATTATTGACACAGAAGGCATAATTGTCGACTGTAACGAACTACTAAACTAAATAACATATATATTTGGCGAAGAAGAAAATAGGTTAGAGGGAGGTTTTTGCTTTCCAAGAAATCATCAGTTCCCTTCCATATAAAGATTGGAAGCAGCATCTTGCCACATATCTTTGGGAAATAGGAATAACTTGTAGCAGAGAAATGTTCTTGAAATGCAAAGACAACTTGAGATTGACGCGACTTTCTTTATTGTTTAATAATTGCCAACCTCAGATGATGAACAATATATTTTGGGCTTGCTCATATCGTGAAAATTGCAAAACATCGTTTATTTGATGTCTTTTACCATATGTTACAATGGACAGAGGCGGCCAAATGGCCCGTTTTTAGTGAATCAAAATGGGAAGAATTTTAGGACAGACTGCAACAGGTTGGGCCAGACTGGACCCAAAAACACTTGTTCACTTTCTATATGTTAAGATATACCTGGTGTATTAGGTAATATTACAAAAAAGATTTTACTACAATGGTAATCTAGTTTGTCTCACTAAATTATTTAGATGTATGCATTTAAATTTCCTTTCTGGAGAGTTTTGGCCCATTTCTGTGTTAAATCTAAACATAACCCAAGTTGATCGATTTATGAGTAATTCAGTCAAAATTGCTGCCTCTGATCATAGATGTCTCTAGAAAATCACATCATTCTCATAAGTCATATCTAAATCTCTATATTATCATACTATTAGTATTCATTAGGGTCCACTAGATCATATTATTATTATTGAAGGGTATTCTACATCTTTGACAATTAGTAATTGACTCAGGGTCTAGGATGGTACACAAAACGTCTCAGGGTTGATGAAGATGGAGATGTTGCAGATGAGTTTTTTGACGAGGTATGTGCGGAAACAACATCTAGTACAGAAGCACATCACAAACATTATCCCAAATTTGAAGTGAAGGTAAACACTAAATCTGCAAAAGCAAGAAACCCAGTTTTGTCACGTGAGGGAACAATCCAGCAGGTTGTGGAATACAGAGGTCGGTTATTGCTGGTCTGAAAAGCATACTGCTTTTTGCAAACCCATGGAAGGTTATCGTCTAGGGTTATGTTTAGAAATAGAATTGTATTTTTTTTTTTTTTTTTTTTTTTTTTTTTTTTTTTTTTTTTTTTTTTTTTTTTTTTTTTTTTTTTTTTTTTTTTTTTTTTTTTTTTTTTTTTTTTTTTTTTTTTTTTTTTTTTTTTTTTTTTTTTTTTTTTTTTTTTTTTTTTTTTTTTTTTTTTTTTTTTTTTTTTTTTTTTTTTTTTTTTTTTTTTTTTTTTTTTTTTTTTTTTTTTTTTTTTTTTTTTTTTTTTTTTTTTTTTTTTTTTTTTTTTTTTTTTTTTTTTTTTTTTTTTTTTTTTTTTTTTTTTTTTTTTTTTTTTTTTTTTTTTTTTTTTTTTTTTTTTTTTTTTTTTTTTTTTTTTTTTTTTTTTTTTTTTTTTTTTTTTTTTTTTTTTTTTTTTTTTTTTTTTTTTTTTTTTTTTTTTTTTTTTTTTTTTTTTTTTTTTTTTTTTTTTTTTTTTTTTTTTTTTTTTTTTTTTTTTTTTTTTTTTTTTTTTTTTTTTTTTTTTTTTTTTTTTTTTTTTTTTTTTTTTTTTTTTTTTTTTTTTTTTTTTTTTTTTTTTTTTTTTTTTTTTTTTTTTTTTTTTTTTTTTTTTTTTTTTTTTTTTTTTTTTTTTTTTTTTTTTTTTTTTTTTTTTTTTTTTTTTTTTTTTTTTTTTTTTTTTTTTTTTTTTTTTTTTTTTTTTTTTTTTTTTTTTTTTTTTTTTTTTTTTTTTTTTTTTTTTTTTTTTTTTTTTTTTTTTTTTTTTTTTTTTTTTTTTTTTTTTTTTTTTTTTTTTTTTTTTTTTTTTTTTTTTTTTTTTTTTTTTTTTTTTTTTTTTTTTTTTTTTTTTTTTTTTTTTTTTTTTTTTTTTTTTTTTTTTTTTTTTTTTTTTTTTTTTTTTTTTTTTTTTTTTTTTTTTTTTTTTTTTTTTTTTTTTTTTTTTTTTTTTTTTTTTTTTTTTTTTTTTTTTTTTTTTTTTTTTTTTTTTTTTTTTTTTTTTTTTTTTTTTTTTTTTTTTTTTTTTTTTTTTTTTTTTTTTTTTTTTTTTTTTTTTTTTTTTTTTTTTTTTTTTTTTTTTTTTTTTTTTTTTTTTTTTTTTTTTTTTTTTTTTTTTTTTTTTTTTTTTTTTTTTTTTTTTTTTTTTTTTTTTTTTTTTTTTTTTTTTTTTTTTTTTTTTTTTTTTTTTTTTTTTTTTTTTTTTTTTTTTTTTTTTTTTTTTTTTTTTTTTTTTTTTTTTTTTTTTTTTTTTTTTTTTTTTTTTTTTTTTTTTTTTTTTTTTTTTTTTTTTTTTTTTTTTTTTTTTTTTTTTTTTTTTTTTTTTTTTTTTTTTTTTTTTTTTTTTTTTTTTTTTTTTTTTTTTTTTTTTTTTTTTTTTTTTTTTTTTTTATTTGTTTTTTTTTTTTTTTTTTTTTTTTTTTTTTTTTTTTTTTTTTTTTTTTTTTTTTTTTTTTTTTTTTCATATACTGCTTTTGATTAAGGTTTACCTCCGATGAAAAAACTCCATAAGAAGTCTTTCAACCATTTTTTGATAGTATAATTTAGAAAGAGAGTGTAGATTTGTTGAATTTTTATAACCTTTTTACATGTTAAGTCATGTACTCCAATGGGATGAATCTTTTTGTAATTGTTGAAAGCTTCTTTAAACTCTCTCCATTAGAGATGCCATAATTTTCATTTGGTTATAATGGCTTGGCACACTGAGATGTAGGCTTCTTAGATCCTATCATTCCACTCGCACTAGGATGCTCAAAAACTAGCTAGCTCGATCATTTTGATACAGTAGTCCAAATGACTTGACTCTAACAACAAGGTTTCACCTGAAATCAGTACTTTCAACTTTTCATTCCAAAAGCGAAAGTAGATCACTATATTTACCTGAATGGAAGGAAACCTGGATCATCATACGGCATCTACATTCCCCAGATGCTAGTGTGGTAGAGTCAACGTGTTTTGAGTTGTATATATTGTGAATTTGTGATTAGCAAGAAACTGTCACAATTTTTTTGATTTGAGTACATTCATATATTTTAATACCAAAAAAAAAAAAAAAAAAAAAAAAAAAAAAAAAAAAAAAAAAAAAAAAAAAAAAAAAAAAAAAAAAAAAAAAAAAAAAAAAAAAAAAAAAAAAAAAAAAAAAAAAAAAAAAAAAAAAAAAAAAAAAAAAAAAAAAAAAAAAAAAAAAAAAAAAAAAAAAAAAAAAAAAAAAAAAAAAAAAAAAAAAAAAAAAAAAAAAAAAAAAAAAAAAAAAAAAAAAAAAAAAAAAAAAAAAAAAAAAAAAAAAAAAAAAAAAAAAAAAAAAAAAAAAAAAAAAAAAAAAAAAAAAAAAAAAAAAAAAAAAAAAAAAAAAAAAAAAAAAAAAAAAAAAAAAAAAAAAAAAAAAAAAAAAAAAAAAAAAAAAAAAAAAAAAAAAAAAAAAAAAAAAAAAAAAAAAAAAAAAAAAAAAAAAAAAAAAAAAAAAAAAAAAAAAAAAAAAAAAAAAAAAAAAAAAAAAAAAAAAAAAAAAAAAAAAAAAAAAAAAAAAAAAAAAAAAAAAAAAAAAAAAAAAAAAAAAAAAAAAAAAAAAAAAAAAAAAAAAAAAAAAAAAAAAAAAAAAAAAAAAAAAAAAAAAAAAAAAAAAAAAAAAAAAAAAAAAAAAAAAAAAAAAAAAAAAAAAAAAAAAAAAAAAAAAAAAAAAAAAAAAAAAAAAAAAAAAAAAAAAAAAAAAAAAAAAAAAAAAAAAAAAAAAAAAAAAAAAAAAAAAAAAAAAAAAAAAAAAAAAAAAAAAAAAAAAAAAAAAAAAAAAAAAAAAAAAAAAAAAAAAAAAAAAAAAAAAAAAAAAAAAAAAAAAAAAAAAAAAAAAAAAAAAAAAAAAAAAAAAAAAAAAAAAAAAAAAAAAAAAAAAAAAAAAAAAAAAAAAAAAAAAAAAAAAAAAAAAAAAAAAAAAAAAAAAAAAAAAAAAAAAAAAAAAAAAAAAAAAAAAAAAAAAAAAAAAAAAAAAAAAAAAAAAAAAAAAAAAAAAAAAAAAAAAAAAAAAAAAAAAAAAAAAAAAAAAAAAAAAAAAAAAAAAAAAAAAAAAAAAAAAAAAAAAAAAAAAAAAAAAAAAAAAAAAAAAAAAAAAAAAAAAAAAAAAAAAAAAAAAAAAAAAAAAAAAAAAAAAAAAAAAAAAAAAAAAAAAAAAAAAAAAAAAAAAAAAAAAAAAAAAAAAAAAAAAAAAAAAAAAAAAAAAAAAAAAAAAAAAAAAAAAAAAAAAAAAAAAAAAAAAAAAAAAAAAAAAAAAAAAAAAAAAAAAAAAAAAAAAAAAAAAAAAAAAAAAAAAAAAAAAAAAAAAAAAAAAAAAAAAAAAAAAAAAAAAAAAAAAAAAAAAAAAAAAAAAAAAAAAAAAAAAAAAAAAAAAAAAAAAAAAAAAAAAAAAAAAAAAAAAAAAAAAAAAAAAAAAAAAAAAAAAAAAAAAAAAAAAAAAAAACAAAAAGAATTTTTTAAATTTAGATTTGACTATCAAAAAAAATATTAATTGAGTAATTGACCTAAAAATACTATAACGATTTTGATGTTTATTAATGAATTACCATATTTATACATTTTAGTTTTCCAGAATTTTTAAATTTTAAGACTAGCACATACAATTAGTATAGATTACAATCTCTTTAAAAAGATTTTGATAACCAATAGTTGAAGGATTACGTTTTACTTGAATATATATAAGAAAAACAGGCGCTAATTAACTAATTCTTTTTGTATAACAAACCAAGAAATTTAAAAACTACATTAATAGATCTTGAAATGGGTTTTAAAGGTTAATTAATTGAGTTTTGTGGGTCAACCAATTAAATACAAGAGGAAATGATTATATAAAAAGAGATTAATTTCTAATTAAGTTAACAAACTCTCTCGCAAATATCAGGATCTAAGTTAACAAGCTAGCCAGTATGTAGTGATTATTGCTCCTAGGTTACACATAAAATATTGCTGATATATATTCTATAACACTTGATTAGGGTTTCAACTTTGATGTGCATCAACTTTTCCAGTGTGGAATCTTTGTATATCTGGCCTGCTAGCTAGCTCTATATATGTGATGTTAATTGCTCATAATTTTTTTTTTTTTTTTTTTTTTTTTTTTTTTTTTTTTTTTTTTTTTTTTTTTTTTTTTTTTTTTTTTTTTTTTTTTTTTTTTTTTTTTTTTTTTTTTTTTTTTTTTTTTTTTTTTTTTTTTTTTTTTTTTTTTTTTTTTTTTTTTTTTTTTTTTTTTTTTTTTTTTTTTTTTTTTTTTTTTTTTTTTTTTTTTTTTTTTTTTTTTTTTTTTTTTTTTTTTTTTTTTTTTTTTTTTTTTTTTTTTTTTTTTTTTTTTTTTTTTTTTTTTTTTTTTTTTTTTTTTTTTTTTTTTTTTTTTTTTTTTTTTTTTTTTTTTTTTTTTTTTTTTTTTTTTTTTTTTTTTTTTTTTTTTTTTTTTTTTTTTTTTTTTTTTTTTTTTTTTTTTTTTTTTTTTTTTTTTTTTTTTTTTTTTTTTTTTTTTTTTTTTTTTTTTTTTTTTTTTTTTTTTTTTTTTTTTTTTTTTTTTTTTTTTTTTTTTTTTTTTTTTTTTTTTTTTTTTTTTTTTTTTTTTTTTTTTTTTTTTTTTTTTTTTTTTTTTTTTTTTTTTTTTTTTTTTTTTTTTTTTTTTTTTTTTTTTTTTTTTTTTTTTTTTTTTTTTTTTTTTTTTTTTTTTTTTTTTTTTTTTTTTTTTTTTTTTTTTTTTTTTTTTTTTTTTTTTTTTTTTTTTTTTTTTTTTTTTTTTTTTTTTTTTTTTTTTTTTTTTTTTTTTTTTTTTTTTTTTTTTTTTTTTTTTTTTTTTTTTTTTTTTTTTTTTTTTTTTTTTTTTTTTTTTTTTTTTTTTTTTTTTTTTTTTTTTTTTTTTTTTTTTTTTTTTTTTTTTTTTTTTTTTTTTTTTTTTTTTTTTTTTTTTTTTTTTTTTTTTTTTTTTTTTTTTTTTTTTTTTTTTTTTTTTTTTTTTTTTTTTTTTTTTTTTTTTTTTTTTTTTTTTTTTTTTTTTTTTTTTTTTTTTTTTTTTTTTTTTTTTTTTTTTTTTTTTTTTTTTTTTTTTTTTTTTTTTTTTTTTTTTTTTTTTTTTTTTTTTTTTTTTTTTTTTTTTTTTTTTTTTTTTTTTTTTTTTTTTTTTTTTTTTTTTTTTTTTTTTTTTTTTTTTTTTTTTTTTTTTTTTTTTTTTTTTTTTTTTTTTTTTTTTTTTTTTTTTTTTTTTTTTTTTTTTTTTTTTTTTTTTTTTTTTTTTTTTTTTTTTTTTTTTTTTTTTTTTTTTTTTTTTTTTTTTTTTTTTTTTTTTTTTTTTTTTTTTTTTTTTTTTTTTTTTTTTTTTTTTTTTTTTTTTTTTTTTTTTTTTTTTTTTTTTTTTTTTTTTTTTTTTTTTTTTTTTTTTTTTTTTTTTTTTTTTTTTTTTTTTTTTTTTTTTTTTTTTTTTTTTTTTTTTTTTTTTTTTTTTTTTTTTTTTTTTTTTTTTTTTTTTTTTTTTTTTTTTTTTTTTTTTTTTTTTTTTTTTTTTTTTTTTTTTTTTTTTTTTTTTTTTTTTTTTTTTTTTTTTTTTTTTTTTTTTTTTTTTTTTTTTTTTTTTTTTTTTTTTTTTTTTTTTTTTTTTTTTTTTTTTTTTTTTTTTTTTTTTTTTTTTTTTTTTTTTTTTTTTTTTTTTTTTTTTTTTTTTTTTTTTTTTTTTTTTTTTTTTTTTTTTTTTTTTTTTTTTTTTTTTTTTTTTTTTTTTTTTTTTTTTTTTTTTTTTTTTTTTTTTTTTTTTTTTTTTTTTTTTTTTTTTTTTTTTTTTTTTTTTTTTTTTTTTTTTTTTTTTTTTTTTTTTTTTTTTTTTTTTTTTTTTTTTTTTTTTTTTTTTTTTTTTTTTTTTTTTTTTTTTTTTTTTTTTTTTTTTTTTTTTTTTTTTTTTTTTTTTTTTTTTTTTTTTTTTTTTTTTTTTTTTTTTTTTTTTTTTTTTTTTTTTTTTTTTTTTTTTTTTTTTTTTTTTTTTTTTTTTTTTTTTTTTTTTTTTTTTTTTTTTTTTTTTTTTTTTTTTTTTTTTTTTTTTTTTTTTTTTTTTTTTTTTTTTTTTTTTTTTTTTTTTTTTTTTTTTTTTTTTTTTTTTTTTTTTTTTTTTTTTTTTTTTTTTTTTTTTTTTTTTTTTTTTTTTTTTTTTTTTTTTTTTTTTTTTTTTTTTTTTTTTTTTTTTTTTTTTTTTTTTTTTTTTTTTTTTTTTTTTTTTTTTTTTTTTTTTTTTTTTTTTTTTTTTTTTTTTTTTTTTTTTTTTTTTTTTTTTTTTTTTTTTTTTTTTTTTTTTTTTTTTTTTTTTTTTTTTTTTTTTTTTTTTTTTTTTTTTTTTTTTTTTTTTTTTTTTTTTTTTTTTTTTTTTTTTTTTTTTTTTTTTTTTTTTTTTTTTTTTTTTTTTTTTTTTTTTTTTTTTTTTTTTTTTTTTTATAAGGTGTCATTTTTTTTTTTTTTTTTTTTTTTTTTTTTTTTTTTTGAAAGGTGTGGATTAATCATCGCAGCGAAGGCTCTAGCTTAAGCTAGTTTTACATACCTTCTCACCCTCCAATACCCGGTAGGAGGAAAAACCCCCTAACTAGTCGCCCGAAGGCACGACACTAATTAGGGATAAAACCCTTGCTCCCTCCGGTTCGAACTCACGTCCGTTCCTTCACTGGAAGAGTTTTTGCCTATGTCCCAACCACTGCGCTATGAAAGATAACAATACTAGACAGGATGAGTTCAGTAAGTGCAAGTAACATAAGTGTTTCCGCGAATACAAAGAGTATGGATTCTGTTTTATGCATTACCACGGCCATATTACATACTTTAATATACCAATAGTTATAGATCTGACGACAAATTACACCCAAACTTTAACACGCCCGACCCTCTAGATAGCCTCATGCTGTAAACCAGAAAAGCATAATATATATTCTGACCCTTTAATTTAGATCTTGCAATGAAATTAATTATGCTAACAATTATATACTGTACATTCCGCAAAATATGTGGCATATATAAACATGCATGTATTTAAAGATGATCCCCACCCCTGGCAGGGTTGGGCATGGTTGTTGCTGTTGCATTTGAAGATGATCACAGACACATACTGTTAGAAAAAGAGATCTTATTTCTGGTGAAATCATAGCATCTAAACCCTAGTATCTTCATATTTTAAACTAAATTTATTAGTCCAAAGGCCTTCATGTAATTAATCGACACCACAAAGGCATGCGACGGTTTGAAGGGGCACCACCACAAGATCTATCATGTATAAATTGAAGTATCTTGTATTGATTATAACATATGATATAACTCGATACAATAATATCCTGTCTATTTACTTTCTCAATTCATACTTAATTATTAATCCCTTTTAAAGATAAACAACAGAGGTATCAGAGCGGTGCATTGTTTCATCACCTATATGGAATTAATAGTGAAGGAAAACAATGGGGTTAGGAATTCGATCTTGAGAGGATTAGATCAGCAGGTCGAAAATCCAAGTTTGTTTTCAAAATCTTGTACAAGTATAGTCAGGAAGATCACGTACTTTTACTTTCGATAGAAAGGAACGAATAAACGTGGAATCCGATTAGTACTTGTATTTTTCATCAAGATTGGGAGGCAGGAGAAGTAATCAAAATCAATGGCAGAAAATTCATTCAAGAGCGATGAACCGCTATGAGTTTAGTTAATTTGAAAGGAAAATGTTAAACCAACACTCTTGTGATGGCAATCCGGATCTAGAAGTAAGTTGAATCGTTTAGACTAAGTTTAGTTTAAGAGGGAGTGTTGATATCTTAAACTAAACTTATTAGTTGTACGAACAAAGAAATTTCGAACAAAGGAAAGGAGTAAAAAACAAAGCAATGCCAAGAGCTCCGTCAATCCGCTGTTCATCGATAGACGAAGCTCTCTTTCTATCATCTCGCACCAGATGAGGGGTTGTCTTGTAATTAGTCAAAAGTCTTTATAATAAAATATAGGGGTTAGATGCGTCAAAGTCAAACTTGGTAACGACCAAGTTTGAAATGTCAATATTTGTGTGGCTTCCCGTCCACCGACATCAAAAAAAAAAAAAAAAAAAAAAAAAAAAAAAAAAAAAAAAAAAAAAAAAAAAAAAAAAAAAAAAAAAAAAAAAAAAAAAAAAAAAAAAAAAAAAAAAAAAAAAAAAAAAAAAAAAAAAAAAAAAAAAAAAAAAAAAAAAAAAAAAAAAAAAAAAAAAAAAAAAAAAAAAAAAAAAAAAAAAAAAAAAAAAAAAAAAAAAAAAAAAAAAAAAAAAAAAAAAAAAAAAAAAAAAAAAAAAAAAAAAAAAA
This sequence comes from Erigeron breviscapus, assembly GCA_034093135.1. NCBI lineage: Eukaryota > Viridiplantae > Streptophyta > Magnoliopsida > Asterales > Asteraceae > Erigeron > Erigeron breviscapus. The sequence goes on along the minus strand of CM067167.1, from coordinate 146,331,307 downwards.
AAAAAAAAAAAAAAAAAAAAAAAAAAAAAAAAAAAAAAAAAAAAAAAAAAAAAAAAAAAAAAAAAAAAAAAAAAAAAAAAAAAAAAAAAAAAAAAAAAAAAAAAAAAAAAAAAAAAAAAAAAAAAAAAAAAAAAAAAAAAAAAAAAAAAAAAAAAAAAAAAAAAAAAAAAAAAAAAAAAAAAAAAAAAAAAAAAAAAAAAAAAAAAAAAAAAAAAAAAAAAAAAAAAAAAAAAAAAAAAAAAAAAAAAAAAAAAAAAAAAAAAAAAAAAAAAAAAAAAAAAAAAAAAAAAAAAAAAAAAAAAAAAAAAAAAAAAAAAAAAAAAAAAAAAAAAAAAAAAAAAAAAAAAAAAAAAAAAAAAAAAAAAAAAAAAAAAAAAAAAAAAAAAAAAAAAAAAAAAAAAAAAAAAAAAAAAAAAAAAAAAAAAAAAAAAAAAAAAAAAAAAAAAAAAAAAAAAAAAAAAAAAAAAAAAAAAAAAAAAAAAAAAAAAAAAAAAAAAAAAAAAAAAAAAAAAAAAAAAAAAAAAAAAAAAAAAAAAAAAAAAAAAAAAAAAAAAAAAAAAAAAAAAAAAAAAAAAAAAAAAAAAAAAAAAAAAAAAAAAAAAAAAAAAAAAAAAAAAAAAAAAAAAAAAAAAAAAAAAAAAAAAAAAAAAAAAAAAAAAAAAAAAAAAAAAAAAAAAAAAAAAAAAAAAAAAAAAAAAAAAAAAAAAAAAAAAAAAAAAAAAAAAAAAAAAAAAAAAAAAAAAAAAAAAAAAAAAAAAAAAAAAAAAAAAAAAAAAAAAAAAAAAAAAAAAAAAAAAAAAAAAAAAAAAAAAAAAAAAAAAAAAAAAAAAAAAAAAAAAAAAAAAAAAAAAAAAAAAAAAAAAAAAAAAAAAAAAAAAAAAAAAAAAAAAAAAAAAAAAAAAAAAAAAAAAAAAAAAAAAAAAAAAAAAAAAAAAAAAAAAAAAAAAAAAAAAAAAAAAAAAAAAAAAAAAAAAAAAAAAAAAAAAAAAAAAAAAAAAAAAAAAAAAAAAAAAAAAAAAAAAAAAAAAAAAAAAAAAAAAAAAAAAAAAAAAAAAAAAAAAAAAAAGACCATATATATGCAGGATATATATGCAATTGAAAATAATTTGTTTAGATCGAACACTATCGTTATCCACATGCTAAACATTATTTTAGTTCACAAAAAAACATGACATTTATCAAAGACTTTTTCAACCAAGGGGTGAAAATCAATTAGATTGCGAATCTAACCATAAGCATTGAAAAAACATGAACACAAGTTGTTATTTGTATTCTAGTGTTAGATGCTCTTAAGACAAATTAAACTAAATACCAACAAGAAACAAAAAAATAACACACCATATGACATCCAAGTGATCAGAACATGCTCATATACAGCAAGATGATGGCCATATAGCTAGCTAGCTAATTCTAATCCTAGTTTCATGTATTCTTCTAGGTAGCGAATAATTATACGTTTCGTCAATGGTAGCCAGTCTAGAAATTTCAATGCATTGGATGTGATCTATAGTCGTTGTACGTAGACCTTGAACTTCACATATAGTAAGACATATTAGCTAGATAGACCATGAACTTTACTTATGAAATTAAATGACGCCGTGCTCAGATCGTTAAGGATTTAAGAAAAGCATTATATGAAATACAAATACATGAAATCAAACTCTTACATTATATGTATGTTGTGTGGGTTTTGTGTGTGAAAGAAAGAAGACAGAAGAAGAGTAAGACCAGGAACACTATATATATATATATATATATATATATATATATATATATATATATATATATATATATATATATATATATATATATATATATATATATATATATATATATATATATATATATATATATATATATATATATATATATATATATATATATATATATATATATATATATATATATATATATATATATATATATATATATATATATATATATATATATATATATATATATATATATATATATATATATATATATATATATATATATATATATATATATATATATATATATATATATATATATATATATATATATATATATATATATATATATATATATATATATATATATATATATATATATATATATATATATATATATATATATATATATATATATATATATATATATATATATATATATATATATATATATATATATATATATATATATATATATATATATATATATATATATATATATATATATATATATATATATATATATATATATATATATATATATATATATATATATATATATATATATATATATATATATATATATATATATATATATATATATATATATATATATATATATATATATATATATATATATATATATATATATATATATATATATATATATATATATATATATATATATATATATATATATATATATATATATATATATATATATATATATATATATATATATATATATATATATATATATATATATATATATATATATATATATATATATATATATATATATATATATATATATATATATATATATATATATATATATATATATATATATATATATATATATATATATATATATATATATATATATATATATATATATATATATATATATATATATATATATATATATATATATATATATATATATATATATATATATATATATATATATATATATATATATATATATATATATATATATATATATATATATATATATATATATATATATATATATATATATATATATATATATATATATATATATATATATATATATATATATATATATATATATATATATATATATATATATATATATATATATATATATATATATATATATATATATATATATATATATATATATATATATATATATATATATATATGTTTCTCTAGAAACTACAGTAAAAAGCTATATATATATATATATATAATGATTATTGATCAAATTTAGTAAATTATGCAAGACATAACTCCCAACTATTCGTCATTATATATATGCTAACATGTTATAAGCAGATCAATGATACAAGAAATAATGAATAGTTTTTAAAGGATAGAGAGGACTGTTGAATGTGATACCACACTCAAAACACGTGGGGATGAAGATATGAAGAACAAGTCATATGCACGTGGCTAAGAAGTCATCAAAGGTTGTTTTGCAAAGGAGTCTTTTTCGGTATTTGATTAGCATAGGTTGTTAGGATTGAGTCAATAGTGATTAGCTGATTTTATGGTTACCGTTTGAGTTAGTAGCTTATATATAGAGGCATGCCTCTTTTGTTTTCTTTTGTGTACTACAAATTGATAAGTATCAATAAAGACTTCTTTCAATTTTTGTTTATCCAATAGTGGTATCAGAGCACTGGAAGTGTTCTTCATATTTCACTAATCTATCTTTCCTTTCTCAATACATTCATTCATGGCCGATCAAAACAACACCCAATCCACAATACCACTGCCTGTTTTCAAAGGAGATGGGTATGATTACTGGAGTATTCGTATGAAAACGATTCTCAAGTCCAAGGACCTGTGGGATCTGGTGCAGAATGGCATTGATGAAGAAGCAAGTGATGAAGCAAAGCTAAAGGCTCTAAGGAAGAAGGATGCTTATGCAATGGCTCTTATTCAACAGGCTGTTTATGAGACCCTATTCTCTAGAATAGCCTCGGCTGAAACATCTAAAGAATGTTGGGACACTCTGAAGCTTGAATATCAAGGTGATGAAGAAATCAAAGCCATCAAACTTCAGGAGCTGCGCAGGGAGTTTGAGAATCTGTGTATGAGAGAAGGAGAATTGATTGGTGACTATTTTTCAAGGGTAATGGCAATTGTCAATCAAAAGAGATCATATGGTGAAGAAGTAACTGATCAGTCTATCATTGAGAAGCTGCTAAGAAGCCTTACCTCAGGCTATGACTATGTTGTCTCCTCTATTGAGATTGCTAGTGATCTTACCAAGCTTACACCAGTAAAGCTCGTGGGATCTCTAAAATCTCAAGAATATAGAGTAAAGAGCAGATCAGGTGATAAGACAGACAAGGCAGAGAGGACAGATGAACATGCTCTACAAGTGGTACAAGAATTCAATCGACAACCCAATTCAAGTTACTACAGGGGTCGTGGTCGTGGAGCCATGAGAGGTCGTGGCAGAGGGAGATCTGCAGACAGAAACAAAGGATTTCAATGCTTCGTGTGCAAAAGATATGGACACATATCAAAGGATTGCTGGTACAATCCTGAGAATCAAGCTAATGTAGCAGAAACTAGTGAAAAAGAAGATGAAGCAAATGAAGAACAACATCTATTTATGGCATGCATAAATGATACTGAGCCAGCTCTCAATGTGAGCTCTGATCAAGTGCTCACAAATAATCTATGGTTTGTTGATTCAGGCTGCTCAAACCATATGACAGGATCAAGAGAAAGCTTCACTCATCTGGATGAAAGCTTTAAGATTGAAGTACAGTTGGGGAATAAGAAGAAATTGAGCATTGAAGGAAAGGGAACTGTCAGAATTAATGCTGGATCAAATGGGTCACGAATTTTGGAAGATGTCTACTATGCTCCCTCATTGGAGTATAATCTGTTGAGTGTAGGACAACTTATGAAGAAAGGTTACTCACTTCTGTTTGAAAAGGACAAGTGCATTATCAAAAATCAAGGAATGGAAGTGATGAAGATTCATGTTCTTTCAAATAACATGTTTCTTCTTGATGCTACTTCACCAAATGTAAGCATTTCTGAGTCAATCTCCACTGCTGCTCTATGGCATAAAAGGTATGCTCATTTGAATATTGATAGCATGAAATTGTTACATAAAAGTTCTATGGTGATTGGGCTACCTAGGATAAAAGGGACTATAAACTGTGAAGGGTGTTTGTTAGGTAAACACACTCGTAGTCCATTTACAGGGCACTCATGGAGAGCCAAAGAAAAATTAGAACTTGTTCATGCTGATTTATGTGGTCCTATGCAAGTTGAAAGTCTAGGTGGTAGTCTTTACTATTTTCTGCTCATAGATGATCTTACAAGAATGTCATGGGTTTATTTTCTCAAAAATAAATCAGATGCTTTCCACAAGTTCAAAATTTTTAAAAGTCTTGTTGAAAATGAAAGTAAGACTACTATAAAGGTGTTAAGAACTGATAGAGGTGGAGAATTTTGTTCAAAAGAATTTGATGCATACTGTGAGAAATATGGAATTAGAAGAGAGTTGACCACACCACACACACCTCAACTCAATGGTGTTGTGGAGAGAAAGAATCGCACTGTTATGGGAATGGTACGAAGTATGCTTAAGGAGAAGGAGTTGCCTAATTTTCTGTGGGCTGAGGCAGTAGCTACTGCCATTTACATACTCAATCGGGCTTCGACAAAAGCTGTTGAGAAGCAAACTCCTATACATGTTTGGTCTAATGAAGTACCTAATGTATCAAATTTCAGAATTTTTGGTAGTGTGACTTACAAGCATGTGCACTCACAAGGTAGAAAGAAGCTTGATGATAGAGCTCGCAAGATGATCATGATAGGTTACTCAACTAACAGTCCCTCAAGTTACAGACTTTTAGATCCTATCACCCTAAAATTTGATGCAAGTCGTGATGTTACAATTTTGGAAGAAGCCACATGGAATTGGAAAAATGACAGTAAAAGAATAGAAGGGAAGGGTGACTTGTCATACACAAATCCTTTTCCACTTAATGACAATGAAATACCCATTGAGCTTCAAAATAGTGATGATCAGTCAAATGAGGTACACTCTGCATCTTCTTCAGAACAGTCACCTATACATACACCCTTATCATATGACCCATTGAACAATACCAACTCACCACAATCTCCCTCTACACTAAACCAATCTTCTTCATCAAATCAAAACACTCACACTCCCATCAAAACAAGAACAGTTTCAGATTTATATGCTTCTACTCGTGCACTTGAACCAGAAGAATATATGCACTTGCAATTTGCTTTAAATATATGTGATCCCATGTGTTACCAAGAAGCAGTGGAAAAGAAGGAGTGGCAAGTTGCTATGACAGAAGAAATTGCTGCCATAGAGAGAAACAATACATGGGAACTGGTTACTCTACCTCCTGGAAAGAATGTTGTAGGTCTCAAGTGGCTCTTTAAGACCAAATATGGTGCTAAGGGAGAAATCGTCAAGCATAAAGCACGCCTGGTGGCAAAGGGGTATTCTCAGAAATGGGGAGTGGATTTTGAAGAGACATTTGCTCCAGTGGCCAGATTTGAAACCATTAGAATTGTTCTTGCTGTGGCTGCTCAAAAGGGAGAAATCGTCAAGCATAAAGCACGCCTGGTGGCAAAGGGGTATTCTCAGAAATGGGGAGTGGATTTTGAAGAGACATTTGCTCCAGTGGCCAGATTTGAAACCATTAGAATTGTTCTTGCTGTGGCTGCTCAAAAGGGATGGAAATTGCATCAATTAGATGTGAAGTCTGCATTTCTGAATGGGGAACTCAATGAAGAAATTTATGTGGAGCAACCAGAAGGGTATGAGATTAATGGAACTCAAGAGAAGGTGTATAAGTTGAAGAAGGCTTTGTATGGGCTCAAGCAGGCTCCAAGGGCCTGGTACTCAAAAATAGATGGGTATTTTATCTCCAAAAAATATGTGAGAAGTCTTAATGAGCCCACCTTGTATGTGAAGCAAACTGAGGACAACAAGGTTATTTATGTATGTCTCTATGTAGATGATATCATCTGCACTAGTTCATGTGATAAACTCATTGCAGAATTCAAGAAAGAGATGAAGGGAGAATTTGAAATGACTGATATGGGTCTGCTATCTTTCTTTTTGGGTCTTGAAGTACAACAGACTAGCAGTGGCATCTTTGTGAGTCAAGAAAAATATGCCAAGGCTTTACTTGACAAATTTCATATGAAAGACTGCAAAACAGAAGCTGTTCCCATGTGTCCCTATGATAAACTTCAAGTGGATGATGGTGAAGAGAAGGTGGATGCTACACTCTATAGAAGTCTTATAGGTGGTCTAATGTATCTTATGCACACAAGACCAGATTTAGCTTTTGCTGTAGGAATGCTAGCAAGGTTCATGCAAACTCCTTCTAAGCTTCATTGGGGTGCAGCTAAAAGAGTGCTAAGGTACATTGCAGGGTCTTTACATCTGGGCTTATGGTATGGAAAGGGAAATGATCTTAATTTAGTAGGTTACTCAGATAGTGACTGGGCTGGATGTATGGATGATAGAAAAAGTGTGTCAGCAAATGTGTTCCTATTGGGAAATGGTATTGTGTCATGGAGTTCTAAGAAGCAGAAAACAGTTGCTCTTTCTAGTACTGAAGCAGAATACATATCAGCTACAGCTGGAGCATGTCAAGCAGTTTGGATAAGGAGAATTATGGAAGATTTAGGAATTTCACAAGGTCAAGAAACTGTCATGTACTGTGACAGCAAGTCAGCTATAAATTTGGCAAAGAATCCAGTAATAAATAGTCGATCAAAGCACATTGAGTTGAAGTATCATTTTATCAGAGATATGGTAAAACAAGGCAATGTCAAGTTAGAGTTTGAAGTACAACAGACTAGCAGTGGCATCTTTGTGAGTCAAGAAAAATATGCCAAGGCTTTACTTGACAAATTTCATATGAAAGACTGCAAAACAGAAGCTGTTCCCATGTGTCCCTATGATAAACTTCAAGTGGATGATGGTGAAGAGAAGGTGGATGCTACACTCTATAGAAGTCTTATAGGTGGTCTAATGTATCTTATGCACACAAGACCAGATTTAGCTTTTGCTGTAGGAATGCTAGCAAGGTTCATGCAAACTCCTTCTAAGCTTCATTGGGGTGCAGCTAAAAGAGTGCTAAGGTACATTGCAGGGTCTTTACATCTGGGCTTATGGTATGGAAAGGGAAATGATCTTAATTTAGTAGGTTACTCAGATAGTGACTGGGCTGGATGTATGGATGATAGAAAAAGTGTGTCAGCAAATGTGTTCCTATTGGGAAATGGTATTGTGTCATGGAGTTCTAAGAAGCAGAAAACAGTTGCTCTTTCTAGTACTGAAGCAGAATACATATCAGCTACAGCTGGAGCATGTCAAGCAGTTTGGATAAGGAGAATTATGGAAGATTTAGGAATTTCACAAGGTCAAGAAACTGTCATGTACTGTGACAGCAAGTCAGCTATAAATTTGGCAAAGAATCCAGTAATAAATAGTCGATCAAAGCACATTGAGTTGAAGTATCATTTTATCAGAGATATGGTAGGTTTTTGAATTGAAGATGAACACAAATTTAACTATTTTCATAATAACAAAAAGTAACACAAATGAAAAGAAAAAGAAAATTGGAAACCCCAAATATTACAAGAGAAGAAAGAAGAAGATTAAATTGTTGCACAAATTCTTGCTGACCTTAATTTGTCATGATCCAAATATTGAAGCAATAGTCTTCTTCCTTTCTTCTGTGAATCTGATTGATGCGCAGAGCTGAATCTTAGTGGATCGTGATAGCAAAACCGCTCTATATATATCAAACTATCTAACCAGATCCAAATTAAACAAACCGCTAATTAATTAAGGATCATCCAAAAACAAATCAGAACTGATTGTTGTTGGTGGTGGATCTTCCACCCGAATTATTACTTCCTCCACCCCATCCATCTACAGGTAATTGAACATTTGGTGGCATATTCATTGGTAAGTTGAAAAAGGGTAGCCCAGACGACGGGTCTGGAAACGCGTTATTGCCATTAATCGCGCTACCGTCTTGTGAGCCTTGTGGTTGGATATGAACCCCATCAACCGGGTTTTCCTCGTCTTCTAATGGTAATCTTTCATATGCAACATTAGTAAAAGAAGAAGCAATAACAATAACCGGCCCAGCTGCGGTCAACTCTCCTACCACGTTCCCACCCACAACTTGTCCTTGACCGCCTGCCAAGAAGATAGTCAAACTTGTGGCCCCCGGTGGTGCAGGCGGAGGCAAGAAAGAACCGGATAACGACAAGATCTCAAACCGGCCTTGAAGCGATAACACTGACCCCGGAGCAGATGGTTGACGAAGACTAACGTTTGTTACTATCCCACTTCCGGATAAAATGCAGATTCCACGTTGTCTTTTTCTTGCATATGTTGCAACTGATTCAAACACATCATACCCGTTACCGATTTCTAATATATGTGCTCTTAGAGTATTTGCGCTTTCTCGTGTGATAATGACTGGTGGTTTTGGTTTGTTTTTTGATCCTGGTGGGCGGCCTCTGGGTCGCCTACCAGCACTGTCACCACCACCACCACCAGAGTTAGGAGAGATGAGGTCGAGACCACCCTGGTGGTCCCGACGACCATCATCTTCTGCTTCTTGATGGTTGTTGTTATAGCTGTCAGAGAAAAGCTGGTGGTGTTGGTGATTATTTTCAGGTTGACTTGTTGGGAGTTGCAAGTCAGAACGTTGGAGTTGATGAATATAACGAGAAGCGGTGCCTAAATCCAAGCCAGCCATAGATATATATATATATATTTATATATATGATATGATAATGATAATTATACAATTTGATGAAAAGAAAACAGTCACAAGCAACAGAAAACAAGGAAATTATAAAAATGGAAACCAAGGAAATTATATTATAAGTACTATATATATTTTAAGAGTTTATTTAAAGTATAAAATATATGATGATTATGAAAAGGGAAAATTATACTAGTGAATAGAAAAACAAAGATCTGGATGAATGGATGTTGAACCCTAGAGATTAGATTAACAAATTAAGGGATATGAGTGCAGAGAAAGGGAAGAGGGGAAGGAGCTGGTGTGTGAGGGGGACAAACGCAGTCATTTCTCACAAGCTAAAAGTTTAAATATATATGCATAAACAATTAGAAAGTTGATCGATACATATATATTTAATACTACTACTTTGTTTTTATATCAATTATTTTGCTGGGTTTCAAGAAAAGATGGAGACTTTTGATGCTACATACGACTATATAATGCATTGTTTCTACATATAATTTTTTTCTTTTCAAAATGATATATTTGCTATAGAGATGATAATCTTTTATAAGTTTAAACAATTACTTAGAGCTGTCCATGACTAATTCTTCAAGGACTAGTCTCTATCAGCACCCCAACGTCATGACTAATCTAGAACCCACAATTTATTTCATTTTACACTTCTATCTAACCAAGAAAAAAGAAAATAAAAATAAAAATTCAAAGACGAGTTTCGTCCTTGGGAGGATGGAAGAGTCAAAGACGAGTCAGGAACGAGTCAAACCTAGCGGTGTGCACTCGTCCCTCGAAGAAGGACAAATGAGGAACGAGTCAAAAACAAGGGCATTAGGAGTGCTCTTATATGTTCAAGATTGTGTACGTGTGAATATAAAAATTCATTGTCAATTTATGTTATAGATATATGAATTTAAAATTCTAATTGTTATTCTCAAAGATCAAAGTTAATAAAGTTTTGACCATTTGATAAAAATATATAAATGTATAAAAGCAGGTACACACAAATAAATTCATCAACAATGAATGTTTGAATCAAGTCATTCTTTGGAGATAGCCAATGATAATGTATTGATGAGTCCGTCAAAGATATTTCTGATTTTACTTAAGATTTTAAGTTTGATCTTTAAAATTGATAAGTCTTGGAAATTTTTTTCTGAATACTTGTAACGATTCATGGTCAACATCTATTGTCTAGGGTACATACAAGGCTTCATCATTATACGGTGAGGTTTCCCTAATGTCGTATCCCGATTGAATGTTCGGGGAAAAAAATCAAAAGTTTGATTCTTACCTTTTTTTTGGCTAGATATTTTTCACTACAAACAGTCTATTAAACTAGTATTAAATACTTGGACGTTAAACGAATTAATCATATATTGCATGATTTACTTTATGATACAGAAAACGACATATGAACATGCTTCACTACATGCATTTAGTACATGTGATTAGGGATGTGCAAGTGACCCGAAAACCTGTGACCCGTTTTGACCCGTCTGAGAGGGTAACGGGCCGGGTCACAGGTAACGATTTGGTGCACTTCTGGGTTTCGGGTCGGGTCAGGTCCGCTGATTTTTGATACGTGAATGAACAAAAGTCTCATAAACCCGAGAACCAAACCGAAACCCGCCCGAACACGGGTTTGTACGGGTCAAACCGGTTTTTTACCCGTACACATCCCTACATGTGATGTTAGCCTAGTAGTGAAAGAACAAATATTATAAAAGTATTAGTCAATGTCTAATATTGATATTGGTAATGATCTGACTGTAACGGTTAAACTCATAATTATGATACGTGTTACTTTAAAGTTTACAACTTGTTTTATTCAAAATAATATATAGATAGATAATTTTGAAAATAAGTTAAAACATAGAAAAGTTACTATTATTCAAAAAAAATTTGTATAAATTAAGACAAAATGTAACATCCATGACTTTTGACCCGTTGACTAATGGTAAAATTTAACTACCAATTTTAGTTAGTAATATATTTGAGGTCATTTTGGTGGTCATTTGTGTGCAATGTGCTTGTTGAGGTCAATTGGTCATTTATTTAGTCATACGATGATAGTCGATGTTTAATGGACTATAATGTGAAACGGGTTATCCGTGGATCCGACCCGTGACCCATCCAACCTTATCCCTCCCATCCATTCATTCATTCACCCTATCTCTTTCTCTCTCTTTATTCTTGCAAGACCAAGAAAACACACACACACACACCCATATCTCATTTTCTTATTTCTTCTTCTAATTTTCGGATTGGAGCTTGTGTAATAATCAAAAGTGCTAATAAATCATTTCATAATAATAATCATCTTCAAAACTTCAAGATTTTTGGGTAACATCAAGTGTTCATCTCCTTTAGAGCTCCAAAACCGGATTTTGAGCTTCGTGTCGAATTGGTAAGTGTTCTTTAACTCAAAATGTTCCTCTTAACTAGTAGAATACTCCTTGTTGTAGATCTAAGCGATGGGTGGTCGATTTGAGTGTAAAATGTGTGTTTTATCTCAAAAACGGGTTTTGAATCAAAGGTTAAGAAATCGGAAGTGTGTCTGTGAATTGGTATGTTTTTATGGTGTGGTTATACTTGAATATGGTTGTGTCAAAACTTGAAGCTTTGATCTTTACATTTGGATGGTCGATTTGTGTCAAAAATAGGTTTTTCTCCCGTAACTGGCAAAGTTGCGCCGCAACTTTCCAATGGTTCGCCGCAACTTTGCCCAAATCTTCAAATCTTCATCGGTTGCCCAGATGGAGTTGCACCGCAACTTTGAAGGGTTCGCCGCAACTTTTAAGTGTCCATTTTTCTGAGCTCAAAGTTGCGCCGCAACTTTGACATGGTTCGCCGCAACTTTTTGCAGTTCAGCAAAACTCGACTTTTAAACGATCGTAACTTTTAAATCGTAAGTCCATTTTATACGATTTAAGCGGCGACGGAAGGGTAAATGAGTCTACTTTCCAATGGTATAGGCCTCTGAGTACAAAAAATAGTTTGAATAAATCGAAAGTTTTGATAAAGGAACAAAGGTCAAGTCCCGGTGAGTCATTGTGTAACAAAACCTAACGATTCCACTTTGGTTGGATCAACACCTTATAAAATGGACATAATAAAGCGTTTATATCAAGATTAGGTCAATATTCATAGGACCTTACCTCTTGAGATGCATTAGGATTAATGTGATACTTGTATGATAAGTTTCAGCTATCGTGGACGCCGATTCTACTTCCTTTCATGTTGAGGTTGTTGTTTGTCGTCACAGGTGAGTTTCGTAGCTCCCTACTCAATAGAGATTCGGGCTGAAAAGTGTACAAGTTTTATGTGTTGATATTGTTTGTTGTGCTATTATATATTTGTCTTGTTCGATGACATTGTTTGATTGTGTATTCGCATGATTGTCTTTTGATGACATTGTTAATTGGTGGATTGTGCATTTGTTATTAGATATGAATTATGAATTAAACTTAGGTTAGTTATGCATACATGGAGGGCGGTAATGCTAACGAAGTGTTATAGACGTGGTGGGAAGGGTGCGGGTGACCCTATATATAAGCGTCTATAACACCCTCGAAGGTAGTACCATTTCTAAAGTGTATGTATCTATATATTAAGTTGTTGGTTGTTGTTGGACATTGTTGGGCATTGTTGGACATTGATGGACAATGGTGGACATTGATGGACATTGATGGTTTGTGTATTCGTTATTAGTTATAATTTATCTCTTAGAATAGTAGTGCATACATGGAAGACGGTAATGCCTTCGAAGGGTTAGATGTGGTGGGAAGGCTGCGGGTGTAACATCCCAAATCTTATTTTCGTCTTCGTTGACTTGTGTCGGTTAGATGCTTCGTGATCACTTCGTATGTGTACAACTAATGTGTAGTAATTAATATGTGATTAATTGTGATAAGTAATATGTGTTACATGTGTAATGATATATTATGTGAATATGTCATAATTAATATGTCGTAAGTTAACTAGTGATGCTTAATTGCATAATTAGAGCCTTAAAGTGTGATATTAGAAACTCCGGGGACTAGAGTGTCGATTTGGTTAACCTTGTGGCTGGATAAAATGAGATTAGGTCAGTTTCTAATCATTCCTTAGACTCTAATCACGAAATTAGAGCAGCCATAAATCTCCTTTGCTTCTCCATTCGATTTTGGGTGCTTTTTGGTAGGAAATCGTTGTCTTTTCGCTTGATGGATCGTCCCTGAAGTAAGTACAGACCTAAGGTAATGATTCTATACTATTATTGTGTCAATTACATGTCCTATAATGATAGGAGTCTCAACAATTAAGGTTAGGGTTTGATTAAACGATTTGATAATCGAAAATTCCCGTTTTAGGTCAATTGGTAAGCCGTTTGTAATGTAAATGCTATGATTGAGTAAGGGTTGGTTTTGTATCATCAAAATGGTCATTTTTATGTGTAAACACGATCTGCAAGTATATGTGGTTCTAGGTTTTGGTTTGAGGGTCGACTTGTTGTTAAAAAACCAAGGGTTTTGGATGTCTGAATTTCAGTCATGTTGTAAAAATCATAGTAAATACATATGAACGAGATAGATGATGAATCTTATGTTTTTGAAAAGGTCTGTGTTGGCTAAATCCGTCTACAACAATGTTTTTCTTGATTTTGCCTACAAATGGTTCGAAAATGTCGATTTCCAGAAAGGGTCAGATTTTGGACGAATGCTGATAGGGCTGGGTATGATAGACCTTTTGAGCAAGTTAAACTTATTGAAAAATTCTGGAAAATATCAAGACTACTCTTAAGATATAGTGTTAAACTTATTAAAAAGTTCATGGCTTGAATCACTTAAGATCCACACTAAAAAGCCTCTCAAAGAGAGCCTAGTTTTATGAACCATGTCTTTGGGTTGCTGAGTTTTGGTCGCTGGCCTGGTCACTGACCTAGTCGCTGCTGAGTCTATTCCGTTACTGATCAGTCCCTGACCTGGTCGCTGAGCTGAACCATCAGCTCACATTCATTAGCGACTCTTTTGATCAGTCACTGAACTAGTCGCTATGCTGATTGCTTGATTGTTTGTCTAACATAAGCTTGTACGTTTCATAGGTTGTGGGAACATCTAGCAAGCTTTATTATCATTGTTTGTGTGTTCTTAAGCTGCTTTCGAGGTAAGATATCGGATTTCCCCTGTGAGACATAATCAAAATGTGTTTTTCTATTAAATGTGAATCGGATAATTGAACCCTTGTGTCCTTATATTTATGCGCTATGTTGGGAGGGTTCAGGTGGGTTTAATTGAAAGGGAAACTTATGATGTAAAGACTAAATGGGAGGTATTTGAGTTGTTGTCCCTTACCATATATCATCCTGTTTGTAGTTGATAGTGATTGCATGTATATAGCTACCCTTATGTCCAATTGATGCTTGGCTAATGTGGGAGGGTACTAAAGGGAATTAATTTATGACATTATACGGGTACTATAAGTACTTGATGACATTATACGGGTACTATAAGTACTTGATGACATTATACGGGTACTATAAGTACTTGATGACATTATACGGGTACTATAAGTACTTGATGACATTATACGGGTACTATAAGTACTTGATGACATTATACGGGTACTATAAGTACTTGATGACATTATACGGGTACTATAAGTACTTGATGACATTATACGGGTACTATAAGTACTTGATGACATTATACGGGTACTATAAGTACTTGATGACATTATACGGGTACTATAAGTACTTGATGACATTATACGGGTACTATAAGTACTTGATGACATTATACGGGTACTATAAGTACTTGATGACATTATACGGGTACTATAAGTACTTGATGACATTATACGGGTACTATAAGTACTTGATGACATTATACGGGTACTATAAGTACTTGATGACATTATACGGGTACTATAAGTACTTGATGACATTATACGGGTACTATAAGTACTTGATGACATTATACGGGTACTATAAGTACTTGATGACATTATACGGGTACTATAAGTACTTGATGACATTATACGGGTACTATAAGTACTTGATGACATTATACGGGTACTATAAGTACTTGATGACATTATACGGGTACTATAAGTACTTGATGACATTATACGGGTACTATAAGTACTTGATGACATTATACGGGTACTATAAGTACTTGATGACATTATACGGGTACTATAAGTACTTGATGACATTATACGGGTACTATAAGTACTTGATGACATTATACGGGTACTATAAGTACTTGATGACATTATACGGGTACTATAAGTACTTGATGACATTATACGGGTACTATAAGTACTTGATGACATTATACGGGTACTATAAGTACTTGATGACATTATACGGGTACTATAAGTACTTGATGACATTATACGGGTACTATAAGTACTTGATGACATTATACGGGTACTATAAGTACTTGATGACATTATACGGGTACTATAAGTACTTGATGACATTATACGGGTACTATAAGTACTTGATGACATTATACGGGTACTATAAGTACTTGATGACATTATACGGGTACTATAAGTACTTGATGACATTATACGGGTACTATAAGTACTTGATGACATTATACGGGTACTATAAGTACTTGATGACATTATACGGGTACTATAAGTACTTGATGACATTATACGGGTACTATAAGTACTTGATGACATTATACGGGTACTATAAGTACTTGATGACATTATACGGGTACTATAAGTACTTGATGACATTATACGGGTACTATAAGTACTTGATGACATTATACGGGTACTATAAGTACTTGATGACATTATACGGGTACTATAAGTACTTGATGACATTATACGGGTACTATAAGTACTTGATGACATTATACGGGTACTATAAGTACTTGATGACATTATACGGGTACTATAAGTACTTGATGACATTATACGGGTACTATAAGTACTTGATGACATTATACGGGTACTATAAGTACTTGATGACATTATACGGGTACTATAAGTACTTGATGACATTATACGGGTACTATAAGTACTTGATGACATTATACGGGTACTATAAGTACTTGATGACATTATACGGGTACTATAAGTACTTGATGACATTATACGGGTACTATAAGTACTTGATGACATTATACGGGTACTATAAGTACTTGATGACATTATACGGGTACTATAAGTACTTGATGACATTATACGGGTACTATAAGTACTTGATGACATTATACGGGTACTATAAGTACTTGATGACATTATACGGGTACTATAAGTACTTGATGACATTATACGGGTACTATAAGTACTTGATGACATTATACGGGTACTATAAGTACTTGATGACATTATACGGGTACTATAAGTACTTGATGACATTATACGGGTACTATAAGTACTTGATGACATTATACGGGTACTATAAGTACTTGATGACATTATACGGGTACTATAAGTACTTGATGACATTATACGGGTACTATAAGTACTTGATGACATTATACGGGTACTATAAGTACTTGATGACATTATACGGGTACTATAAGTACTTGATGACATTATACGGGTACTATAAGTACTTGATGACATTATACGGGTACTATAAGTACTTGATGACATTATACGGGTACTATAAGTACTTGATGACATTATACGGGTACTATAAGTACTTGATGACATTATACGGGTACTATAAGTACTTGATGACATTATACGGGTACTATAAGTACTTGATGACATTATACGGGTACTATAAGTACTTGATGACATTATACGGGTACTATAAGTACTTGATGACATTATACGGGTACTATAAGTACTTGATGACATTATACGGGTACTATAAGTACTTGATGACATTATACGGGTACTATAAGTACTTGATGACATTATACGGGTACTATAAGTACTTGATGACATTATACGGGTACTATAAGTACTTGATGACATTATACGGGTACTATAAGTACTTGATGACATTATACGGGTACTATAAGTACTTGATGACATTATACGGGTACTATAAGTACTTGATGACATTATACGGGTACTATACGTACTTGATGACATTATACGGGTACTATAAGTACTTGATGACATTATACGGGTACTATAAGTACTTGATGACATTATACGGGTACTATAAGTACTTGATGACATTATACGGGTACTATAAGTACTTGATGACATTATACGGGTACTATAAGTACTTGATGACATTATACGGGTACTATAAGTACTTGATGACATTATACGGGTACTATAAGTACTTGATGACATTATACGGGTACTATAAGTACTTGATGACATTATACGGGTACTATAAGTACTTGATGACATTATACGGGTACTATAAGTACTTGATGACATTATACGGGTACTATACGTACTTGATGACATTATACGGGTACTATACGTACTTGATGACATTTGGATGACATGAGAACATTTGTGAGACATGGATGGACATGTTTGACGTCATAGAACTTGTTTGATATTTATTGCTATCGATATTATTTGTTCTTGTTCATTATACGTATTCTAGCTATTGTATAGTTCGTTTAATGGATACGTGTGTGATTAGGTTGTGCTACGAGCCAATATAAATTGAGTACTTGTGTCTTTTAAGGACTTATTGTAAGTGTATTACTTGCTCATTATCCTTGTTCATATTGTGATTGGCATTGGCATTAGATCCTTGTCATTCTTTCCTACGAACTCACCAACCTAGTGTTGACCTTGTTTAGTACACTTTTCAGTTTATCAGGTGAATTCAAGACGTGATGGTTGATTGATGCTTGTGCTAGGGTTTGGGCTTGGACTTACATGGATCCATGATTTATTTGCCCCTTATTTTGCATTATGCATTTTGTACTTGATTGTTGATGTTGGATTCACCGAATCCCTTTTATTCATATAGTTCATGTTCTACGATAATTTCATGTTAATGCTATATCTTTTCCGTAATATTCCTTGCATAGCTTGGGGTGTTACAGAAAATCTCTTTAGTTTTATGTATTATAAATAATAAACTTTTATTAATTAAATCTTTATATGAGATTGTTAATTAAAATTTGATTTATTACCACATGATCAATCAAGACATTTAATTAATTAATCACTTTAAATTAGTTGGTCGGATTGATGTAATTTTAAGTTGTTGTAAATATTTGTAAATAACCGCCGGCAGTTTGCCAGGGTAAGTGTGAATAAAAGTTTACTTTTCAAAAAAACAAATTAATCACTTTAATTGATTCTTCGTATCTATGTTGAACATTTTGCTAGCTTTAGTTTTTATATTTATATAAATAATATTTAGAAAGATAGTTTGATTTGAACTTATATAAGTATATTTTGAAAAATATTTTATTAAACATATAATTACGTAACGATTATCATAAATCTAAAACTCAAAACATATTTTAGTTATTAAATAGATAAAAGTATACATGTTGATGAAGGATTACGTCATGAGCCACTTAAAAAACCTCTTAATTTTGTTTTAGTATATTGGTCGTAGATTGTAAACCATTCCTTGCTTTAGTATTTTATATTATATTTGTTTTAACAGTAGAGTTTTGGGACAGTAATTTACTTTATCACTCTTTTATATTCTTTTGGAAGATGTTTGATATTGCGTTTTCAAAATGATTTTTACGTTAAGCATCTTTTTACTTGCTTTTATAAACATCCATCTTCTCTCTATGCAAATTCAAATATTCAGTCAAATATTTTATCTAATTATTTATATTTCACAAGCGTAATAATCAAATTTTTTTCCTAAAGCAATTCCAAACACCCCTTTATAATAAATCTAGTTTACAAAGTTTTCTATAAATTTAAATAAAATAATAATAATTTGATCTATTAGAACCACCATCTACTATTTCTTCATTACCCTTAATCTCAGACCTTCTATTTTACTCAACTATCAATATTTTTAACCATATAAAAATTATTTTATAAAACATTTACAATTTCAATTATGTAGATAAAATAAATCGTGAAGCAAGCAAGATGATTTATCACTATCATCATTTTTTTGTCAGTCATAAATTCATAATAGGTTAGACACCGTTGCATTGTATGTACACATATAAATACGTGTAAATATAGCCTAAAGATATGTAAAATTATATCTTAAATGATTACCATCCATAAACTAATCAATTATATCTTTGTGGTAAATAATAATAAGTAATTAAAATGAGAAGTAGGTTGTTATAATGAATATGTTGAATTAATGAACTCACTCGTAGTTGAGTATAATCCGATCCTCCAAAATATTGCAACTCCCAATCTGACACTTAATAAAATAATTGAACGTTCCACACAGTTTGACACTTGAAATTAAAAATCTTTGGTGTATAAATTAATTAACAAGCCTTGGAAAATATAAATACGCTATAGATCGATGGTTTAGAAATAATTTGTCTATTTTTGTCAAGCTCCCATCACGTGAGAGAGAGATATATATCGATCTATCTCTAGCGACACTACAATAACAGATAATTTAACAAAGACTTGTGTTACTATTCTAATTTGATATAGACTTATGCATTCATAAATTATAAATATATGTGATGTATTTATTTTTTAATTAATTATTACTAGTCAAGGCAAAATATATATATATATATATATATCGAATAAAGCATCCATTATTCTAGCTATATTTATGGAATTAGGTGTTTATGCCATAAAATTATGTGTGTTTATGCACTGTGAAAAATTATGTGTGTTTATGCACCCAAAAATTATGTGTGTTTATGCACTGTGAAAATTTATGTGTGTTTATGCACTGTGAAAATCTGCCATTATGTGTGTTTATGCACTGTGAAAAATTATGTGTGTTTATGCACTGTGAAAAATTATGTGTGTTTATGCACTGTGAAAATCTGCCATTATGTGTGTTTATGCACTGTGAAAAATTATGTGTGTTTATGCACTGTGAAAAATTATGTGTGTTTATGCACTGTGAAAATCTGCCATTATGTGTGTTTATGCACTGTGAAAAATTATGTGTGTTTATGCACTGTGAAAAATTATGTGTGTTTATGCACTGTGAAAATCTGCCATTATGTGTGTTTATGCACTGTGAAAAATTATGTGTGTTTATGCACTGTGAAAAATTATGTGTGTTTATGCACTGTGAAAAATTATGTGTGTTTATGCACTGTGAAAAATTATGTGTGTTTATGCACTGTGAAAATCTGCCATTATGTGTGTTTATGCACTGTGAAAAATTATGTGTGTTTATGCACTGTGAAAAATTATGTGTGTTTATGCACTGTGAAAATCTGCCATTATGTGTGTTTATGCACTGTGAAAAATTATGTGTGTTTATGCACTGTGAAAAATTATGTGTGTTTATGCACTGTGAAAATCTGCCATTATGTGTGTTTATGCACTGTGAAAAATTATGTGTGTTTATGCACTGTGAAAAATTATGTGTGTTTATGCACTGTGAAAATCTGCCATTATGTGTGTTTATGCACTGTGAAAAATTATGTGTGTTTATGCACTGTGAAAAATTATGTGTGTTTATGCACTGTGAAAATCTGCCATTATGTGTGTTTATGCACTGTGAAAAATTATGTGTGTTTATGCACTGTGAAAAATTATGTGTGTTTATGCACTGTGAAAAATTATGTGTGTTTATGCACTGTGAAAAATTATGTGTGTTTATGCACTGTGAAAAATTATGTGTGTTTATGCACTGTGAAAAATTATGTGTGTTTATGCACTGTGAAAAATTATGTGTGTTTATGCACTGTGAAAATCTGCCATTATGTGTGTTTATGCACTGTGAAAAATTATGTGTGTTTATGCACTGTGAAAAATTATGTGTGTTTATGCACTGTGAAAATCTGCCATTATGTGTGTTTATGCACTGTGAAAAATTATGTGTGTTTATGCACTGTGAAAAATTATGTGTGTTTATGCACTGTGAAAATCTGCCATTATGTGTGTTTATGCACTGTGAAAAATTATGTGTGTTTATGCACTGTGAAAAATTATGTGTGTTTATGCACTGTGAAAATCTGCCATTATGTGTGTTTATGCACTGTGAAAAATTATGTGTGTTTATGCACTGTGAAAAATTATGTGTGTTTATGCACTGTGAAAATCTGCCATTATGTGTGTTTATGCACTGTGAAAAATTATGTGTGTTTATGCACTGTGAAAAATTATGTGTGTTTATGCACTGTGAAAATCTGCCATTATGTGTGTTTATGCACTGTGAAAAATTATGTGTGTTTATGCACTGTGAAAAATTATGTGTGTTTATGCACTGTGAAAAATTATGTGTGTTTATGCACTGTGAAAAATTATGTGTGTTTATGCACTGTGAAAATCTGCCATTATGTGTGTTTATGCACTGTGAAAAATTATGTGTGTTTATGCACTGTGAAAAATTATGTGTGTTTATGCACTGTGAAAATCTGCCATTATGTGTGTTTATGCACTGTGAAAAATTATGTGTGTTTATGCACTGTGAAAAATTATGTGTGTTTATGCACTGTGAAAATCTGCCATTATGTGTGTTTATGCACTGTGAAAAATTATGTGTGTTTATGCACTGTGAAAAATTATGTGTGTTTATGCACTGTGAAAATCTGCCATTATGTGTGTTTATGCACTGTGAAAAATTATGTGTGTTTATGCACTGTGAAAAATTATGTGTGTTTATGCACTGTGAAAATCTGCCATTATGTGTGTTTATGCACTGTGAAAAATTATGTGTGTTTATGCACTGTGAAAAATTATGTGTGTTTATGCACTGTGAAAATCTGCCATTATGTGTGTTTATGCACTGTGAAAAATTATGTGTGTTTATGCACTGTGAAAAATTATGTGTGTTTATGCACTGTGAAAAATTATGTGTGTTTATGCACTGTGAAAAATTATGTGTGTTTATGCACTGTGAAAATCTGCCATTATGTGTGTTTATGCACTGTGAAAAATTATGTGTGTTTATGCACTGTGAAAAATTATGTGTGTTTATGCACTGTGAAAATCTGCCATTATGTGTGTTTATGCACTGTGAAAAATTATGTGTGTTTATGCACTGTGAAAAATTATGTGTGTTTATGCACTGTGAAAATCTGCCATTATGTGTGTTTATGCACTGTGAAAAATTATGTGTGTTTATGCACTGTGAAAAATTATGTGTGTTTATGCACTGTGAAAATCTGCCATTATGTGTGTTTATGCACTGTGAAAAATTATGTGTGTTTATGCACTGTGAAAAATTATGTGTGTTTATGCACTGTGAAAATCTGCCATTATGTGTGTTTATGCACTGTGAAAAATTATGTGTGTTTATGCACTGTGAAAAATTATGTGTGTTTATGCACTGTGAAAATCTGCCATTATGTGTGTTTATGCACTGTGAAAAATTATGTGTGTTTATGCACTGTGAAAAATTATGTGTGTTTATGCACTGTGAAAAATTATGTGTGTTTATGCACTGTGAAAAATTATGTGTGTTTATGCACTGTGAAAATCTGCCATTATGTGTGTTTATGCACTGTGAAAAATTATGTGTGTTTATGCACTGTGAAAAATTATGTGTGTTTATGCACTGTGAAAATCTGCCATTATGTGTGTTTATGCACTGTGAAAAATTATGTGTGTTTATGCACTGTGAAAAATTATGTGTGTTTATGCACTGTGAAAATCTGCCATTATGTGTGTTTATGCACTGTGAAAAATTATGTGTGTTTATGCACTGTGAAAAATTATGTGTGTTTATGCACTGTGAAAATCTGCCATTATGTGTGTTTATGCACTGTGAAAAATTATGTGTGTTTATGCACTGTGAAAAATTATGTGTGTTTATGCACTGTGAAAATCTGCCATTATGTGTGTTTATGCACTGTGAAAAATTATGTGTGTTTATGCACTGTGAAAAATTATGTGTGTTTATGCACTGTGAAAATCTGCCATTATGTGTGTTTATGCACTGTGAAAAATTATGTGTGTTTATGCACTGTGAAAAATTATGTGTGTTTATGCACTGTGAAAAATTATGTGTGTTTATGCACTGTGAAAAATTATGTGTGTTTATGCACTGTGAAAATCTGCCATTATGTGTGTTTATGCACTGTGAAAAATTATGTGTGTTTATGCACTGTGAAAAATTATGTGTGTTTATGCACTGTGAAAATCTGCCATTATGTGTGTTTATGCACTGTGAAAAATTATGTGTGTTTATGCACTGTGAAAAATTATGTGTGTTTATGCACTGTGAAAATCTGCCATTATGTGTGTTTATGCACTGTGAAAAATTATGTGTGTTTATGCACTGTGAAAATTATGTGTGTTTATGCACTGTGAAAATCTGCCATTATGTGTGTTTATGCACTGTGAAAAATTATGTGTGTTTATGCACTGTGAAAATTATGTGTGTTTATGCACTGTGAAAATCTGCCATTATGTGTGTTTATGCACTGTGAAAAATTATGTGTGTTTATGCACTGTGAAAAATTATGTGTGTTTATGCACTGTGAAAATCTGCCATTATGTGTGTTTATGCACTGTGAAAAATTATGTGTGTTTATGCACTGTGAAAAATTATGTGTGTTTATGCACTGTGAAAAATTATGTGTGTTTATGCACTGTGAAAAATTATGTGTGTTTATGCACTGTGAAAATCTGCCATTATGTGTGTTTATGCACTGTGAAAAATTATGTGTGTTTATGCACTGTGAAAAATTATGTGTGTTTATGCACTGTGAAAATCTGCCATTATGTGTGTTTATGCACTGTGAAAAATTATGTGTGTTTATGCACTGTGAAAAATTATGTGTGTTTATGCACCCAAAATCTGCCAGGTTTATGTTATGTGTTTATGCACTGTGATCTAATTCTAGCTGCAAAATGCTTTCCAATCCATTTATAGTTAACCAGTGATCCATATTTAAAGTTCCTAGCACATGTGTGTGTGTCTATCAAAGTCATAATTTGGAAAGACCTTTCTTTTTTCATCCACTTAGCATAACACCTAAATGTACATTGTTGTTGAGTTGCAGGAAACCTTTTGTTCTTTCTTTGTTTACCTTTAACAGGGTCTTTGATCTTCACTCAAAAACAACAAATCCAAGTGTATGCAATCCTGCAATGGAAAAAGAACAAGATGAGTCAAAGGTCAACATGGTGAAAGTGATGGAAGAGTTGGCAGTTACCAAGACTAAACTAAAAGTCACAGATTGTGTTGTTTATGTACTCATAGGTGTTGTAGATATTTGACTTAGTTGACTTATAAAATTCAACGTAAATAAAAATGAACGAAAAAAAAAAAAAAAAAAAAAAAAAAAAAAAAAAAAAAAAAAAAAAAAAAAAAAAAAAAAAAAAAAAAAAAAAAAAAAAAAAAAAAAAAAAAAAAAAAAAAAAAAAAAAAAAAAAAAAAAAATTAAACAAAAAAAAAAAAAAAAAAAACTAAAAAGAAAGTAGAAATAAAAATAAAGATAAAAAAAAATAAAAAAATTAAAATTGTGTTTTACATTAAACAGTTTCAATTAGGAAAAAATTAAACAATAAATTAAGCAAATTACATGATCAAGTTCATACCTTTGGTTTCTTTAACCTCCAATGAGTTTGAGAGTCATGATGTGGAAACTTGGGAGGCTCTGGTGCTGGTGGTTCCATTGGATCAGACGGTCCTTCAGTATCCCCATCCTTCTCTCTTAATGCTTTAAGGAGGTCCTTCATGAAATCATCATGCTCTTCTTGGACAGATGGTCCTTCAGTATCTTTGCTAGCATTTCCACCAAGTTCTGGTAATTGTTTTGATGTTGGAATCTTTGCTATAGCATTTCCTTTCCTTACTTCTCTCAATTCGTCCTCACCTTCACTTAAATGGTCCAAGGAAGCAACAGATTCTGCATCAGACTCCTCACTAGCTACATATTCATCTCCTTCATCAGAATCCTCATCACCTTCCTCCTCTTCTTCTTGGTTAGGTTTTGGAAGAAACCCAGACATATCCAATGAAAGATAATCCAAATACACACTAACTTCCTCATATGACTGACCAATCTCAAAAAAGGAGTCTGCATCCTTCTGTTTTGCTAAAGGCATCAATGAATCAACCCTATCATTTAAAAGAAAATACATCCCGTGAAAGGACCACCAGCCTGTTGCTCAATAATTTGCACAAAGTCGGCATATGGTATTGGTGACATTCTAAGATCCTTCATCTGGCCATGTTCATATCGTAATGGATGGAACAAAAAACCCCATCATAATATAAGTGAATCGTAAACTCTCGAAGCATTTCTATGAAAAAAGACAAGAAAATACAAATAATTAACTAAATATCATATTTAATTACTGAAATAATTAAATATACGATTAAAAAAATAAAAAAAATGAAACCCTAAAAAAACCCCATCATAATATAAGTGAATCGTAAACTCTCGAAGCATTTCTATGAAAAAAGACAAGAAAATACAAATAATTAACTAAATATCATATTTAATTACTGAAATAATTAAATATACGATTAAAAAAATAAAAAAAATGAAACCCTAAAAAAAACCCTAAATTTCTGTCTACAAAATCGAACAAACGATTAAAAGAATCAAACGAGGAAATAGATATATTATTACCTGAATATAGCAGATACTTATTTTAATTCTTGAATAGTGAGTTTCAGATCATACGCATCGGGTAGCTCATCGATGAAGACAAAGGGTTTTTTTGGGGGGTGTGGTTTTTAGATCGAAATAGTGTTTGTTTATATGTATATGTAACATCCGTGATATTTGACTTAGTTGACTTGTAAAATTTAACGTAAATAAATATGAACGATCTTGTTGGTTTATATGAATTATCGAACGTTTTGTCGTGTATTAACGTAACATTGAGTTTATTTGTGTTTACGGTCCTGTCTTAGCGTTTAAATGGTTAACGTTTAGCTATTTGTCGAATTTAGCGGAGCGGGAGCCCAAAAATGGACCCCCTAGGCCGGCCCCCATCCCACTCCCTCACACACTCACCATTCATTCATTCCTTTCCTTATCCTTACACTCCATCTCTCTCTCCCCTCATTACTCTTCCTTTCTTTCCTTCAACCACCACCAAGATCCATCATAAATTCATCATTTAGTTCCTAAATCTTGTGCTATCAATGATAAATTAATTAAATCTAGTAACTACATTAATAATAATTATCTTTCTCCAAGAAAATTAAGGATTTAAAGGTGTTCATCCAAGTTTTTGCCCTAAACCCGAATTTGGAAGTCTTGGACCATTTTGGTAAGTTAAACCTATCCTAAACCTCTCATTTTATGTTTAGAACTTCATTACTAGTCATATCTAAGAAACCCTTGGTCAAAAATCGGGTCAAAACTTGAATTGAGTCAAATTAGGGTTTCATTAGGGTTGATTTGGGTCAAAACCGAATTCGAACTTGGTATGATGTTATGGATCGAAACCGTGAAGTGGGATGTGTTTATTTATGTCAAACTATGTTTGTTTAAGCTTTAAAATGAGTCTTGAAACATCCCAAGTCGAATGGGTAGTCAAAAATGGGGTTGGGTTAGGGTTGGAATCGTGTTTGGCTTGTTTTTGTGCAGATCTGCAGATTTTCGCGTCCTGACCCACCCCCCTCGCGCCGCGACATTCGTGTTTCAGCCCCCAAAATGTTCCAGAGTATTTTCTCGCGTCGCGAGATCTGGCCTTCGCGCCGCGACCTTCCTGCACTACTCGCGTCGCAAGATTTAACCCTCGCGTCGTGATTTCTGTCAGTTTACGCGTCAGTTTTCAAACGTTAATAACTTTTGATCCGTAAGTCCGTTTTAGGCGTATGACCTATCGTTGGAATCGTATGAGAGTCTAGTTTCTCATAGTATCTTTCTTTTAGTGTGAATCTATCATCATTTTCCTGTTAGCTCACTTTTTCAATTGTGTGTTCGTTGATTTGACCATGGGGTGTCTTGGTTGGCCTAGGATGACTTGTAACATAGCGTAGGCTATAACGTGATGATTTAATGTTATCGTAATAGGGTTGTGATCGTTGTGTTCCCCGTTCACCCGCTTGAATCACTTTCTAAGAACATCAAAGGCCAAGGTGAGTTTCGTAAACCCTCCCTACTCAATTGAGGTCGGGCTGAAAAGTGTACATGACTATATGATTGTTGATTAATCGATTTGATTGATTGTTTGATGGCTTACGCATATGATTGTGACATCGTGATCATTTAGGGTAGTCGTACATAGTTTGGATGAATTGTGGTATGATGGATTGGTGATTGAGATATGTTAGCGCATTATTCATTATGTAAGTCGCAGGGTTAGCCGCTGGTACACCCTGTATACATACCCGGCCAATACTTAGAGGGCATAACGGAACCGAGTCTTGACATCCATTCAATATATTAACGGTGTGGAGGGTTAGCCGCTGGTACACCCTGTATACATACCCGGCCAATACTTAGAGGGCATAACGGAACCGAGTCTTGACATCCATTCAATATATTAACGGTGTGGAGGGTTAGCCGCTGGTACACCCTGTATACATACCCGGCCAATACTTAGAGGGCATAACGGAACCGAGTCTTGACATCCATTCAATATATTAACGGTGTGGAGGGTTAGCCGCTGGTACACCCTGTATACATACCCGGCCAATACTTAGAGGGCATAACGGAACCGAGTCTTGACATCCATTCAATATATTAACGGTGTGGAGGGTTAGCCGCTGGTACACCCTGTATACATACCCGGCCAATACTTAGAGGGCATAACGGAACCGAGTCTTGACATCCATTCAATATATTAACGGTGTGGAGGGTTAGCCGCTGGTACACCCTGTATACATACCCGGCCAATACTTAGAGGGCATAACGGAACCGAGTCTTGACATCCATTCAATATATTAACGGTGTGGAGGGTTAGCCGCTGGTACACCCTGTATACATACCCGGCCAATACTTAGAGGGCATAACGGAACCGAGTCTTGACATCCATTCAATATATTAACGGTGTGGAGGGTTAGCCGCTGGTACACCCTGTATACATACCCGGCCAATACTTAGAGGGCATAACGGAACCGAGTCTTGACATCCATTCAATATATTAACGGTGTGGAGGGTTAGCCGCTGGTACACCCTGTATACATACCCGGCCAATACTTAGAGGGCATAACGGAACCGAGTCTTGACATCCATTCAATATATTAACGGTGTGGAGGGTTAGCCGCTGGTACACCCTGTATACATACCCGGCCAATACTTAGAGGGCATAACGGAACCGAGTCTTGACATCCATTCAATATATTAACGGTGTGGAGGGTTAGCCGCTGGTACACCCTGTATACATACCCGGCCAATACTTAGAGGGCATAACGGAACCGAGTCTTGACATCCATTCAATATATTAACGGTGTGGAGGGTTAGCCGCTGGTACACCCTGTATACATACCCGGCCAATACTTAGAGGGCATAACGGAACCGAGTCTTGACATCCATTCAATATATTAACGGTGTGGAGGGTTAGCCGCTGGTACACCCTGTATACATACCCGGCCAATACTTAGAGGGCATAACGGAACCGAGTCTTGACATCCATTCAATATATTAACGGTGTGGAGGGTTAGCCGCTGGTACACCCTGTATACATACCCGGCCAATACTTAGAGGGCATAACGGAACCGAGTCTTGACATCCATTCAATATATTAACGGTGTGGAGGGTTAGCCGCTGGTACACCCTGTATACATACCCGGCCAATACTTAGAGGGCATAACGGAACCGAGTCTTGACATCCATTCAATATATTAACGGTGTGGAGGGTTAGCCGCTGGTACACCCTGTATACATACCCGGCCAATACTTAGAGGGCATAACGGAACCGAGTCTTGACATCCATTCAATATATTAACGGTGTGGAGGGTTAGCCGCTGGTACACCCTGTATACATACCCGGCCAATACTTAGAGGGCATAACGGAACCGAGTCTTGACATCCATTCAATATATTAACGGTGTGGAGGGTTAGCCGCTGGTACACCCTGTATACATACCCGGCCAATACTTAGAGGGCATAACGGAACCGAGTCTTGACATCCATTCAATATATTAACGGTGTGGAGGGTTAGCCGCTGGTACACCCTGTATACATACCCGGCCAATACTTAGAGGGCATAACGGAACCGAGTCTTGACATCCATTCAATATATTAACGGTGTGGAGGGTTAGCCGCTGGTACACCCTGTATACATACCCGGCCAATACTTAGAGGGCATAACGGAACCGAGTCTTGACATCCATTCAATATATTAACGGTGTGGAGGGTTAGCCGCTGGTACACCCTGTATACATACCCGGCCAATACTTAGAGGGCATAACGGAACCGAGTCTTGACATCCATTCAATATATTAACGGTGTGGAGGGTTAGCCGCTGGTACACCCTGTATACATACCCGGCCAATACTTAGAGGGCATAACGGAACCGAGTCTTGACATCCATTCAATATATTAACGGTGTGGAGGGTTAGCCGCTGGTACACCCTGTATACATACCCGGCCAATACTTAGAGGGCATAACGGAACCGAGTCTTGACATCCATTCAATATATTAACGGTGTGGAGGGTTAGCCGCTGGTACACCCTGTATACATACCCGGCCAATACTTAGAGGGCATAACGGAACCGAGTCTTGACATCCATTCAATATATTAACGGTGTGGAGGGTTAGCCGCTGGTACACCCTGTATACAAACACTTTTAATGTGTTGAATGTTGAAGTTAAGATTCGGACTATGCTTTACCCGCCTTGTTGTGACTTGACCCCTTTTATATTTGCGTTAATTGGCTTGTGATTGTGATGTTGATTATGAATTGCATGAAACGATGATGCCTTAGATTGTTGCCATGATAATATCCCCGTAGAGATATGCATGTTAGACGGTCTAGGGAAACCCTAGATATGAAATGCTTGTTTCGTGATGATATACTTTGGTTAACTCGTGTGTGAATCGTGAGAACTAACTTGTTAATCTAACACGTGTGCTCAGGACGATGGTTAGACCAAGGAGAGTTGTGAGACCCCCCCGAAATCAAGATGAACAAGAGGAGAATGGAGGTGGTCGTGGCGGTAGAGGTGGTCGTGGTGGTAGAGGAGGTCGTGGTGGTCGAGGTGGTCGTGGTGGTAGAGGTGGTCGTGGTGGTAGAGGAGGTCGTGGTGGTTGAGGAGGTCGTGGTGGCCGAGGTGGCCGGGGTGGTGCAAACCCTCGGGTATCAACCGAGGTTATCACTCAAGCCTTAAATGATCTCATGCCGGATTTAGTGGCCCGAATCTCGGCGGCCATGGAAGCTAGAAATGATCAAGAAGAACCGGAAGATGAAGCGGTTCATGTTCAAAATGAAGATGAAGATGTGAATGTGAACGGTGAGGATGGAGGAGAAGGTTTTGTGCGACCAAGAGGTCAAGATACTTACCAACAAGGGTGCTTGTTCAAGGACTTCAAACTTTGTGGAGCTCCGGAATTTAATGGAGTTGGTGGTGCCACGGGTTGTTTGGAATGGTTGGAGACAATTGAATCGATCATTGCTCGGAGTGGTTGTGCTTATCACCAACGAATTTCTTATGTCACCGGCATGTTGAAAGGTGATGCTCTTGAATGGTGGAATGAGGAGGTTGAGGAATTGGAGATTGATGCGGCTAACAATCTACCTTGGGGAGACTTCAAAAGAATGATAATTACTAAATATTGCCCGGCACACGAAATGAGAAATTTGCAAGAAGAATTCTCTAAGCTTGCCATGAAGGGTGGAGACTATGAGGGTTACACTCGCCGTTTTGGCCAACTCTCTAGACTCATTCCCCATTATGTGAGACCCGATGATGTAAAAATTGAGAAGTATGTTGCGGGGTTGCCCCATGAGGTGAGGATGCTTGTTTCTCACCCCACCATGCCTTTGACATACAAAGAGGCAACCACTCGTACCGCTAGTGTGACATTGGAACTTATAAGGGGTGGTAAGTTAAGCAAAAATGATAACAAAAGGAAATAGGTGGCCGAGTCAAGCGGCACCAAGAAAGATGTTAGGCGTGATAATAAGCACCATGGTCGTGGTGGAAAGGTTTTTGCGGTGGTTGTACCGACAGCGGGTCCTCCAAAGGGTGGTTATGTCGGGGGTAGTCCTTCATGCCCTAGGTGTAATCGCCATCATTGGCCCACCGTGAGATGTGATGCTTGTTTCCATTGCAACCAACCGGGCCACACCTCAAAGTTTTGTCCAACTAACCCTCGGAATGCTCCTTTGAATGTTGCTCCTCTCAATGTAATACGTCCCCCGATAGCCCCGGGTACTTGCTATGAATGTGGTAGCCAAGACCACTATCGCAACCGGTGCCCTAATCTTATTGGCCAACAAGTCCAAGTGACCGTGCATCCTAACCAATTGCAAATTGCCGGTCCAAATCAAAACCGAGGACTCCAAGGACAACAACAACAACTTCCTCAAGCTCCTCGTCAACAATTGGCCCCACGTGGTAGAGCTTTCGCCGTGAATGCGGCCGAGGTTCATGTTGATCCAAACGTTGTGGCATGTACTTTTCTTCTCAATGACCAATATGTCACCGTGTTGTTTGATTCCGGAGCCGATTTTAGCCTCATATCCAATGATTTTATTCCGTTGATTAATGCTAGTCTTAGCTCGTTGACGTATTATTTTGAACTCGAAATGGTAAATGGCGGTTTGTCTAGAGTTAGTCAAATTGCACGTGATTGTATCTTAGATTTGAACGACCACCCGTTTTACATAGATTTAGTCCCTTTTGATATCGGTAGTTTTGACGTGATCGTTGGTATGGATTGGATGTCGTCCGTTAACGCGGTAATTGATTGTGGTAATAAAATAGTTAGAATACCGTTAGAGAATGGTGGGGAATTAGTGGTTCAAGGTGAAAAGTCCGAGTCTTGGGAAAGTAAAGTGTATAATGTTAACGTCACCAAGGTTGAATTGAAGACCGTGCCCGTAGTCAATGGGTTTGCGGATGTCTTTCCGGATGATTTACCGGGTTTGCCTCCCTCTCGTCAACTCGATTTCCGTATTGATCTTGTTCCTAACGCTTCCCCCGTGGCCAAGGCACCGTATCGCCTAGCCATGACCGAAATGCAAGAGTTGGCTACCCAACTCAAAGAACTTCAAGAAAAGGGTTTCATCCGCCCTAGTCAATCACCGTGGGGAGCACCGGTCTTATTTGTCAAAAAGAAAGACGGGTCCTTCCGAATGTGCATCGATTATAGAGAATTGAATAAACTAACGGTGAAAAATCGCTATCCTCTTCCTAGAATTGACGACTTGTTTGATCAACTCCAAGGTGCTAAATATTTCTCAAAGATTGATTTGCGGTCGGGTTACCATCAATTGCGGGTACACGAAGATGATATTCCAAAAACGGCCTTCCGAACTCGTTATGGGCACTTTGAATTCACGGTCATGCCCTTCGGTTTAACTAATGCACCGGCGGTGTTCATGGACTTGATGAACCGAGTGTGTGATCCATACTTGGATATGTTTGTCATTGTTTTCATTGATGACATACTTATCTATTCCTAGACGAAGGAAGATCACGCGGAGCATTTGAAGCTAGTCTTGGAGTTACTCCGAAAGGAAAAGCTATATGCCAAGTTTTCCAAGTGTGAATTTTGGTTGGAAGAAGTCCACTTCCTTGGACATGTGGTGAGCAAGGAAGGTATACACGTCGATCCGAGTAAGATTGAAGCGGTAAAGAATTGGAGAAGGCCCGAGATGCCAACCGAGATCCGTCAATTTCTTGGTTTGGCGGGCTATTATAGAAGATTCATTGAAGGCTTTTCAAAAATCGCCCAACCTTTGACCTTATTAACTCAAAGAGAAAGGAGGTTTGATTGGGGCGAAAAACAAGAACAAGCATTCCAATTGTTGAAAGACAAGTTGTGTGATGCACCCATCTTAAGCTTGCCCGATGGAGTCGATGATTTTGTTGTTTATTGTGATGCATCCGGGCAAGGATTGGGTTGTGTATTAATGCAACGGGGAAGGGCGATTGCTTATGCATCTAGACAATTAAAGGTGCATGAGAAGAATTACCCGACTCATGACTTGGAATTGGGAGCGGTCGTGTTTGCCTTAAAGTGTTGGAGGCATTACTTGTGTGGCACCAAGAGCGTGATCTATACCAATCACAAAAGCCTTCAACACATTTTCGACCAAAGTGAATTAAATATGAGACAACGAAGATGGTTGGAGCTCTTTAGCGACTATGATTGTGTTATTCTTTACCATCCGGGTAAAGCCAACGTTGTGGCCGACGCATTGAGTCGAAAGGAACGTGTAAAACCGAGGCGAATTAGAGCCATGAGCCTTACTGTACAAAGGAGTGTTCGTGACTCCATCATCGAGGCTCAAAGATTGGCAACTAGGCCGGAAAACTTCATCAATGAAGCTTTACATGGCTTAGAAGAACAATTTGATAGAAAAGACGATGATGGATTATATTTTGTTGAACGATTGTGGATCCCCGTTTTGGGTGGGCTTCGCATGAAATTGATGAATGAAGCTCATAAGTCGGCCTACTCGGTTCACCCGGGTTCCGACAAGATGTATTTCGGGTTGAGGGATATGTATTGGTGGTCGGGAATGAAGAAGGATATCGCTAGATATGTTAGTGAGTGCATTACATGTTTGCAAGTAAAGGCCGACCACAAGAAACCACCCGGCTTGCTAGTTCAACCGAGAACACCGGTGTGGAAATGGGAAGAAATTGCTATGGACTTCATAACGAAGTTGCCAAGAACGAGTAGTGGTCGGGACACCATTTGGGTGATTGTTGACCGGTTGACTAAGTCGGCTCACTTCTTAGCCATCCGGGAAGACGACAAATTTGACACCATGGCACGCATGTACATCAAAG
This sequence comes from Erigeron breviscapus, assembly GCA_034093135.1. Classification (NCBI taxonomy): domain Eukaryota; kingdom Viridiplantae; phylum Streptophyta; class Magnoliopsida; order Asterales; family Asteraceae; genus Erigeron; species Erigeron breviscapus. The sequence continues at coordinate 146,296,890 of CM067167.1, read as the reverse complement.
AAGTGATATCCAAACATGGAATGCCAATTTCCATAATAACCGATCGGGATGCCCGGTTTACTTCAAAGTTTTGGAAGGCGTTCCAAAAAGCGATGGGTACTCGACATGAGTACGGCGTTCCATCCACAAACCGATGGTCAAAGTGAAAGAACAATCCAAACGTTAGAAGATATGTTAAGAGCGTGTGCCATAGATTTCGGTGGTAATTGGGATGTGCATCTCCCTTTGGTCGAATTCTCCTATAATAATAGCTATCATGCTAGCATACAAATGGCCCCATTTAAGGCCTTGTATGGGAGAGATTGTAGATCACCTTTAGCTTGGGCGGAAGTTGGTGAAAGCCAACTCATTGGACCCGAGATTGTTGTTGAAACGACTAAAGTGATTTCTCAAATCAAAGAGAAGTTGAGAGTGGCCCGGGAATGACAACTAAAGTATGCCAACGCTAGACTACGACCTCTTGAATTCGAAGTTGGCGATTATGTGTTACTCAAAGTGTCTCCATGGAAGGGAGTAGTCCGTTTTGTGAAGCGTGGTAAATTGGGTCCAAGATATATTGGCCCATTTAAGATTTTGGAACGAATTGGTCCGATAGCGTATCGTTTGGAACTTCCTCAAGACTTGAGTGGAGTTCACAATGTTTTTCATGTTTGTAATCTTGAAGTGTTTGGCCGATCCAACACTTCACGTGCCACTAGAAGAAATTCGTGTCGATAAAACCTTGAAATTCGTGGAAGAGCCGGTAGAGATCTTGGACCGACAAACTAAGAAGTTAAAGAATACACGATATACAATTGTTAAAGTTAGGTGGCAAGCAAGACGTGGACCCGAGGTTACTTGGGAACGGGAAGATTCGATGAAAGCTAAGTATCCTCATTTATTTAACGAGTCGAGTTAGAATAGAATTTCGGGACGAAATTCCTTTAACGGGGGAATAATGTAACATCCGTGATATTTGACTTAGTTGACTTGTAAAATTTAACGTAAATAAATATGAACGATCTTGTTGGTTTATATGAATTATCGAACGTTTTGTCGTGTATTAACGTAACATTGAGTTTATTTGTGTTTACGGTCTTGTCTTAGCGTTTAAATGGTTAACGTTTAGTTATTTGTCGAATTTAGCGGAGCGGGAGCCCAAAAATGGACCCCGTAGGCCGGCCCCCATCCCACTCCCTCACTCACTCACCATTCATTCATTCCTTTCCTTATCCTTACACTCCATCTCTCTCTCCCCTCATTACTCTTCCTTTCTTTCCTTCAACCACCACCAAGATCCATCATAAATTCATCATTTAGTTCCTAAATCTTGTGCTATCAATGATAAATTAATTAAATCTAGTAACTACATTAATAATAATTATCTTTCTCCAAGAAAATTAAGGATTTAAAGGTGTTCATCCAAGTTTTTGCCCTAAACCCGAATTTGGAAGTCTTGGACCATTTTGGTAAGTTAAACCTATCCTAAACCTCTCATTTTATGTTTAGAACTTCATTACTAGTCATATCTAAGAAACCCTTGGTCAAAAATCGGGTCAAAACTTGAATTGAGTCAAATTAGGGTTTCATTAGGGTTGATTTGGGTCAAAACCGAATTCGAACTTGGTATGATGTTATGGATCGAAACCGTGAAGTGGGATGTGTTTATTTATGTCAAACTATGTTTGTTTAAGCTTCAAAATGAGTCTTGAAACATCCCAAGTCGAATTGGTAGTCAAAAATGGGGTTGGGTTAGGGTTGGAATCGTGTTTGGCTTGTTTTTGTGCAGATCTGCAGATTTTCGCGTCGTGACCCACCCCCCTCGCGCCGCGACATTCGTGTTTCAGCCCCCAAAATGTTCCAGAGTATTTTCTCGCGTCGCGAGATCTGGCCTTCGCGCCGCGACCTTCCTGCACTACTCGCGTCGCAGATCTGGCCTTCCGCCGCGACCTTCCTGCACTACTCGCGTCGCAAGATCTGGCCTTCACGCCGCGACCTTCCTGCACTACTCGCGTCGCAAGATTTAACCCTCGCGTCGTGATTTCTGTCAGTTTACGCGTCAGTTTTCAAACGTTAATAACTTTTGATCCGTAAGTCCGTTTTAGGCGTATGACCTATCGTTGGAATCGTATGAGAGTCTAGTTTCTCATAGTATCTTTCTTTTAGTGTGAATCTATCATCATTTTCCTGTTACCTCACTTTTTCAATCGTGTGTTCGTTGATTTGACCATGGGGTGTCTTGGTTGGCCTAGGATGACTTGTAACGTAGCGTAGGCTATAACGTGATGATTTAATGTTGTCGTAATAGGGTTGTGATCGCTGTGTTCCCCGATTACTCGCTTGAATCACTTTCTAAGAACATCAAAGGCCAAGGTGAGTTTCGTAAACCCTCCCTACTCAATTGAGGTCGGCCTGAAAAGTGTACATGACTATATGATTGTTGATTAATCGATTTGATTGATTGTTTGATGGCTTACGCATATGATTGTGACATCGTGATCATTTAGGGTAGTCGTACATAGTTTGGATGAATTGTGGTATGATGGATTGGTGATTGAGATATGTTAGCGCATTATTCATTATGTAAGTCGCACCGTTAGCGCATTATTCATTATAAGTCGCACCGTTATACGTTAGCGCATTAATCCTTATGTAAGTCGCGCCGTTATCGAACGTTGTTAATTGTTATATGAAATCGTTGTTGTTAAACGTTGACTCGTATTGATTTGTGGTATTGTGGGACCCTTTTAGGGTTTTCCTTGGACATGATTAGGTATTCTAATCCTCGCTTATCGTTAATGGTTGTTATCCCGACACTTGTTCCTTTTACTTGCCCCTACGAACTCACCAACTTTATGTTGACCCGTTTTAGTACACTTTTCAGGTAATCAAGTTAATCAAGGACGAAATGGATGATTGCATGACTTTGCTAGGATTTGGGCTTGACTATTGGATCCGTGATTCATTGATCCCTTTGACGGGTTATGCTTAGGATTAATGGCCATCATTTTTGGATTGTTTCTTTTGTAACATTTGATGGTTATGTGCTCCTTATGCATCTTGTGATCCCTTGTTATACTTGTACTCGTATTTGAACTTAATTATGGATTGCCCAAATCCTTATTTGCATGTAGTATTGTCTCTACTTAATTTTCCCATGTCGTGCTATGCTTTTCTTGTGATATCCCATGATTCCGCCATTTTGGGGTGTTACAGTATATGTATGTATATATAGTGTAAACTGAATATATAAATGAATAATATATTCAGTCAACGCCACGTCATATTATTTTAAACAAAAAGTGTGAATGGTAACCGGATAACTTTGAAACCGGTAATCGGTTACATGCTTTTGACCAAAATAACAAGTTTCTTACATACAATAGACAAATGTATAGTACACTACATAACATAAACAATTTGGCATAGTTTCTTACACTTTCGTGCCATAAACCCTTTAAACAAAGAGTGTAATCTTTTTACATAGTATATATTTAAAGTAGGGGTGAGCAAAAACCGAACCGGAAAACCGAAAACCGACAAAAACCGAAAAAACCGAACCGAAGAAACCGAAAACCGAACAAAACCGATTGGTTTGGTTTTGGTTTTCTAAAAACCGAACGGATCGGTTCGGGTTTCGGTTTTATATGCAAAAACCGACCACCAAAACCGAACCGAACCGAAAACCATATATAAGTTAATGATTTTTATATTTATAATGTTTTAGTGTCAACATATATATAATCTCAAGTTGATTGGATATATATAATGTAAATCAAGATATTTACAATTTTACATACACTTAACTTGAATAATTATGATATGTAATGTATCCTGTTTTGTGCGAATATGCAAATTCATTATATACTTTGTTTCACAAAAATATGTTACTGAATTTTTGGTCAGAAACCCAATAAATATTAATGTGTTCAAAACGTTAAGGTCTTTGTGCTTATAGAATTCTTTTTATATATGGCTGACAAAGTTTTTAGGAAGTTGACGAGCTAGTTTGTGAACAATTTAGCTCCAATGTTTTTCATAATTTGTTTATGCATACCTATATTTCCATGTTCCAACTTGAGAAGTGTTATGAGTCATGTTAAGTTTTCATCCAAGCTCTAGTTTATTTAATTTATCAATCACCTTTAAAAAATAAAATAAAAACCAAAACTAAACTGAAACCGACCCAAGCCGAACCGAAAAACCGACAAAACCGAACCAAACCAAAACCGATCCAACGGTTTTTGGTTTTCAAAAACCGAAAGTGTCGGTTTGGGTTTCGGTTTTAGGCCAAAACCGACCAAAACCGACCCAATCTCACCCCTAATTTAAAGGGTTTCTTAAACAACTCTTCCTCTCTCTATATATAAATACATATATATTATTGTTTCTTCTTTTTTCTTTGATGTTGTTTTCATTTCAGTTTTTTTAAAATACAAATTCAAAAACATAACATAAGATTATAACCCAAAATGTTTTGTGAAAAATCATTGATGCTCTATGCAGCAAACTGTTAATGGAGAAAATTGATTTAAGAGTTGGCCCGGGAACAAATCTGCAAAGATCGAAATGCATTCAGGCGAACGACCAAACTTTAGACATAAAATTTGGAATTGTTCAGTGTGCATATATGGAGTCTGAAGTCTGGAGCACCTAAAGATGCGTTTTAGAATACTAAAAACTTTCCAATTATTTTTAGGGATTAGTACTTCAAAATGTAAACAACTTTACACGAATTGTCATAGTGTGTATCGAACTTTAATCCAACTTCCAAATCTTGTGCATTGTATGTATTCGACCAATCAAAAACTTACAAGTGACAGATTATGTGATTACCACATATACTCGGATACATACAATGTACAGGATTTGAAAGTTTGTTACATACAATGCACAAAATTGAAGTTCCATATATACAATGACAATTCAAGTAAAATTATTTATATTTTGAAGTACTAATCCCTCTTATCTTTGAAAACTTCTCTTTTCCATTGGTAATTCCTAAAGATGACTATTGAAAAGGTTGAAATGAAATTGGTTTTATGTATGTATATTGGTTGTTTTTAAGCATCCAAAGTGTCGTGTGAAAGATGCATGACAATTATAATAATTTAGTTTGGTGATGATTTAGCGCGTGGAATTATTAGCGGTTGGGGAAGAACGGGGATCTCTCTATGTTTTTTTAAGTTTTCAGCTTATTTAAGTCACCAATTGGGTAAAGCTACATATCACCAAATTCATAAAGACATCTACCCCGTTTCTTCGATGCTTCAAAGGGTTAACAGCAACTAATGACATTGACTCACTTATTTTTTTGACAAAATTGACTCACTTATTTAACATGAGACAATCTTGTACATTCGTATTATACCGTACGTGTTTGTTTAATACTTGTCACCATATTATTATACTTTCCAGACTAAATTTGAGAGACTTATTGAAAACTGATGGTTTTTTCATTTGTTGACATATGGTCAGCAACTTTTTTTTTTTTTTTTAAATTTGTTTTCATGTAATTACATCCAATTATATATCTCTTCTTGTTGGAACTGAATTAGGATTTTGTGTTCGAATGAAGTATAATCATTTGAACCAATCATTTGATTAATTGAATCATATTTTGGTTAAGTTAACTAACACCTTCTTATAGGTAAAAAAAGATATAAATATCACAAGTTTTAATTAAGTATTACAATTATAAATTATTAATTTGTTTGGATTATACCAAAAGTTACATAATATGATAAATAAATAAAAGCACACCCTTGTGAGTGAGGTAGAGTTATTTTCAAATTTGAATACAACAACTCGTCCCTGTGGGAACGAGTGACACAAGGACGAATCCAATGACGAGTCGAACCCAATGGTGTTCACTCGTTCTTGGATGGCGGACGAATGGAACGGATGAAAACGGGTACATTGGGTAGCTTCTTATAGTACACCAATGCTGTAATGATGGTTTTAAATAAAAAAAATTTAGAATTCTGATAATATGACTCTTTAACCATAATACTATGTGATTTGTCTCTCTAATTTTGAGTTTTGACCATAAAATCGATCAATTAGGAACTCATTGATCAAATAATAAATCAATTATTCATTCAACAAAATATAAAGTTGGTATTCGATAAGAATATATCCATTAAGAAAAAAATATTAGATGATGTAGTTTAGCCAAAATGTTATTGCTATATTTTTGACAAGAATATGATTCACAACACACTTTTGTGTCTTCGATAAAACTTTGAGCCGCCCGTCTTTATAGTTAATCTCTTAGCCAAAATATATTGAATCGAGGTAGCGATTATTCTCCCTTAGGTGTACACTTGATTATTGATATACAGGTTAATTCCGATACGATATATAAAATTTATTAATTAATTAAAACAAATGTTTAAAAATGCAAATCGTTTTTCAAAAATTATTCTCTAACGGAGAGATGGAAGGGACTGTGGAACTACTGACTGATAAATTGGTCGTTTTTGTTTACTCTTTTGCATTGGAAAAATTAAATTGATCGCGTTGTTCTACAAAAATAGTTTATAAACGCATGTTTCTTGCACGCCGAATTAAAATAAAATTCATAGAGCATGTAAACATTGACCTCGATCACATTGGTCTCACAATTAAGACAAAGCATATATTAAAGGAACATGTACCACACTCATCTTATTCTTTGGAAGTTTACTGTGTTAATTTCTCCACATATATAGACATAAAAACTTTTAGCTTTACACTACATTATTATTGTGGTTGGCAAGCAAGAAATAACATATAAAAGATAAGAAATGATATTTTTTTCATACGAGATTCTTATTATATCTATCCATGCTATCACATTATTAAAAAAATAATAATAATAAAAATAAATATACTATTCTTTTTTTTTTTTTAATCTAACTCTCTGATTTTATTAAGTTTCGTGATAATATTTAGTAGAATCGGCTTTATCCGAATTTTAACCCCCAAGTGCGGGAGCACTCTACCTATGGTTAAAAGCACAAATTCTCTGGAACTCTTTCAACCAAAACATTTCCTTCCTACCATTTCAACAAGAGATGAGCATAGCTACACCAAGTCAATTAATAACTCCGTGATTTAAGATAAAGACATATAAACCTAGAGGGTTCTTACCTAGGACCAGTATGAGATTGTACCAAAAACATTATGGGATGAAAACCAATAGCTCGGCTCTTATAGGTGGGAATTTTTCTTTCGCCTCGAGATTCTGGATCATTGTAATTGGAAAAAGTTTTTCCATTCTTTTTATGATCCTTGCAGACAAGGGATCAGGTTATGTCTAGATTTGCGTCAGTTGTTGTATTTCTAGAGTTCTTGTAATCATGTTTGTACTTTGTTGACCGCTAATGCTTTGCTAGCCTGGTCTTGTGCATATATAATATAGTTTCCTTCCGTTCAAAAAAAAAACCCAGCTAGAGGATACCTGCGCAATGCGACGAGGATGGCGGCAGGGTTGGCAACGGCAGTGACGGCGACGGTGACACTAGCGGTATCGTTATTTTATTGTAAAAGTAATTGATGTAAAAGAAGATAATGTAGTTATTTTAAGACTTAAGAGTTATGAGATGTATATTGTAAATAAAGATATTATTAGTGAAAATATTTAAATACTCCCTCCGTCCCATTTTAACTGTCCTATTTTGACTGGTCAAGTCTTTTTCTTCCAACTTTGACCGTAAATATCTTTGTTTGTGCTATATATTAGTTGATGAAAGTTATATCAATGAAAAGTACACTTAAAACCCAATCAATTCATATATGTTATATCAAGTGTTATATAACACAAACAAAGATATTTATGGTCAAAGTTGAAAGAAAAATACTCAAAAAGTCAAAATAGGACACTTAATATGGGACGGAGGGAGTAAGTGAATAAAGGAGATAGGTAGTTTGGATAGATTTGAGTTGGAAATACTTCGGGGTATTTTAGGTGGATGTAGTGTGTGGATTGAAAATGTGTTCAAATATAAGGGTACTCTGAGTATTTTAAAGATAGAAAGTTTAAAAGAAAAATGAATATTTTGTTTTATAAAGGAGTAAATATAACGTATAACAATAAAATCTCTTTTGAGAAAATATATTTATTCCCAAAAACAATCATTTAAAAACATTATTATTCCTTCCTTTGTAAAATTATAATCCCAAACAAAAAATTCACAATAAAAAAATACACTCATTATATTGTACCTACAATAATATTGGATATATAACATTACAATATTTTTTGATCGTTTTCTATATTAGAAAACTATAAAATATGTTGAAAAGAGAAGATGTGGGAATGAAAACTGAAAATGAAAAATATCAAAATGTTATTTTGCTAAATTCATATTATAAAATGGAAAATGATGTTTTACATTTTTAAAAAATATTTTCTACAAAACTCTAATTTTAATTATGTTTTTTTGTTTTTTAATTTTTTGATAAAATAAATATTCTAATAAACAAAGTTTTTTTATTTATTTTTTTACAACTAAACAATGCAATTTACTTCTTGGTATAGCCGTGTAGTTCTTTCTAGCATTTGATTTGATTGGAGTTGATAAAGGAAAAGGGGGAACAAATTGAAGACTTATGAGAAGGAGCGTATAGTAGTAGCAAAAATGAAAATAAAGGAGCAATAAGTGGTGGGGGATGAGAAAATGAGGGCGGGTTTCAAGGGAAGTCGTGGGGAACAGGTAGACGGTGTTTCGTTCAGCGCAGGGACACACCCGCACGTGACGCAACTTGTGGCCGTCCCCCATCTTTACTTGCTAGCCGACAAAACCTTAATTCAACATTTCATTTTACGGTATTCATACTTACTCGGAATATGTAACGAGAGGGGTACCCGCGTAATGCGGCGGGACGGCGATGGGTGATGGTGACGTTAATGGTATGATTAATAATGTAAATGTAGTTGATGTAAAAAGATGGTGTAATTAATGAAAAGCGTATGTTTCCATAAAGGGGCACTGGTGAAATATGCAATATGTGAAGATTTATTGTTTTATGTAAGGGTATTTTAGTCGTATCAAAGACTTAAAGTTTAATAATGAAAAAAAGGATGGTTGTTTTATTAGGTATTATAGATTTAAAAATTTGTAAGTTTAAACATGTCTAAATAAATCAGACGATAAATATTTTATTTCAACCAAACTTAATATTATAGTCCACAATTAAAAAATATAAGTTCTCATTACATCCATCTTAAAGTTATACTTTACAAAACAACTTTCTTTTAATGCGACAATGATAAACATACGTTATGTTATCGTGTATTGTAACGTCACACTTATATATATATACTAGGTTTTTTACCCGCATGATGTGCGAGTGTTTAATTTATTCGTCAAAGCTTTTAATATTAATATTGATAACCAATAAAATTTAGTTTAGTTAGCATGATATTAACGTGTTTTTTATATTTATGTATACAAAATTAGAAATAAAAAATATTAGTTGTTTATATTAAATAATTGATGGTAATTAACCATAGTTATTCTGGTGATTCCTCAAGTTAATTGTGTTCCCACTAATCTATTGTCATCTTGTTGGAATATTATAATTTATTAGTGTTGTTGATAAATTCAATGGGGATGTCACTCTCAACCAATAATCCAATAAGCCAATTCCAATTCATTGTATTCGGATCTTTCATAACTTGTTAATTTTCATTAATCCAACCCTTGAATCCGAGGGTCCACCTTCATATTTCATACCTACTACACCTTTTCACTATTTTCACTATTTTGTACTCTGACCGCTCGGTAGTATATATGAGAAGATGTGATATTTATTCAAGGTTATGAAAAGGTCTTATTATGTTAGTTTGGAGAAGAAAACAAGCATATCCTGATTAGTTAATCTAAATGAATGAGATGACATGATTGTCATGAAAGAAATACTAAAGGCCACCCGCTCAATACACCTGTAGTGGCGACCAACGTTAATGGTATGGTAGTTGAGACAACTGGTGGTGGTGATAACGTCAAATGATTTAGGTAATTGATGTAATGAGAGTAATGAAGACATTTAGAAGATAAGAGACTAGTGATATAAATTAATTCATTATGGGTACACAAAATGGTTATCACGCATATCCTAAAAATCTAACTTTCAACAAAGAGGTTAACTTTTTAATACAACAATAAGATAGAAATGATAATCTCGTATATCTCAAAAATATAACCTTTAACAAAGGAGTTAGAAATCTTATATACTAATATAGATACGGAGTTCATAAAATACGAGGTTTGTTACAGAAATTAATTTCTAAAATAGTTTAATTTTGTGTAAAATCTTGTATATTAATTTAAAGTTCATTCACATGTGAAAATTAATAAAAGTATATATGATAACAGAAAAATTAAACCCATAACATATAGATTTTATTTTTTGGGATAAAAAAATGCAAGTCGTAAAAAGAAGTAGTTTTTTTTAGTAAAATAATATAGATGTAAAATGTGGTGTAAAATGAAAAATCAATTAATATTAAGTCACTCTCAATGGAACAAGCCTTATCGATGACTCATTTGGAACATGAATACGTGCAGAAAAGGTTTTACTTATATGAGTTGATTCACACCAATTTTTTAAGCAAGTCATGGAAAATGAACTCTAACGAAATTTTACTTGTAAAGATATATAGGACACTAATAATATATTTTGGAAAAGATAGGTTAGTATGTATTTGTAGCCGTTTGTTCTTAAATATCTAATTCTAAAGACTACAATTCCTTCCATTTTAAGTGTCTTTTCGATGTTATTTTATTATTTTCCACATATAGATATAGATATTTTTGAAGAAATAGAGTAAACCTAGTATGAACCTTTTTTGGCAAACCATTCAATCATGAGGATTTTATATGTTATATTCCCGCCTCATATTTTTCTATGGCTAAAAAAGTTGTGGTTACTCCCTAGCCACAAGTAATATACGTGACTATATATTTTATAATAGACCGAACAATCTAACATTGTTTGAAAGCATATGATATCTTTTCCTTACATCTTTAAATAAATAAATAATAGTATATTAACCTATCATGTACGTTCTCAATTTAAACCACTCATTTCACAACCTTAATGATTACAAAAATATAATAGTTTTATTTTTAGTCAAATACCACAATATGGAGTTTGGAACCAAACAAGGAAATGCCGTGATTTAACTTAAAAAAAAAGAGGAATATATAAAATATTAACTACATGGTCGGTAGTCGTTTTTTAAGGGTGGGGGAGCGCCTCGCCACCCCTCCCCTCCCCGGTTTTGCTTCTCCTCCCCGCCGCTGCCTAATGCTAGGAATGCCTCCCCACCCCTCCCCTCCCCTCCACCCTTTTCAATTTAATTTATTTTCTATTTATTTTTAATAACTAAAATTTTTATTTAATAAATTAAAACTAATACAATATTAAATAAAACAACAAAATAAAACACCAAACTACAATCTTAAACAAAATAAAACACAATACATAAATAAACTAGCGATCGATGCCCGGGATGAATGTGCGATGAATATGGTCAATGAGATCATCCGAAGATCTTCGTGAACGTTTGAGTCCTGTATCTCTGCTAGTCGAGCATCTGATGGCTGTGGCGCAACCGGGGGATCTGGAATATAATCAGGACATAATGCGTGGTCCTCGTCTTTTAAAATCATGTTGTGAAGAATACAACACGCATACATGATCTTACGGATGGGGAGTTCATCCATTTGTCGTGCCGGTTCTCTAAGTATTTTAATTTTTTTTTTGATAATACCAAAAGCTCGCTCCACATCCTTCCTTGCAGCCTCCTGTGCCTTAGCAAATCGAATCCTTTTCTCACCGGTTGGATGAGGAATCGTTTTCACAAACATCTCATATCTTGGGTAGATCCCATCCACGAGAAAATACGGGTATTTATATTCAGTTCCATTTACAGTGAAAGGAACCACCGGTGTTGTGCCGTCTTCAAAGCCATTGAACAAAGGAGATTGGTTCAACACATTAATGTCGTTGTTTGAACCGGCAACACCAAAGTATGCGTGCCAAATCCAACAATCCTGTGACGCCACTGCTTCAAGCGATATCGTCGGCCCGTGATGGTCACCTCGCGTGTACTGGCCACGCCAAGCCACTGGACAATTATCCCAAGCCCAGTGTGTACAATCAAGACTCCCTATATACACATTTATTAAACCGAAAGTATTAACTAAACTACGTAATATATATATACACATTATTAAACCGAAAGTATACATAACCGTATATAAGTAAATATATACCTAACATGCCGGGAAAACCATGATAAGACGCATGATGATCAAAAATGCGTTGCATATCATTACGCGTTGGCCTACGCAAATATTCATGCCGGTATAACCTAATGACTCCATCACAAAAAGCATTAAGGGTGTCACGTGACGATCTTTCCGACATATTTAAGTAATCATCTAAACTGTCGGGATTACTACCGTATGCTAACTGGCGAACGGCAGATGTGCATCTCTGTAAAGCCGAGAACCCCATTTTCCCACGACTGTCGACCCTCCTTTGAAAATATTCAAAATTGCTTTCCAAATCTGTAGCTATCTTCACAAACAACCGTCTACTCATCCGAAACCGTGTTCTAAAAAAAACCTCATCAAATTTCGGTTCCTCGGCAAAGTGATCTCTAACAAGACGGTCGTGCGACTCAATACGATTGTCTCTGTTTGTATACTTTCTTGAAGAGGAGGCAGTATCGCGGACATCTTGTTCAATCGCATAATGCGCCATTGTGAAGAGATTAATATATCGTTCCGTCTCGTCCGATGAAATCGAGTCCGATTGCATATTTGCGGGTGTTGGGCCGTTTTCCGAAAATATAGGATTGTTGAAAAAAGGGTTCATGATTGTTGTTTGATAAAATATATGTGTATATATGATAATATATGTGTGTGTATTGTGCTGTGTTTGAAGGGGAAAAAAAAGAAGCACATAATGTGCGAACAAAGAAGAAAAGAGAAAGAAGAAAGAAAAGGGAAGGAGCCGTTGCATGTGGGTCCTGTGAATTCATTTTTTTTATTTCCCAACGGTCGAATCAATAGGCAGTGAAATCGGCACGATGGTCACCAAAACGCTCCCCACCCTACCGGTACCGGGGGGTCGACGCGATGTTCCAACCGATACCGGATAGGTACCCCTCCCCTCCCCAGGGCGCTCCGTCCACTCTAACAGAATAACAGTAGTGTCAAAGATTTTTATATGATCATGATTAATTAGGGATGGTTTTCGGTACGGAACCGTACCGAAACCGATTAGTTACGAAACCGAAAACAACCCAAAATGAGAACTGAATAACGTACCGAATATATAGGTACGGTACCGGTATTTTCGGTTTTGTCCCGAATAGTCAAGGACGGATCTACCATGGGGGTAGCGGGGTCAGCTGCCCCCACCCCCACTCCAATTTTGGTATAATGTAATTTTTAAAATTTAAATGGTACATGTGTAATTTTTTTTCTCAAAATAAGAAAAAATAATAGGAAATACATACAAATATTATCTTCATTGTCATAAGCTTATTTTTTAGAAGCCATTGGTCATTGAAGCATTAACTTTGAGATAGATCTTTCCATTGGTAGAATAAAAAATTTAAACTGTTTTAATTTTTAATAATCATAATGGTTATGTAGAAAAGATATATATACAAGCTAATTACTTCATTAAAATTATATTTTTCGGATTCCCTACATTATGATTGAATAAGTTTTCATTTAATAAGACCTTGTCCGACACTTGTGGTCTTTATTTATTAAAAAAAACTAGTACCTTTTGAATATGAGTGTTACACCCGGTGTGGAGAATGGAATTATTCCGAGGGTTCATTTTCTAACCCCGAGCTAGGGTCCAATTTTTTTACATTCTCGGACACGACTATTATAAGTATGACAAACAACTTTTAAAGTTGCCCCCTGACAAAAAAGTTTCTGGCTCCGTCTCTGCGATTAGTACCGAATTTTAATAGCTATTTTCCTTTCAGTTATGACTTGTAAGCTTGCAATAAAACTCATACATATACTTCAGTTGTAAAACATAAGGATTTTGTTAGTACGGATTTACTAAGGAGAATATCAAATTATTAGTTGAATAACCGAATATGGATTTCTCATTTGGGCTAATATCCAACATATCAGAATACTAATTAAGATCAAATGCAAGGCTACCAAAATATAAGATAAGGATTTCTCTGACTTTTGCTAATTAATTAGACACAAAATTTGAATCTCCAAAAGCCAGTTATAACTTACAAGAGCAACCGCTACGGCGCTATCTTCTCTGCTTTTTTTTGTTAGCAACTTAAGTGATAGGTTTACGGAGAAAACCTACAAACTCCCAAGATAAAACCCGTAGAGTGGGTGAGACTCCAAGAATTAAAGAGACAAGAGAAAGACTAAAATTCCATTTTTATTCATTCCTATTTTAACAGAGAACTACGTATGGCTATATATAGCCTTACAAACTAAAGAGATGCAATAAACTAACTGCTACTAATTGGAACATAAAAGTCGGAGTAGTGGTGTAATATGCTAACTGCTATTTATCCTCATATTTGACCAAGTAGACGTAACCACTACAAACTAATATAACATAAATAAATTAACATAGTTAAACATATGTCATTATAGGCCGACACGTATCAATACTCCCGTCCTGAAAAACGTCCTTGTCCTCAAGGACGGTCGATGTCTCCATGGTGGACGCCATTCTCGTCGTCCCGTGGCATTCGGATCTTTACTCTTCAATGTTCGGTTAGGAACCAAGCCAAATGGTTTTGTAGTGATGATGGTGTGTGTCACAAAGATGAGAACAATCAGGAAAGGGCAATGGACGATGGCTATTTCCTTTTCATATCTTGGCCATTTGTGAGTTGGGCTGGAAGTAGTTTTTTGGTTAACGGTTGATTTGGTTGAGATTTTTGGCTTTGACGAGGTTGTAGAAGTGATTCGTTTTGGTCTAGTTTTGGGGGATGGTTTAGTTGTTTTTCGGTGTTGGTTGTTTTGGGGGCATGTCAAATTTGGTAATGGTGGAGGTGATAGTTTCAACGGTGGTTTGTTGGTGTATGTTTGTTGCAGTGTCAAAAAACTTGGAGGTTGTGGGGTAGACGACAAATGTTGCTGTTGGAGTTGTGTACGAGCAGCAAGTGGCGGTGGTGGGGAGAAACAAGGATTTTGGGTAACGACACTGATGTCGTTATTGGCGATGGCTGTCTTGGTGATGGTTGTAACAAGGTTGGTTGTAATGGTGGTTTGCAAAGTGATATGTTGCAAGATGATATTTAGTTTGGTGTGATATTCTGTGATGGCAGTGTTCAACTTTTCCATGCTTTTGGCTAAGGAAGCCATGGAATCTTGTGGTTGATCATGTGCAAGAGGCATAGTTCGATGCAATGAAAGCACCAATTGATAGGTTTACGGAGAAAACCTACAAACTCCCAAGATAAAACCCGTAGAGTGGGTGAGACTCCAAGAATTAAAGAGACAAGAGAAAGACTAAAATTCCATTTTTATTCATTCCTATTTTAACAGAGAACTACGTATGGCTATATATAGCCTTACAAACTAAAGAGATGCAATAAACTAACTGCTACTAATTGGAACATAAAAGTCGGAGTAGTGGTGTAATATGCTAACTGCTATTTATCCTCATATTTGACCAAGTAGACGTAACCACTACAAACTAATATAACATAAATAAATTAACATAGTTAAACATATGTAATTATAGGCCGACACGTATCATTAAGCCATTTAACATTTGTTTGCTCATCCTACTTGTTGCTCCCGTGGATGAATTTTGGAATATAAGTGCTATCAACTTAAATAATGACATGTAATTGGTGCATGTTTTAGTTCTTTCGCATGATGTAATAAACATATCGACTATAGAGTCATGTGTGTACAGAAGATGTAACGGCCCAAAATCATTCGGTATTAATTTCGGTACCGAATCGGTACCGAACCGATTAGTACCGATACCGATTTCGTCCCAAAATCAAAACCGATACCGAGAACGAATCCCCATCGGTACCGAATTTCGGTATCCGGTTTTTGGTTTTTTTCTCATCCCTATATATAATCGAATTATAATTATAATATTGCAAATAGATTGTACAAATAACATGCTAGCTATTCATGAGGAATTTTTAAAGTATGTATTATTTTCATTATGCTTTTTATTTTAAATATATTGACATGTTAACTATGGAATACACAATTACTTAATATGATATTATCAATTATGTTAATGTTTTTGTTATTTAAAGTGGTCAATTGTGAGTACGTTTAGTTAGTGTTTCTTATTCGTAATGTGATTTAATTAATCCTGAATATGTCCAAAGTTCAAGTGGCTTAAGTTAAGACAAGAGGGATATGATGCATAGCTAGTTGTATCATTAACCAAATAAAGGTTTTATATTTAGAGAAAAGTTAAGATAATCGACAACCATGCATGATTAGTAACACTTAAAGAGATAAATACAAAACACTTTATTTTGACACCCTCAAATTTTGCGGACAAAAACATAAAGTAGGAAAAGGGGCCACTAAAATAAAGTACATAAATCATATTAAATTGAAAAAATGGAAAAGAAAGTAAAAGTTGAAAAAAGACATTTATGGGGTCTAATCCAACATTTAAAAATAATGAACGGGCCATGTGGTTTGATTATGACTAACATTGTCCTACTATTAATTTCATATATGAAATCACTTGCGTAAAAATAAATCTTCTTTTACATGTAAATATGGTCAAGTTTAACATTTGTCTTTATTAACTCAACAATATATATATATATATTATATATATATATATATATTGAAATAAAGGCAATCATCTTCTGTTTCTCATGAAAAGAAAAAGGAAAGTCAGAAAAACTTACCATCTTGTTAGTCCCTGGTGTTATAAGTATAAATCCACAAAACTATAATTGAAACATTACAAGTCAACAACAATATAAAGTACAAACTATAGGTTTTTTAATTGACATTCTTGGGCTTTCTTGGGCCCATAATAAAGGTTCCCTCACGGCCTCGGCCCTCACCTAGTATTAGTGTATTACTAGAAACTTGTTTTAGGTTGGTATGATATGAGATATTATTTTGTAGTCTGGCAATCAAATGGTTTTTGGTGTATAGCATTGATAAACTTTTCGTACCCCACAGTGATAGAGCTCAAGACAACAATGACTGGAACCCAATTGGTAGCTGTGTTCATGGCTCCAATAATAAGGCCCAAATAAGTGAATTGGCCCAGTTTGCAACCAAGAGAGGAGGCCGAACATGAATAAGAAGTTTCTCTTTGTATTGGGACTAGAGATGCAAATACGAGTACCAGTTAACCGGTTCCGGTTATTTTTTTTAGTAACCGGTTTCAGTTAACCTATACCGGTTAATAACCGGTTTCTATATGAAAAATCCCCAACCGATGAAACCGATTTCGGTTAATAAAACCGGTTAACCGATGGTGGTTAACCTATTTCCGGTTATTTTTAACCGGCCACATCATAATATATATACATCCAATGTACTTTGGGTGAGTTTTCGAGTGGAGAGGCCAAAATATCAAGAAACACATTTCTAAATCTCATATGTGTAATTCTGATTTAATGAAGAAGAAGAAGACTTGACAGATTTCTTATCGTCTTCATTGTTGTTGACCAAGTCAAAGGCTAGATCTAGTGCAAAAATATCACGATCCAAGTGTTGAAGGCACATATCCGAATTGTGGGTTTTTTTTGTGTCAAACCCAAACATAAAGATTCAAGCTCCATGCCCTCCTTCTTGTGTACAATTTTATCCCAAAACTACGCCTTCTTCTTCTTCTCTGAAAGTCTTTCTTTCTTTTTGTGCTTCTTATTATTCCTTAGTATTGTGTTTTATTGTCTTTCGTTACCTTTGTTACATATAATATATACAGTATATATTTGTTGTTGGGTTTCTTCATCATCTGGACTTTTATAGTTTTCTTTTACTTTTTCTATATATTATATGTAGGTTAACCAGTTAAAAATCGATTTTTGTTTTGAAACTAAGGATCGGTCTAACCGACGGTTAATGGTAACCTATAACCGGTTTGTACGGATTCGGTTCCTAACCGGTTAGGCTTCGGTTCAGTTAAGTTAACCGATTTTTTTGTACACCTCTAATTGGGACACTTTGACTAGCCTAGACCACCCAGTAAGCCATAGGGGTAGGCGGAAGACTTTCTCCTCTCGCCGCAAGAAAAGCCTTTTATCGATCTTGATTATATGCCGTAGTAACGCAACTCATAATCACTTTGAGTGATGATAAATAAACCTAGAATTTAAACTTAAAAATGAACCAAAACATTTTCTCACTTATATATGTGTGATACGCTTTTTTTTTACTCATATCTTTCTTTGATTTTCCCACATGTATTCATCTTATTTGTAGGTTTACGATTTTGCCATATGTATTCGTCTCAGTTACGTAAACAAAAAATCAACATTGTCAATTCAGTCATAATCTATAATACCATGAAAGAAGATGAATATAATGTTAGCCCCAACACCTAAAAGCAAATTAAACTAAAACCTAACTATTAATGGTTTCATTTAATAAAAGTAGAGATAGAGAAGAGAAAATGTAATAGTGGGGTTTTCCTCCCATTGGGTTGAGTTGTATGGGGTGCTCTAGTGTGGCCCCGGTTAAGACAACATAGTCTAGAACCCTAAAAAAATTGAAATTCTCCGTTCCAAAAAAAAAAAAGAAGAGAAAACGTAATGAACAATCTACACCCAAAAAATCACAAATCTCTCCATTGGAATAAAAGTGTTTCACTTTGTAAAAATTAAAAGCCCAAAACAAGACGACACGCAAGCCCAAATTTGACCCATAATTAAAAAAAAAAACAAAAAACATATAAATAAGCAAACAACAACATAGAAATACAATCAAATCAAAAAAACATTCAGCAACCAGAAAAAATGGCAAAATCTACAATAAAAGAAACCTTGGGAGAACTAAACAAAGAATCATTCGTGACCCTGTTAACAAAACTGATCGGAGAATCAAAGTATGTTCAAAACAATCCGCCGGAGTTAATCCCGGAGGAAGATAGAATAGTGGGTCATGTTCTTGATGTACTTGGGCCATACAGTACTAAAACTGGGGGTGGCCCATTGATTATAAATCATGTTGCATATAAACCAAAAAGAGGGAATTTGATAGTGGAGTATCCTGGAAGTGAGCCCGGAAAGATTTTGTCTTTTGTTGGAATGCATATGGATGTTGTCACTGCTAATCCTACTGAATGGGTTTGGCTTCTCTGTATCTATATCTATATCTATATAGTATATGTATATCTCATTTTTTAATTATTATTATACATAATTGTTTTTTTGTTTGTTTGTGATCTAATGTGAAATTTGGAGTCAACAATGTTATCTATTTTTTCTTGTTTTTACTTTTGGTTATCTAAGTTTTAGTTTAGAAAGGGGTTTATCAGTTTTTGTCATAAAATAAATAAATAATAATAAGTTTTTTCATAATGTTCATTTTGGTAGTTATAAGTTTTTGTTTTGTTCATTTAGATAATTATAACTTTACTTGACATGCTAAAGCCTAATTTTTACCGTTTTAAAATGTTAAAAAATGTTCATGTGTCAAAATTATCTTTAGCCATATCACCGATATTACCGATTTTAATGGTAAAATTTAGGCTTAAGTCGGAAAAATATAGTTATAATAACCCAAAACTGACCAAAAAAACTTTATAAATACCAAGATGGATGTTACGGAATGTTTATTGCTATTTTATGACATTTCCTCTATAAAAGTTGCAGATTTCAAGTATTTGACTTTAATCCTTGTATTGGTATCGTAGTTGAGTAAACCATATTATTGAATTGTAGTTAAATCTAAGGTGAAGTGCAAGTTAAAAAGATTCCCTTTATGTTAATATGGAGTATTTTCCAGTCCTTGCTAATCTGTTTTTTAAGTAACAAGAATTTTGAATCTGCACATGTGTTTAAAGTCTTTTTATAGTATGTTTTGGATTGTTCCGTGTCCGTCCCAAAGTCATTCTCCAATCTCCACTGAACAAAAATATGCGGTTTTAGAAAAATGTGATTGTTGCCTCTTAATTTTAACTAAAACGACCGTGTTACCCTTTATCACTTATTTAATGTGTCTTGGAGTATAAATCGGGTGTAGTATGGGAAACTTAGTCCTTTATGGATATCTATTTTTAGTGATATATTTTGGGACAATGTAAAATACTATGCTGGACAAAATATTTTTGAACAGGAGTACAAGCTAACTAAAATTTATTAGGTTTTGAGTGGGGTTGGTGTTAAGGGATCCTTTTAGTTTCTAACGTATCAGCGGTTGAATAGATTATACTTCTGTCCTCCTATGATATTTGAAAAGAATAAATCAAATGGAAGTTTTATGTAAAACATATCTGTTTACTTATTATCTTTGTTATAAATAAGTCTGTAACATTGAAGGGCACTTGGATTTGCATTCTGAAGCTGATTATTGTAATATTGCAACTTGTCTGTAATGTTTCATATGGTCTGCAACAACGTTAACTATCTAATAGGAGAAGTTGTCTAATACGCAAAAATCTTAATATCTATTTGATTATTATGCAACTTAAAACAATGGAACCACCCCATCCATACACTATCTTGCATAACCCATTTTATTACAGCTGATTAGAATTTGATTGTTAAAACTCAACTAACGTTTAGTCCCTTGTATACATACGGAGAGGTTAAAAAGCGATTTTGTATGATGTTGTGTTTAATGATTTCTCTATCAACATTAATCTCGAAACTTTGTAGTTAACTTAAGAATTTGTTGATTCTCTTGATTATATATACATGTTGCTTAAGTTCAATACCATAAAATGATAGTGATAATTAATGAAAAGAAAATTGCTAACATTAAAAATATGTTCAAAATGAATGAATTATACAATATTTAAAATAATGTTAAATAAAAAAAAAGGTAAATGGGTGGGAACCCTCTGGTCTCATGTACCGTCTTGGTATCCAGAGCGCACACCGCATAGAACTCATGCCCGGTGACTCACATTTTTCACACATGGATCACAAGTATAGTTTTTCCCGTTGCCTTTGTCAAGGTTTGAACATGTGACTTGAAGCTTTCATGTGTGAGCCCATGTGGTCACATGATGGCGGTACCAGTTGATCTATGATCAATTGGTATATAATGTTAAATATGTTTAAGTTAAATATGAATTTGCTGATTTCGTGTCCATTTCTACGTGAATATGAATAAACTATATTTCTTTATTTATATATTATGTATTAATTATATAATGTTTATATCCTTATCTATGGTGACATTTTTTTTCCTGATATTAGCCTTTCTTTGGGGGAAATAGTTAGTTTGAATAAAATTGTATTATACACATCAATTGATAAATTGAGCATTGTGATCGGTCAATTGATTTTTACGCCAACTCTCTTTTATTAATATTATAATATATCATTCAACATTAAGAAAATACAGGCTATTGTTTGGATCAAATCTGTGCATTAGTTTTTTGTAAAGGGCTGATATGAAGCACTAAGCAATTTAAGTATTGTATCTTCGTCCATGAAAGACTAAATAGTTTTGCTTTCAGGATTTTGATCCATTTTCAATGAGTATTGATGGAGACAAGCTTCGGGGGCGTGGAACAACTGATTGTTTGGGACATGTTGCCCTTGTAGCCGAGCTTATGAGGAAGCTTGGTGAAACGAAGCCAAAGCTTAAGTCCACTGTGGTTGCTGTCTTTATAGCCAGTGAAGAGAATTCTTCCATTCCAGGAGTCGGTGTTGATGCTCTTGTAAAAGATGGGCTTCTTGATAAGTTAAAAACTGGGCCTTTGTAAGTCTATTTTCTCTATTTCCTTCTATCTATCTCTAGGCATCAAAGTTATAATCCCTTTTGTTTCTTGACGAGATAAAACTTGATTATGAGGATCATGTCAAATTACGTGTATCTTCTACAAAGAGAAATTATGATTACTTTGGTGGTAGCTATAGATTTTTTCTGTAGTATCATATCAAATCAGTACTAGGTGGCAATTTTTACTACTTTACTTATGAATTGTCAATTCGGATTATTTTACATCACTGATAGGTCAAACAGGTATATATATAAAAGCTGGCAAAACAGGAATCGGCTCATATGGGTCAAACATGTCAATTCTCCTAAGTCAGTTTTACTCTTAAAAATGAGCCTATTATCAACGTGTAATGTTTGTAATCATTTTTGACACACTACCGGCTTGTATAAAAAACAATTGCTCATTTGGAAAAAACCCAACCCACCCATTTTGCCAACTCTAATTACAGTAATCATTGTAGTAGTGTGTCTTTGTGGACATAATGGTTGAGGGTCTTATGCAGTAAACTATATGTGGTTTGATCAGGCTTTGTAAACATACCTGAACTTATTTGGTAATTTTTTAGGGGTTTGTATTCGTCACTAAGCTTTAAGTTTTTTCCCCAATATCCCTCGATTTTTTGTGAGGGTCTTCTCTTAAAAGTTAAAAGCTCATTCAACATGCATAAGACATTAAATTTGCATCCTACAAACCTCTATATCCAATCAGCTTGTATTTATCAAAGCTTAACAAACACACCTTTAATGTTTACTTGCATAATAATTAGCCTTTATCACATTACAAATGAATTCTTAAAAAAGTTTCTAACAATGTACCTTTGATATCGAAACAGATATTGGATCGATACAGCCGATAAACAACCTTGCATTGGTACTGGTGGTATGATACCATGGAAGCTTCATGTTACGGGAAAGCTTTTTCATAGTGGTCTAGCACACAAGGTATCTCAAATGCAACAGTTGCCTTTGGGTAATCGTTTATGAATTCATTTAGTCATTACGATATTGAGAGTTGATTCTTGGCCTAACAATGAAACTACGAACTTAGATATTTACAAAGAAGATAAACATTTTATAAGCAGATTTTTTTATAAGCAGATTACTAATTTGACAAACAACGTTGGCAGTTGGTGAAGTTGTTTTTATTTTGAAATTTACTTATTGAACATGCAATGTGGCAGTTTGGATAATCTAATCGAGTAACTACATAAATTGACCTGGATAGTTTATCAAATAGACACTTTTGGTCGCTTAACTTCTAGTTCCCTAATTAGAAATTAGATCTATAAATATGTAATGTGATATTCTTATGAAAGAACTATATATTCATTTTTCTAAAGGATAAATTTTACATATTTGCATTCCGCGTGATGTTCATCTCTGTTTCTCTATGAATACTTGTGTAGGCTATTAATCCTTTTGAGCTAGCAATGGAGGTACTCAAAGAGATACAAACGAGGTTCTACAAAGATTTCCCTCCCCATTCTAAAGAACAAGTTTACGGATTTGCAACACCTTCAACTATGAAACCAACTCAGTGGAGCTGTAAGTCATAAAGAACAAAAACAATCACCTTTCAATTCTTAATTTGAAGAGTCGTTTATTATTTTTCATTTTTTTCAGACCCAGGAGGTGGAATCAATCAAATTCCTTTAGATTGCACAATTTCAGGAGACGTTAGGTTGACCCCATTCTACAAGTAAGTTCATTGATCGTTTTTTTGAAGGTGTTAGCGATTAGCGTGCCGGTGTAGTAACACAATGGTTTAATGTGATACATTTGATTGCAGCGTGCCAGATGTGATTAAGAAGCTAAATGAGTATGTAGAAGATCTAAATGCAAACATAGAGAAACTTCCTACAAGGGGACCTGTGTCAAAATACGTCCTACCAGATGAGAACCTTAGAGGGAGGTATGTCTGTACGTTTCTCTTCTTGTCTATTTTCTCTAATCTGGACCAGAAGTTGAAGAATAGACAGGTCTGGCATGATGTACGATAAGGAACGGGAGTCAGATAGCTTATACACTGGGCGGGTTTGGTTGCAAATAACTATTGTATCCCCGGTTTCTTAAATCCTAGCGTAAAAAGTACATTTCGGGGACTTTTGACCTGTCTGATCTATGTGGCATGTTCCCTGTTTATCCAACCTTTTTTAACTTACCATTTTTACCTGTCATTACCTTAATTTGCCCCATTTCTAAATAATTGAGTTGAAATTACGACCACTAGTTTCAAGGTAGCATTGATACCTTAAACTCTTGGAAACTACACACTTTGAGTTACTATAATAACAGAAAGAATGTACCATTCTTTCTTGTATCCTGTGACTTGACTCTATTTTTTTTTTTTAACGCCAGAATTGAAATTTCATTTGATGAGCCATCATCTGGAGTTGCATGTAACCTCGAGTCTCGCGGCTTCCATGTGTTGTGCCAAGCTACTAAAGATGCCGTTGGCCATGTAAAACCGTACTCCATAACTGGGACTTTACCCCTTATTCGAGAACTACAAGTGAGATGCAACTTCCAGTTTTTTTCATCTTCTTTTATATAAGTTTCCTTTTTATTACTTTCTAACTCTAATGAACCTTTTCATTGTAAATAGGATGAGGGTTTTGATGTTCAAACTGCAGGCTATGGTATGTTCTTGTTGCCCTTACCAGATTTACGAAACAAATGTAGGATACAGTAATGCTAATTTTCATTTAGATATGGCAATATACACTTGTGTATCACTTTATCAGTAAATGGGTCAATTTGGGTTAACTTTTTCCCCAACGGGAATAATGGGTCGAAACTCGCCCAAAATGTATTATTATATATACATTTCCCGTGGAACCTGACCACCGTAGCTTTTACTGTAGCTCTACAGTACCGGTGCTGACGTCATGCTGACGTCAGCTATTTTGTCCTTTTCCTTTTATTTTTTTTTTTTAAATTTTTTTTTTTTACGATAGTATACTTTTTGAGTTTCGTATTTTTACCACTAAACTTTTTGGTTTTTTGACTTTAGTCCAAAATTTTTATAGAAACTTAAATGTACTTTATTTACTTTTACAAAGTTGTAAGTATAATTTACTTCTACAAAAGTTTTTTAACTTTAATCATCAAATCTTTATTTTTTACCACTTATTATAAGGTTTTTAACTTTTGCCGTCGAACTCTTGGTTTTTCCAACTTTGGCAGCCCAATATTTTAACTTTCTACCCCTTATAGTAAACTTTAAGTGTCCAAACTTTTGGGTAATGCTATATGTATGTTTGCATGATGCGACGGCGATCCGGGGCAACGCCCGGGGTTAAAAATCTTGTTAAAAAACATAACCCATATAATTGCTTCATTAAAGTTTTGATTATTTATTGTAATAATAGTTAACACAATATTTTTACACAAACCTAATCTTATTTAGAAACTTACACATCCCTCATATTGCCTCGTATTAGAAAGTGACCATGTTATGACACAAACATGTTTTGATGTGTTGCCCGACCCGTCTATTTCTCCACTTGTTATTTTATCAATAGATGTATCAGTTCTGCTTTGGGTGTCACTTGTCAGATCCAGAGTCTCTGAAAGTTATGTAGCTGGTTTTTTATTTTGTTTATTTTGGAAGTTCTAGGGGCTATAGTGGCATTCATAATATGATCATGAGGTTATCTAAAATTTTTGAAAAAAGTTATTTTTAACTGCAAAGGATGTTGGATAGTATATAAGGGTAGTTTCGGCATTATACTAATAGTCAACCAGTTATGTTATTGATCCATGAGATTTCATACTTTGACACCATTGAATGAATTTGTTTAAGCAGGCTTGATGGCTACTTACCATGCCAAAAACGAGTATTGCCTTCTCTCGGACATGTGCCAAGGTTACCAGGTGTTTACAGGGATCATTGATCAGCTAGAAGAGTGATGTTTCTCCGAGTTCTCTTTTAATTCAAGATGATATCACATAAAATGAAACAAAAACGAATGCATCTAGTTTTTATTTTAGTTCAGTATCTCAGATTTTCTGGCAATGTTTGTTATTTTTCTTATGACCTTTTTGATGCTATATTATATACCAAAAATTTTCATTAAAAAAAAGCTGGTGAAAATTTGTTACCTTTTGGTAACCTCTTTCAACTAACAATTTTGTCAACATTTAACTAGAATAATAATTTTTTATATATAGTTATATGATTCTACATATTATCCTATAAAAGTTGTTATTTGTCTAAATTAAATCTTCATTGACATGTAAAAGGGTTAGTAAGAGTTTGGAGTTCACAAGCAACTAAAAAAGAAACATTTATAAGCAAATATATACAGTGAAATGATTCACATTCATATATGCCACACTTATGAAATACAAATAAGGTGAGAAAAATCTTTATATTTCAAATGTAGGAACTTTGTCCCAAGGAGTATTAGTTTTTGCCTGATAAACAACTCTTTTGAGAAAACTTTGATAAGGATCTTCCTCGCGCTTCTTAATTAGATACGCGATATTCTTTTCAACCTCATGTTTTATTTGCACGTACAATGCTTGTGAAACTTCTTTGTCGTTCAAAATCTTCTCCATTCTCTTTGTTTTTATAGGTTTTCCAAATAGATAATAAAACCGGCCAGGTATTTTTGGCAAAACCAGTGGAAAATGAGCTGGTTGGTTAGCAACCTCCCCCTCTTCAGCTTGCCTGTTACCCGAAGAAAACAAACAAAAAATGAAACTGATATATACCGTATTTTTTCTTGTGTAATCTTTAATTTGAGGGCAGTTTTTATCTAGTTACTCGTAAATGGATCATTTTGGGTTATAATCCATTTTTAATGGGTAAAATTACAAACATTAGCTAAACTGGAAACAAAATGAGCAGGTCAGATGGGTTAAATAGGTAAGTGTATAGTGTATTCAATATGTTTAAGACCTTCTAAATCATATTTTAACAAATTAATATGTTTTAAACCAAAAAGAGAATGTAAGTGGGTCGGCCCAATTCCACGCCAGATGTACCAACAATTTACTCTTATTTGTTTTGACCCATTACCCTACCCAACCCAACCAAGTAGACACTCCTAGATATATGTGAGCTGAAAATGAGAATGACCATAATTATCAGTGCAAATATAAGTGGATAATACATCTGGGTCCATATGGTTTCTTCAACTGCTTTTAACAAATAACTAGTATATTAATCCCGGGCGTTGCCCCGGGAGAGATAACGATGTGTAAAACGTATATCGTGTATAAGGGTGGTAATACATACATAATAATAAACATGCGTTGATATAACCTAACGGAATTGTGGTGGTGGTGGTGTTGATAAAATGGAAACTTGGAGTTAATACAATATACATTGGAAAATTTGTCCCAATATCACAACGGTATATGGGGGAGGTTGAGATGTAGATAACTTAACCACCTAATAGAAAGGCTGCTTCCAGGTTCTATTTAGGATAAACAAAAAGGACCCCCGGCCTTGCAAGTGATGAGAATAAAACCATTGTCCTCCATTTCTAGAGGCAAAGGTATGTGTTAACCACTTGATCCAAATATTCAAAGTTAGATGTTAGAACATTAAATATTCTTTTCTAGGTTCTCTACATCTAAAAAAAAGGTAAGCAACACTCAACACCGATTTTCACGGGTTTTTGATTCTTATACCACTACGGTGTATGGGGGAGGTTGAGATGTAGACACTCTTACCCTTACCTAAGTAGAGAGGCTGCTTACAGGTCTATATAAGATAAAAAAAAAAACTTTCGGCCTTGCAAGACATGATAATGAAATATTTGACTTTCGTCTCTAGAGGTAAGGGTGTTAACCACTTGATCTAAAAATTCAAAGGGTAAAAAGTAAAGAAACATAAAGGTTAGTGGCAAAAACCTAAAAATTCAAAAGCTTAATATAAGTTGGTGATAAAATTAATAGTAAATGTTGAAAAAACAAAAGTTTAGTGACCAAAGTTAAAATAACTAAAAGTTTACTATAGCTAACTCTACTTTAAATGTTATATATATAATATTTTTAAATACTTAAGAGATAGTTAAACATTTCACTTAATCATCTCGGCTAATCAGATGGCGTAATTTCATAACACTAAAAATAAACATTAAGAGAAATCCAGATTTACCTTAACTGAACCATTTGTTCATTAAGCTCCTCTAAATAGGTATTGACTCCAGGAATTTTCATCATATCGTCATAATCTGCGATCATCTGTAAAAAGTTTCGAATATCTAAATATCATACAGATTAAGCTACATGCATAAACAATGGGTCAATTGTTACATATTCATTTGTGCTTAATATTAGTCCACAAGTTTCCTTTAGCTTGTTAGCAGTAAAGGGTGTTCTTGACACATGATCATTGATCAATAGTTAAACAATTTAATAACTCCGTGTTATGCCAAACGTTTTTTAAGTAAAGATAGAATGGTTGAGTAGCTGCCTACAATGTCAATTACACACACCATCTACTGGTTTCTAGAGTAAAATTTTTGTATAAACGACTAATCATGACATTCTAGAAAAAGACAATGCATAAAAAGTCGAAGATAATGCTTACTTCTGATATATCATCTTCCCCAATGGATCCAAAAGGTATAATAGTTGCCCCAAATTTTGCTGCCATTCTCACAAATTCTTGTTTTTCAGGCCAAAATATCTTGTGAACTTCACCCTGAGAAGCACAAAAACACAAACAATGTGGTTATTGAGAATTTTCAATTTGCAAAATTCGAATCAAATGAATATATAAGCAAATGAAGTGACAGACCTTACGGTGGAGGGCCTCTCGTGAGCCACCAGGATAAAGCAATATGTATGAATTAGCTGAAAACAATTTGAACATATTGATTGCAGTGACAGGCAATAATCCAAATACTCTAAACCAAATGGAAAGGTGTGGTATCCCAGAGTCGTTATCAAGTGTTAGATTTTGTGGGTGACCTAGCCCACGTAGCATTCTGTGTTTATCTTTCAAAAACTGTAGATACAGTATAAAAAGATCGAGCCCCATGAGCATGTGATTACCAACAAACAATACCGGGCCATCATTTGGAATCCCGGTCAATCCACTCACTATTGTTCCATCTTCCAAAGTTGAAAGCATTACCGGACTGGTAGCAAGTTGGTACAACCTACATTACATTGTTTCAATACATCAGAAACAACACTAAGAATGTAACAGCTCACAAACCATAAACATACTTGATTATATTAAGGTTAATAACTTTTCCCAAGAAGGCCAGAAGAAAAAGGAGCAATTTGAGGTGGCAACATGGGTGGGTCAATCAGGTTAGGTAATGCCTGTGGGTCAATATGAGTTATATTTTTTTACCTTTCTGTCCAAAAATTCAACATATATATAGAAGAAACTATCAGCTATGATTGCACTAAGTTATATTATTTCAATAACAATAATAAAGGTTTTTGAATAAGATTTTAGGCGTTTTTATGGATTTTAAAATACAGCTTTAGACCCATTTCATCCTTTCAACCCGTTTGACTTGTTTCTTTTTTAAGCTGAGTTTGTAATCCTACCCGTAGAACCAATAAAGATAATGCATACTCTGAATTGACCCGTTGGTAAGTAAATGGGCCATAGTTGCCACCTCTTTGAAAATGATAAAAAAAAATAAAAAATAATAAAACGAGTCATGATTTAGTAAGTGTTTGACTACCAGTGTCCTTCAGATTCCTTTTTATACTCGGACATACTGGGAGGTATATAGTCCTTGACCAAATCATGACTTGAGGTGCGACGGTACTTCGTAGAACCTTTAATTATCGTCATTAACTTATAATCACTTTCCTGCACTATCAATACAGTTATACAAACAAGTCAACTAATATATATTTCATTGCATTCTTCCTTGGCCATTTGGAGAATAACCTCATGTGGTCATGATCATATCACCAAAAATGGTGCCATTTAAATATAAGAGTTCACTTACCAATAGGGGTTGGTGATGGTTGCCTTTTAAGATGCATATTCTGCAATTCTGTAATGATTTTGCAAGCTTTTGCGCCTCATCTTTACTAGGGAGGAGCTTATCTCTATTACTGAAATGATATGTCAGCAAATTAAGAAACCCAAATGCAGATGAAATACTTCAACATTATACAAATTCAAGTTGCAAGTAATTTTTTTTTCCGTTCAAATTTTAGACATATTGAGCAAATACTTTCCACACATGATGATCACGACATTTTGTAAACCCTAAATAGTCAAACAAGTATAATGTGACTGAGGCTGGTATTCTCTAAATCATATTTTAGTCGCATATAAAATTAATGACCGATGACAAAATGATCAAGACACATGATCAACTTAAGGAATATCTGCATTAACTGAGGAAGATAGGAACCTGGCCAACACCAATATTTCAGCCGTAATGGCATGAAGATAAGAATTAGCATATGTCGCAGCTGACTGAAATAGCTTTAATCTCCAAATAAGCATGTCTTTTGTTAATAGATCACCTATATCCTGACAAGGAATAACAACATTAGCAACAAGCATTAGTATATTATAAACTTATTAAAAGAGGCCACATACTCGTATTGCAGATAGGTAGATAGCACTTAAGGCACCATGGAATATATTAGGCAGAGCCTCGAGAAGGAAAAGTAAAGTTGGCAATCGTGACCTCTCGAAAGATGTTGCTGATATACATAAGAAAGCAGATCAAAAAAGATGGATGATTAAAATAAACAAAAGATGGCATTTATGACCCATTTATAAATAAGCCAGACAATTTGAGGTATACTTTGCCAGGCAAATGGGCAAAGTTTTAAAATTTCACTAAAAAAAGTAGATTGAACGAGTCAAACTGGTTGAAAGTCGCTGAAAGTGTATTCATATTTCATAATGCATAAAGCAGCTAAGTTGTTAATCATATTAAAGACATTAATACTTAAAGAACTTAACAAAGTATAAGGCAGAAGTGTGTATATATATAATCGGCCCAAAATGCCCAGTTTGCCACCTCTAGAATGAATGTATCTAGCAATGGAATCAGAATTTAGACAGGAGGTTAAAAAAAGGACCTGGATTTACTAGTATAATTACTAGGTCTATTGTGGGATTACGAGCAGCAACCGCAAGAGCTAAACATCCTCCAAAGGAATCTCCAACCAGATAAATAGGCTTTTTCGAAGATGCAGAATGCTCAAATCTCACACTTTCTTCAACCAACTGAATCAAATCTTCATACAACACAGGTTCATGAATTAATACACTTAAAATCATCTGCAATGGCTAAATGTTCAAAATGCTGATGAAATGTATAAATGGAAAACCTTCATCTTAATCGGCAGAGCCGCAGAGGTATATAAATGAAAGCAGATGCCAAACTAGTCCACTTTTTCATTTTGCCAAAATTAATCTTTAAGTAAAGATGTTTTGCTAATCGTCATATGAATATGAACACGTCACAGATACAGACACTGAGACATTAAAATGGAAATAAAGATGAATACCTTCAAGTGGTGTTCTATCTTGGACGGGAATATGCAAAGATCGAACTTCAAAAAATCTGCAATCAGTTAAATAGTACTAGTTTAAGCCAGCATTGCAAAATGGTCGAATTTATACCATTCAACGAAAGTAGAACACTTTTTATATACAAACGTATATCAAATTCATAATGAAACAAAAAAAAAAGAAATTTACTTTCCGAGAGCTTTCTCATGCAACATGAGTCCCAATCCAAGACCATCTAAACCTGTACACATGAACTATATTATACCACAAACATACTAACAAAATGCTTATCAAGTTAATCAAAAACCAAGTAATAAAACTCAGGTTACCCGGCAAGTACAAAAGAACCGGTGAATCATTGAACGGTCTACCACATGAAACAGGACAAAACCATCGTGGCGGTCCTCCATCAGGTTTACTGAACTCCTTGGCTAATTTATAAAAGTCTTCTTTACTTTGACTCCCATAGCCATCCTCCCACAATGCTTCTAGATATTCAAATTCTTTTTCCTTTGTCTTATTTTCGACAACTTGATGACTTAATGGTTCAGACACTATTACTTCTGGAGCCCGAGTGGATAAACTTCTAACAAGAACAGTTGGCCTAGATTTACATGTTACATTTAAGGTAAGACAATGTGGAACAAAAATATTGTTTGTAGTCAGTATCATTGTTTCTTCAAGATGATTAGTTGAATATGGTTTCGAAATGTGTATACATTATATATTGGTGCAGTATCAATACATACACTAAGAAGAAACAAAATGTAAGAATATAAAGACTTGTTAATACGATATCTTTAAGGAAGGAACTTGTGCGGCTGAATATTTTGACAGCAAAACGAAATTGTTATTGAGAAGTATATGAAATAAGATTGATAAGAATAATGAAAGACAAATATGATCAGAATATGCTTGACCGAATTATACATAACTCAACCCGAATGATTAGATGCAGAAACTTTGATATATTGATTTAAGCTTGCTTTCACTTAACTTTGATAAAATGTGGCAATAACTTAGAACATTTCTAAATGCATCAACATATTTGATTATTTTCACCTCCCCACATTGGCGCATCACCACGCTGAGATGGGGCTTCCACACTGTAATCAGTGTGGTTACGCTACCATCGCCACTCTCGTTATCGTGTTCTAATTAAGGTTTTTATGACACATAAACAACCAGTTAAAAGCTAAAGACCAGACCATATAAGTTTTGGTCAATATCTCATACTAGTACTTTTTAATATGCTTAATTGTGTTATTAACTCATGACTCAAAATTCCCAATAGCTAAGTTTATATGTTTTTATGATTTAAGTCTGATAAAACTTTGATATGAAAACAAAGTTAAATTATTTTATTCTATTATTATCATTCATTGTGCTTTGTGGCCGACTTTTCCAACCAAACAACACATCCATCCAAAGGTTAATAACAAACTCAGTGGCACTCATTCCATTTGGTGGTTGTGGGTTAAAACTTAAAAATATGTCGTCTTGTAATTATCTAGAAATTGCCTATCTTTTGGGCTTTTGGCCATTTTTCGACTGATACAACTCTGTTTATCTTTGCCATTACCCTTTGTTTATGTTTATTTCTCTTTGAGGAACTATATAAAATAACATATTATCTGTCAAAAATAATAATAATCAAATTTGTAGTGAAGTTTCATATGTAGACACAGGGCATAGGAAAAGACATAAAAGGTTATCAATGGAAAGTGCATCAATTTTACATCTTCCAACATGCATTCATTGGATTTTCATCTATTAATATTGTTACTTTGTTAGTGACACAATAGTTATAGGATATTACTTCAAACTGCATAGACGACCCGAATAGGATTATAACCTGACTCACCATGAAAATTTGCAAATCTAAAATGAATTTTAAAGGATGAATAGATGGAACAAGTCCAAAGCCGTCAAATTTCATCTCTTCGAATCTTTCATTACATTACTTTTACTTGTACGATTTGTATCAGTATTCGTAGCTAGAAGTTCACCTTAACGTTGCGTTCCTTCCATTATTCCGTCTTACCAAATGCAATTTTAACAACCAACCCACATAATGATATTTTCTTGGGTTCAAGCCCGTTTTCGGCATGTACCACTGAGTTAAAAAGAATTGTCTCAACTATTTTATGGGTGTTACTATGCTTATCCCCAAACGTTTTTTTAAATCAGTATATTTTTTTATTTTTACTTTTCAATCAGCTTCCTTTTATAGTATAACATAATAATTAATTATTTGGAAATCTTAGTTTTTATTTCATGAGTAATTATTATAAACTTTAAAATATATATTTTTTATTTCTAAAAAAATAAGGTTTTTGTAATCGTCAACGGAGGACTTATCTTGGTTTGCTTTTTGTTTTGAAAAACAACTCAAAATAAAGGTACCAATATGGTATTATTTACCCAAAAAACCAAAAACATAAATGATAAATCAATCTAGGGTTTAACAATCAAACCAAACCCCCCTCTCTATTATTTTGTGCAGATATATATTCAGTAAGAAAAAAAATGAGTGATGAAGATGAAAATGGCAGTAAAAACAATAATAATAAGAAAGGGGGTTACGAGAGCTACGTGGTGATACACAACATAGCAAAGAGACACAATGTTGGGACATTAGCTCGTAGCGCCACTGCATTCGGCGTGACGGAGCTCATTCTTGTTGGCCGCCGTGATTTCAACTCTTTTGGGAGCCATGGATCAACTTCTCATGTTCGTTTTCGCCATTTTTACTCCCTCTTTGATGCCTGTAAATTTCTCAAGGTCTCTCTCTTCACTTACTTTATGATTTTCCATTTTTCTATATATCTATATATATATATATATATATATCTATTTATACTACATTATAAAGCATCAGTTGATAACCCTAAAATGCCCCTCCATTCTATTCAAAGATTTCCAAGGATTCGGTTATAAGAATGAAAGTTATAAATGATTTAAACAGAAATCTGAGACAGGTGAAACATTACGGAAACCAGCATAAAACAAATGTTGACCTTATTGGAAAGCGATGTTTTCAGTTTGCATATTTTTTCCTGAAGCTCAATTTGAAACATTTGGAGAATTTTACAGGAAAAAGATTGTGATATATGTGGTGTGGAGATTACTGACAACGCGACTGCTGTAAATGGACACCCGTTTAAGAAAAGTACAGCTTTCCTTCTCGGTAACGAGGTATCAAAATCTTATTATTTGTATATCTGTGGTTTTTAAGTTGCTACTTGTCTTAATAGACATGAAGAAGCAAAAAGCTAGTCATTTACCAAAGTAAGTTCCCATAATATTATTTGACATGTAGGCTCTAGATTTTATTTTATTTTTGGTAATCATGGGTGTCTTACTTGCTTTGCGAGTAGACTAATCCCAAAGGCTGACTCGTTTTGCGACTTGCGAGCCTAGAGTCAGACTAGGTGAGCCTCTATGGCCACTAGGTGTTTCTTTTGGTAATCATGGATTGAGATTGTAACCGCCAGGGAGTTTCACCCTTTTGGAGACACATGCCCAACCAATGGACCATCACTCTAGTGGTTTGTAGGCTTTAGATTTTAAATCATATATATACATATTACCAAGAAGAAGTGTGTTTTACATGTTTAACCTTTTATTTTCTATAATTTTTGGGAATGGAAGGAGTACAAGACTACAATATTACTGCCAATGTTACCTGACTACCCACGTGGCTGAGTGATTTCTTTCCTTGCTTAAATTGTAATTACATTGATCTATTTTTCCACCAGAAATTATGCATACGAAGTTTCATGAAAGTTTATTTCTTGATGAAAATTTGATCTGTCTCTTGAAAATATTTCTTATTTGAAACCAACGACTGTAAGTTCCCTTTTGTTTGGATTACTGAGCATCTCATTGTTAAATACTTTCGTTAAAATCAAAGATATCATTCATAATGGGATATAAAAACGTATCAATGGAAATGTCCTTAGTATATTGTGTGCCAACCCAATAATCTTGTCAATACATTGCTTTAAAATCTGGGATCACTATTCTGATGGTCTTCACTCATTACCATTTTGCATGTTGTGTTTTCTGTGAAAATTAGGAGGCAATTCTGACAATTACGTATAAATGGGTTGATTTGGGCTATGACTATAACGGATGAATCTGATCATAATTGTAAAACCTTCTACGTCACTTTATGACCCAATGCGTTTCTAACCAATTTGACTAATAACCTGTATCCTGTTACTTAACACGGCCAACCCACTCAATCACTCAACCACCCATTTTGCTAATCTAAGTAAGATTGTTTCTGTCCTTCATCTTAAGTGTGCATATGACACTCAAAGTGTAGCTGTTATTCTATTTCAGGGGAGTGGATTATCTGCTAAAGAATGTGAAGTTTGTGACTATTTTGTTTATAT
The DNA here is from genome assembly GCA_034093135.1 of Erigeron breviscapus. NCBI lineage: Eukaryota > Viridiplantae > Streptophyta > Magnoliopsida > Asterales > Asteraceae > Erigeron > Erigeron breviscapus. Next base: position 146,261,128 of record CM067167.1, on the reverse strand, counting down.
TCCTCAATATGGTTGTGGCACTGCTTCTTTAAATGTCACTGTTGCAGCTTCCATTATTCTACATCACTTTGCAGGTAAATTTGCCTTAATAACTTCAGTTTAAGTTAAATTTGAACACAAGCTGCATTATAGCGTTGTCCGAAATTTTTACTTAGATTGCCTTTTAAGTTGCACCTTCTCATTTGTTTGCATCAACTTTAAAGGCTTTATGATTAACTTAGCATTATGAATTTCCATAGAAAAGTGGCCAATTTAAGTAAAGTGGTTTGCATTGATAAAAAGAGGTTGTGTAGAGTACTTGGTAATTGAGTCATTATGTATTGAATGTTGAATGGATGCTTTGAGTGACAGAAAGTTATCATCTCAACCCTGTGTCTGGAACAAGAATTGAAAGTTCCAAATAACAACAAAATCATCAATTATGAATTATACAAACAAACACTATGCATATAACGTAATTGTATCTACTTAATAACTGATAATATAATCATGACATTTTCAATAACTTGACCTGTAAATATATAATAGTCATATCGATAAATGAACCAAAACATACGAGGACATTCCTACAAATATTTTTAACCAAAAAGATGAACTACAACCTTAATAGCTTTAACGGGTATGCTCTTTGGTGATACCACAGTCAACATGCTTAAGCTCAAATAAATAACCAAATTAAAACATAGCTTTTAGGGTTCTAGTTATTATGTTATGGTCTGCATTATATCATGAGTGTTAATTACAAAGGTATGAGCCCCACGAATATTCTAATGATTTGATCCCGCATTTGCAATAAATAAGCGAACATACATAATTACATATCAAATCTCAGTTTTACAAATGAACTTGAAATTTAGTGCAAGTCCAACCTTAGTGTCTAATCTACTGTCATGGACTAATCATTCGTTTAAATTGCACACGTAGTCCCTAAACATGATTAACATCCTTGTCTCCGTAAGTCCCAATATTCATTCATATAAGTTTACTGAGTATCGGAGTTTGTAAGAAGATGGGTCTAGAGGCTTTGATTTCTATTGTTCTCCAGAAACAGTGACTCTGCTGCTGTTCGGACCTTCTTTTTAATTGTCTTGAGATTTTGTCAATTGATTTTGGTTCTTATTTTAGCCAATATTGTTTTAAACATTAATTTGGCATCATTAAGGGTGTTTCAGAACAAAATCTTATCTCCAAACAATTTGGAAGCCACAATTTTTGATTATTTGTATACTTGTATAAGTTCATCATTTAAGCATTTCATGAAAATAATTATATATTATTAATGTATTCACACCCTTAGATCCAAAACATCATAAATTGTTAATATTTTCACACCCTTAGATCCATAAATTATTAATCATCATAAGTTTGTAATTAAACGCCAATGCCCAGAGTTGAACCGGAACCTTTAAAAAGGCAAAGCCTCCCACCTCTCCTTGGACCACTAAACCAAGAGCTCATTGGCATGAGAAAAATTCAAAATTTTAGAGGTCTAAGGAAGCATGACATCCTGTCACGAAGAAGTTGTCATGTCTTTAAGAAATTTTTTATAAGAACCCACATAATCATCATCCTTTTTATCATCTCTTTTGAGATCTAACTTTCATCTTGGCATTATTATTTTATATATACCAGTAACCTAAATCTAGTACTCTAGTAGATTACATCCTGCATCTTTATAAAATATGAAGTTTCAACAAGAACTTGGGGATGTCAAACCGAAGTGTTTGTTTGTAAGTTATGAATTTGTGGTATATTAATGTTCAAAATCAAATGTAAATTTGAAAATAAGAGGCTATTTAAGTGTATTATTTGTGTGTCATGTCCAAATAGAATTGACCTCTCATTGTTTGACGTTGACCTGAGAGGCTGAGAGTGATACATAAATGATATCAAAGTTGTCCTTATAAACGTAAAAATCTATTGAAAATTCTTTATGTCGATCTTTAGTACATATTACCCATGTCCCAATAAAGTAGCACATGTGAGTGTGAGCAACCTTAAGGTTCCATTGTTCTCAATCATGCTGGTCTTATGTCCATCATATATGCTTGCATCTAGTTTATAAGGTCTGTAGTTACATCTTACTTTCTTACAACGTCATGCAAGTCAAACCATAAAAAAGTTACAAAGACAGAATGATTTGGGTCTAAATCTCATTGTGGCAAGTTATTAACCGCTCTGAATTAGTTGTTGCTCTTTATCTGATGGATGTTTTATTGCTTCAGTTTGGGCAGGATTTCCTGAACGAATCCGTGAAGGGAACAAGTTTGTGGTGGCAGAAAGACCCGCCCTTCAAATGGGGCGTAACTTCTGTAATGAATCAGCAGAATCTGTGACAGAAGAACGCAAGCTTAAAAGAGAAAATGATGCCATAAACGGTTTTTTTGATGAAATGGAAGAAAATGATTCTTCTAGTAATAATCTTCTTGATGCTGTTTTTGGAGATTAATTTATAGAATCTTTTTGTTTCACTTGGCTACTCTGAATGTTGAAAGTACGGGTTTTCATAGCTAACTGGGTTGGAAGTTAGAATTAGTTACAGGAACTTTATTACGTTGGTGGGGTGGAAGATAGACTTAGTGGTAGCAAATTTGTTACGTTGGTGCTTCGTGAGTTGCATCATTAGGTAAAATGTTGTTTTGTGAAACTAAGCCGGATGTCAAGGTTATTTGGTTTTTGGAATGCTTATATAGATCGTTGTACCATATTTGTGTAATTACATGATTTTTAATTGGTGGTGTTCAGGTTTTGAGATCGGAAAAGGAGAGATTGAGAGGAGGAATAGGATAAATTTTAAATTTACTAAAGGACTAGCAACAAATGGTTGCAATTTACTGTTTTGGTTCATTTATGCGAAGCTCTCTTCGTCATATTATCGAAGTAGTTATGATAATGTGAAATTGTGAAGGAAATAGTCTCTATTAATAGACAATGAATGAGCAGATAAGTATGCATACAATAACTTAAAATGCATACATGAACTATTTTTCTATCAACGGGAAGGAAAGTGATATATCCGCAGTTTTTATATCCTTACATAACATTAATACATGTTTTATAAGTACATTATTTGTGGAATATTGCTCTTCATTAGATTAAAGTATATCTATTTTACAAAATGAATCTGATATGGTGACTCCAGAGAAAATGAAATTATTATTTTATATGTATATCATCCTATAAATATAGAAAATATTGGAAAAGTTTTTATACAAGTTGGTATTGTGTTGAGTATGTCGGGACATTTAGCGGCATCAATGAATACTATTCGTTGGGTGGATCAACCGGTTAATTGCAATATTAGTGGTTTATATAATGTTTATAAAACATTATTATTAGTTCTTGCAGGGTTAGTTTAGTTTTATTTGTTACGAAGGTATCTTATGAAACTAAAAAAGGTGATAATAAAAGACTCCGTAAATAGTAATCTCGATCTACTTACTACTTAGTGAGTTAGTTTGGATATTAAAATATGAAGATATCTAATGTCAACCTTAATTTTTTTAGCAAGCAGTTAGAAAAAAATGTTTTAGCTAATTTTTTTGGCGTCAATATGCGTACATTTGGCAGTTGGCACGCACAAAGAGTATATAAAAACTTGAACTTGTGGTTTGCGGAAGGTTTTGTTTAACTCAAACTTTGTTTGGTTCTCAAAAAATTAAAAATGTAAATCATATGCTCATTAAAGTAATTTGAACTTATATAAAAGTTAACCCAAATTATGTCAAAGTAAATCATATGTTCATTATAATACGGAACAATAAACAGTTGAACTAATAACATTACACCTAAAATCAAAACAGAACAATATCACAAGTTGTTAAGCATTAAGATTGAGGTTAAGCCTATGAATTAATTAACTTTAATAGAAAATGGCATTACATTATAAATTTATATTTATATTTATACTTTATATAAAAAAGATAAATGCCACAATTATAAGCAAGATTCAGTTGACCCTCTTTAAAAGCAAGGGTCGAGTTCTTCCAAGCCGTGCGTCACGTCACATGATATTCTCAACTTTTATTTAATTAACATCTAAAAATAAATAAAAAATTATACCTATAGAACTCGAATTTTAAACATAAAAAAATAAATTATATATATCATTTTGCTTCATATCTATTAATAGTAATAGTAATCCCCACATATCCTTCTGTCCCGCCCTCTCTAAATTCTTCCCATGGAGGACAAGCCCGGATCCTCTCCGGCTGCCGGCAACACCCTCTCACCACCACAACCCGTCGTGCCACTGTCACCACCACCGGGCCTAACCCAAGAAGAATTCAACAACTTAAACTCAACCATCAAAGAATTCCATACTTACAAGCTAGTAAAACCAACAACACAATGTTCGTCTTTACTAGCACAACATATCGATGCACCAGCAGACATCGTGTGGTCTATAATTCGCCAATTCGACAAGCCACAATTGTATAAACATTTTATCAAAAGTTGTAAAGTGACAACAACAACACAAGGAGAAGGATCAACATCGTCACAAATAATGAGACAAGGTTGTACTCGTGATGTTGTTGTTATTTCTGGATTGCCAGCTGATACTAGTACGGAACGTTTAGATGTACTAGATGACTTGAGACGTGTGATGGTCTTCACTAATATAGGAGGTGAACATAGGTTAAGGAATTATCGTGCTGTCACAACCGTACATGAGGTTTCTCCAATCAAGACTATTGTTTTGGAATCTTATGTTGTTGATGTCCCTGATGGGAATACCGAGGAAGATACTAGGTTTTTTGCTGATACCGTTGTCAGGTTAAATTTGCAGAAGCTGGCCTCGGTTACCGAGGCCATTGCATCTGCTGGTAACGACCCTAACAAGGTTGCTCCCGGCCAATTTAAAAGGTGATATTTATCTTTTAAATTAACTTTGAATTATTCGATTGAAAGAAATGAGAGGATAAAGAAGTGTTGTTTTCTTTTTTTACTTTATCTAATGTCGAACATTTCTATTCTATTATTGTTGGTGGAATTACAAAAATGCACCTTGGCGGTTTAGTTGAAGTGACATTACATTATTGTCAAATGCTATGGTATGCTACATTGGGTGGGATTGTTATAGTCAAAGTTTGTTGTGTATGATGCTGTAATGTCTTCTTATATCCAATGTTTCACATTACGATTTACAAAGAATGGGTCAATTATTTCTTCTTCTCTATTTTTGCACGTATATATTGTGCCAAAGTAACCACTCATTAGTCCGTTACGAAAAAACAAGTTGCTTTTAATTAGTTAATTGCAATTATATACCGTGAGGTTGGAGAAACGAAGGAGCACATTTAAGAGTTGGCAATAAGGCATTGTAGATAACACGTACGAGGCTTAAGCGCCTATCAACACATTGAAAAAGGAATTTTTTCTTTTTTTCTTTTTTTAGATCTCGGCTATATATTATAAATAAAAAAAACATCTAGCAAAGTACTAGATAACAAACAGTGTTACAATTATAATACCTAGGAAAAAAATCAAAATAATGGATTCCTAGATACATCTTAAGGCTTAAACTGCGAATATTGCAAAAAGGATCAAAAGACTCGTACAACATACGAGAAATACCCTCACCCACAGAGGCCAAACCACTGGTTTTCACTTTGTGGTGTTTTTGGTGCAATCCCAAATAAGTCTCAAGGAACAAACACTCACAAGAAAAGAACAGGATTTTTAAAACACTCATGATCTCGCGACACACCAAGCTTCCTACACCTACTGACAGCCATAAGTGAGATAGGGCCACGATAAAATCAAACAAAAATGACAATTATCATACTCATAGACTAACCGAACCTGAAAGGGTAAGATTTTTAAAATACTTATGGATAATTTATGTTCATAAATATAAATATTGAAGTCGAGTCAAATCGGAATGAAATATCTTAAGTTCAAAAAAAAAAAAGATAAAAAAGAGAAAGCTTAGGTAAAGCATGCAGTACCTATCTTAAATAAAACATGTGTATTTTAGGGGGGATTATGTAAAATTCAGGGGGTATGTATGTTTATCAAATTCAAAGGTTTAATTTGTAACTTTTTTTAACATGGCAGTACCTAAGATAGGTAAAGTCATGCAGTACGAATCATTTTTCAAAAAAAAAACTATGTGATATTCCTTTAAACCCGTAATTGACAAGTACTTTAAAATGCTAAATACAATAGTCCCGTATCCAATCCAATCCAATAGTATATTTAAACAAATCGATTGTCATAAATAATTCTCTATTATTTTGATAACTTCAATGCTAAAACACGAGAATGGTCCCCATATGAATTTTAAATTTGCATATACTATACAATGAAATGAATGGACCTATTGGAACATACAATGATGTGGTCCATGCGTGATTCGTTTTCTACAAATAGCCGTATCTACGCCAAGCTTCTAGTTTCACACTACATCTAGAGGTTTAAATTAATACTCGTACTTATGTGCCCAAAAATATACTTATCAACATTACTCAAACAGGATAAAATATGTTTCTTTAAATCTTTTTTTCTTAAGCTAGGTTTTTTGTAAACATAATAATAATCTCTACTTTCAATATCAAGTTATCAACTATGTTTAAACAATAAAATAATCCATTAAACTCGTGATTATCCAGATAGATATAGTAATTTACATAGAAAACTCGTGCCACTCTTTTTTGTATAGCAAAACTAAGACGTTTAAAATCTACATTCATCGATCGTGGCGTCATAACATTACTATGCATGACCCGTTGGACCCTTCCAAGTAGCTCGACAGCCTCAGGTGCAAGAAATCCAAAATTATCAAATGCAAAGGGTATAAATACGTGTTGGTTGTCAAGACACGCCTTCTCGTGTTTGGTCACTTTGCATGAGGCAGCTTTTAAAGCGGCAAGACCGGCTGTGAAGCTACACCCTAAGCCCACAAGAGGAGAGACTCCTGTTACATCCACACATGCATGTTTTCCCCCAGTCCAACCAAAGACCAAAATGTCAGCAGGTCTGAGAGTAGATCTCCCTTCCAACGGGTCAGTCAAGAAATTCACTGGTGCTTCCTTCTTAACAGAAATCCCAGCCCGCCTAAAAATGTCAAAGAGAACATCCCTAACCAAATCGTGTCTGTATTTGAACCCCGGGAGCTCTTTACAGTGAAGCGCATGCTCCCCAAAGGAATCCAAACAAGCTTTCCGACAAATAGGGCATATCTCATCAATAGGAAATAAGGGGATCATGAGACGGTATTTTAGTATAGTGTGATACTCTACCGGTGACATATGTTGTCCTAACCCATCTATAGGGACAACAAGGAGATAATCTTGAGCATGTGGTGCCTGTAAACACTTAAAAATGGCTTTTTGTCTGATTGTCAAGTCAAAGTGTACCTCCATATCTTGGACAGATTTACTAAAAAGGGCACTCGCCAATACATGTTGGGCTTTAGGGAGGACGGTGTCCTTGTTAGTGAAACCGTCAACATCAAAGCTGGGAATCGTATCACGAAAACCAGCCAAGGCACAAGCATAATCAGAATCCATACCGCATATACCACTGTCTCGTAAGATGTGATCCTGTAGAACCCAAGATTGGGCCCTTGATGCCACAAATGCATAAGATGAAACCTCAACTGCCGAATATAACCCTAAACCCCCAGACCTAATAGGTAAGGAAGCCAATCTCCATTGGAGGTCCCCAAAAAAAGGACCACCACAAACCACAATGTCTGCAATAGCGCCACACAGTCCCATGTCAAATAAACGCGCTGCCTCCTCCACATGAACAGGTTGACAGGTCCTCAGGCCAAAAAAAAGTTTGGCAATACCCATACATGATCGTAGTAATAGAAGCTCACTCTGTGGGTCGCAAAGCTGTGGGAGGAGGCGCATCAAATCAACAGCATTAGCAGCTCTCTTATGAATAATACAATTAATTATTAAATGGTTTGATACAATACACTCTACGAAAAATACATCATTCACATCCGGATTTTTCTATCTAGTATCAGGCATAAACTTCTAAGGAATTACCTTACCTTAAACCATTCTAGCTAGAAATCGCCTAATGTTTAGGAAGACTTGCCTAACCTAAATCACGCCATAAGTCCTACTATTCATGGCTTGACTACGTTGGTCTTTCAACAAATGAGTTCGAATCTAAAAATATTTGGGGCTACAGAGATCCCACAGGAGAAATTCATGGTTCGTTTTCTCTTGCACAGCTAAATAAGTGGAAAGAATATTTTATCGTGGATTTAAGGATCTGGAGGACATTGGGTACCGAAAAAGAAAGTATCTTGTTACACTATGCTTTGAAGAAGCGAGGAATAGACAAAAGTGTCAAAAGTGTATTGGATCATAACGGGTCATGCAGGAGCTCAAATCAATCGAATGTCGGTTAGGACCCTATGCATTTGCGGCATGTTGCAACGGGTGTTCAACTTAATCCATGGAAAGCCATTCTTTTCACGTTTCAATGACATATCTTTTTTTTTAGTAGTAGATGTAATTTACCGTGTTTATTTCACCTATAATCGGGTAAGAGTTATTGTTCTATGTCTTAAATCGGACCGCGTATTAATCTTGTATTGGCTAGTTACTAGCATATTTCTTTATTAGTAGAATTTTAATGTTGTTCAAAAAAAACCATTCTAGAAATAATACCCAGCAAAAAGCCGTATGCAAACTCAAAGACATGATTTAAGTAAAATAAATGTTCAATATTTTAGTGTAACTAGATTAACTTGTTTGACCATTATTGTCGTGCCATCAAAGATTTTTGATAATTCGGTTAATTGTTCGTGTCTATTGAATTTCCCAATAATAAATCCATAAAATATACCATGTAAAATATAATACTGTAAGAAGTGTCTATGTTTATTTTGTGCATGAACTTTTGTCGTATATCTAAAAAAATTGGGTGTCAACTGATCTATAATTTATTAACTAATTATAAAGCTCGAAATTATCAAATTATAATTTGCTTAGGTCATACGGAGTAATTCATAATTAAAAATAAAAATTATGGACCCACACAAAAATTATTATATATATTTTATGAAATAATTTCTTACTAATGTACACTTTTTTTCTTTCTTAAATCATTAATTTACACTTTAAATATAATTATTTTTTGTAGCCTTCAACTTAAAATTTTATTTTTTTATTTTTCCAACATTTTTTTTTTTGAAAGGTGGATCATTTGCTCGCAACAGGGGATCTAGCTTACGTTGTCTTAACCGGGTCCGCGCTAGAGAGCCCCCTCACCCTCAATACCTAGTAGGAGGAGAAACTCCCAACTAAACTATCGGGATAAAACTTTGCCCCCTCTGCAGGACTCAAACCTGCTTCACTGGAGGACTTTATTGTGAAATTCCTTCAAAATGTTCTTCCCATGTCTCGAACTCGAGACGTCCAGCATATAAAGCTGGTGCTCAACCACTGAGCTATAATGAAAAGTAAATATTTAATTAGTTAAAAATCCAATAAAACTATATCTAAATGTAAAGTAATAATACAGCGGGGCAATCGCACATAAGCATTACAAGTTTTTACACATTATGTTTTTTTTTTATACATATTCAAATTTTAGAACATGTATAGTATATGTATTTAAGTTTCAATTTATAGCTGTATATATTTGGTTATCTTTTCATTAAGTAATAATAACAACAAATTTTATCGACATAACAACCATACAAGTTGTTACATCAACAAAATAAATGTCATATTAGCTGGCTCGAGTTATAAATAGTTAAGTACACGCAATAATAGAGCTTAAGAGTTTGATATATAATTTACATAATAACAAAACAAGAAAAGTTTAATACAATTTCATATAAATATCCTTGTTCAAAATATTAAATATAAATGTGAGTATCTCTCTACATAACTAAGAGAGGATAGTTTTTTGATTAGTTGGCAATTATGAGGGAATGCCATGTAGGATTTTTCATTATGTTTTAAGCATTTCTTAAAAATACTCCATAATTCTTTATCCTAATCATCATTAATTAATAATAAAAAAATTAAAAAGTAAAAAAAAAAAACAATACATGATAAACAAGTCGTGCAATATATGGTGGATATATATGTACTATTGTCTCTTAAATTTTACTTATTCCTTCCATTGTCGTTCAACAATTTTTTTTAATATTGATTTTATATTTTTCTTTATTATGGTCAATTCAATTAAGGATGTAAGTCTTGTGAAATGAAATATTGTAATGAGATTTTTTTTTTTACTCACGGTCAATCATACATCTCCTTTTGAAGAGTTAAAAGTTAAAAAAGTTTAAATTTTTTTTGACATTGGACAAACAATATATTAATTTTACAATTAATGTAATTATCTATGAATTATTACTAATTTTATAATTTCTCGTGATTATCTTAATGATGATTTTATTAAATTATATATTTTTGTTTAAGTTTGTTTTAATAATAAACTTTTGTAGTTAAAACAATTTATACTTCGTCATATGGGTTATTATTATGTTTACCAAACAACTATGATACCATTTATCAATCTTCTTTTTAATCAAACTATTATATTCTTTCTTTAAGTTTTATAGTGGATCATTAACAGTTTCTAGATGAGATATTTGAGTTTTTTTATAAGTATGCTTGAGTAGTCTTATTTTATAATGATTTCATGTATTAGTTAAATCAAATGATATTTATTCATCGTATGCTATATTGCTCGAGTAAAAGCTGTAAAATGTTTTAGTCTTTTAATCAACCAATGTTTTTTTGACTTTTATGGATGTATTAATAACTACGAGAAGGTTACCCGCGCAATGCGGCGTCAACGACGGGTGGCGCCGGTGTTGGTGACCTAGCGATGTGTTTATTAATTTAAAAAATAATTGATTTAATGGGAGTAATGTAAAAGTAATTAATTTCATTAAGGGTATTATAGGTATATTAGGCGGAGATATTTAAATTAATTAATAAAAGAGAGGGATAATTTAAGTATTTCAAAGGCTGAAAGTTAAAAGGTGATTTGCTTTATAAGGGAGTATAGATATGATCATAATATATAGATGATTAATCATCATATATTTTGTAATAATTTATGTTTACTTTACCGTACATCGTACGGGGCTTAATCTAGTTATATATAAAATGTGAGTATAAATATAAGTTAAGAAGACATGTATAGTTCAAATAAACATCACGAGCATACGGTAATGAAGTGTTATATTGCTAGATATCATGTCATATACAAACTCTGGAGCTTTTACCGTAAAAATAACCTCCCTTTTTACATGTTAGCTCACTATTCTCTATTTCTAACCATTTATGTTATCCAATTTATTATATATCCCTTAGGCCTTAACATGCGCAGAAATCTAACCAATTACGAACATTTTACTTTGCCTAGAAAAGGGCATACAAGTAATGAGAACATGAACAACATATATTCCATTATAGGCCAAAAAAATCGAAGAGCGTAAGCCCACCAGGCCAAAAAGTCAAACCCCGACCAGGCAGCATTAGCGGCGACGTCGCCGCTAATACTGCGGGCCCCCATGTCAGTAACGGCTAATCTGGCAGAATATTAGCGGGCCCCCGTCAGTAACAGAGTATTAGCGGCGACGTCGCCGCTAATGCCCCTGGTCGGGTTGACCTTTTCCTCTCGTGTTACCATGCCAAAAAAATTTGAAGGCATGGGGACATTATGCACATCATGGGAGTCACTTCCACAAATTTCGCAATCATATTGAAGGACTATTCATGATGGTCTATAAGAACAGGTTTGTGAGTGGGGAATAGGATAAATGATGAGTGGTTGGGATGGTGAGTAAAATGACCAATGAGAATGCAGTGTTTGTGTTTAGGAATAAGCATCTTCCTGATCTATTTTAATATTGCACCATTCACTTTTGTACAAAAAGTGATTATACAAAAGATACAACCACTATCTGAAATGATTGGACATAAATTGGTTGGCTGAATGGCCTTAAATGGGCCAAGTTTAAGCTAATGTTATAAGTCAAAGTCGGCTTATGAATTAATGTTTGTGTGGGCCTAATACTCTAAACTCTAAAGTACGGAGTATTTCTTTTTCCTAAAGCTAATTTAAGATAATCGACGAACCATTAGTATATCCAGGTTCTTATTTTTCACAAAAGAAAATTAACCATAGGTGAGAAAAACTCTTTTTGTTCAATATAAAACCTCATTTTTTTACAACAAAGAAAATTAATGTTTGTGTGGGCAAGATGTGTTGTAAGTAGGAAGTGTGTATCTAGTTATTGTGTTTTCTTTTGTGCTTCTTTGATTTCCTGGAAAAGTAAGAAACAAAACACCATTTCTAAGTCATCTGCAGAAGCAGAATATAGATCTTTAGCTTCTGTCACTTCTGAAGTTATTTGGATTCAAATTTTTTTGAAAGACTTAGGTTGTAATGTACCTAGTCCTGTAAATGTGTTTTGTGACAGTGATGCTGCAATTAAAATTGCAGCTAATTCAGTGTTTCATGAAAGAACAAAACACTTGGAATTTGATTTGCATTTTGTTAGAGATAAAATTTTAAAGGGTGTGATATGTACACAAAAGATAGGGTCTGCAAATCAAATTGCATATATCCTAACTAAAGCACTGGATACAAAACAACACAATTTTTTGTGTTCAAAAATGAATTTGGTAAATCTTTTCCAGGTTAAAACTAAAGGGGGGTGTTAAAATATATAGTCTTAACCTGTAAATATTATAAGTTCAGGGGCTTATTTTGTATGTTTGAGAAGTTATTTTGCAGGTTCGAAGTTTTGGACTAAAAGTGTCAAGATGAGAAGATGAGGGTGCTTTGTATCATTAGAGGAAAGATGCTCGAGTATATATAGAAGATGATGTGCAGATTAGGGTTAAGAAACCCTTATTATTTTCACACACATATATTCGATTCTCTCTTTATTTTTCTGTATCATTCGATTACTTTGATTATTTGTAAAACTATTATCATCTAGATAATAGATCCACAACAATATATAGTTGGGGTGGATTTTAGGTGTAGTTGATATTATTTTCCTGATTAAAATCAGTTTAGTTTGTGTATGAATTGAGATTCATTATATAAAAGAGATTGATTATAGATTTTATCAATCTCTGCTTTAAGCATAGCCGTATACCTACGTTATCATACATGTAAGTTCAAATATACTTTTGAACCATCTTTAAAATCTCTTAAATCTATAGTAAGTTTCCTTTACATATATTCGTTACTTGTGCCAAAATTAAAACTTATACAACCAACAATATTTGAAAACGTACATTCGTTTCGATTCTTATATTATCATAAGATCGTCTAGGCTTCACATGTACATTTAATCGGTCAACCAGTGTGTACCTTTTTTTTACTAATCTGGGCCTTAAACGTTTTCTCATTACAAATTTACGAGGGCAAGTACTCGCGCGTTGCGGCGGTAAAATAGTGAGGGTGATAGTTCATAAAGTGTGATAGGTCATAGAGTGTGATATGTTATAGGAAGTGATATGTCATAGAGTGTCATAACCAAATGCCTTAGCCGTACGGGCTCCGGTCTAGGATTTAAAAATTCATCGAAAGTATGTCGAATGACATCTCTAATGAAAGAGCATAAAATTTTAAGAACACCCATATAATTTTTATAATTTATCGATGTACGGTTTTTGAGATAAAAGATTTTGAATGAGTTAGATGAATAAAATGATTTATGGAGGAGAGAGAAAAATAAGTGGTTGAGATTTGAGGAGAGAAAAAAAAATAAGTGGTTGAGATGAATGTTGAATGTTGAAAAGTTGAAAGTTCAAAAGGCTTTATATTAGTATAGATACGAATTTTCATATATGGCCCAATCCATTGTAACCGCCTAACGAGCGAAAAAGCCCATTTATATACCCGAAAATGGCAGAAGGGTCTAAACTAACACAATCTCGCTTTTAACCTTCCAAGATAAATTGGCTCTCTCTGTTCGTCCCCAATCTCACCAAGCTCCTACCCTAAGGTATATACACACACATATATATATATATATACATATATATATATATATATATATATATATATATATATAGATTTTAATAATTATGCTCTTCTGAACCTTAGGGTTTTTTTAATTTTATTTTATTTATCTGTGTGTGCTTTTCGTTCCGAAAATTAAGGTTTGTAACTTGTTTGATTAGGTCGTTATGCATTTTTTGTATTATAAGTTCATGATTCATTTATTTTAATTTTACGTAAACCGAAATCGGATTTGTTGTGTTCTGTTTGACAATTTACATGAACACCAACTGTTTGATGAAAGTCCTTAATGTGTAGATAATGCTACTACTACTGTCCATTTGTTATGTTCTGTTCAATGAACAACTGCAAACGGTAGAAGGCGTGTCGGAACATTATCTCGTGTAACGGGTTAGAAAACGCAATGTGAAGCCACATCCTGTGCTGTTGAACGATTTTATTTTTATTTAGGAGCAATTGGTTACTGAACTTATTCTTTTTTGTTAATGTGGATCTGTTATATATGTATGTTAGCCGAAACCTGTACGAAGTTTGAACATAGAACATAGCTTGTAGCCTTGTATGTTATCGTAAAAAAGCAGTTAACTTTTTATGCCATTTTGTGCTTCGTTAAAATCCCTTGAATAAGGAATTTGCTCTTTTGTTTGTTTATTACAATGCCAAATGAACCTTGGTTATGGATGAAATAGCTTATAAATTTAAATGCATCAAAATTTCCAAAAGTCGATTTTATGAGCCCATTCTCAGCCGAGATTCGACTTGCTCTCTGCATCAAGTCTTTAAGTTGTCTGCTCTCTCATATACATTACTGTAGCTTGCATAGTTGTTCAAGGTTTCATGTTTAGGAAATTATCTAGTGGTTATAAAAATCAGGTGCACTAGCATCTTCTCAGTTCTCTCCTCAACGTTTCATGACTAATGATTAGGGTAATTTGTAGGGTTTGTACATATATCTCATCACACCATACGTATTTTGCCACTTCGGTCAGATTTTTAATGTTTTCTTGGACCACGACCTTTCTAGATCCTCGTTCATTTCAATTTATTGTAATTTTACTTCGTTTGTTGAGTTTAAATCCACTGGGAAGACTCGAAACTTAACCCTGGTTTTGTTTTTGTAAATTACTAATGCCTATCAGCTATACTCATTTTTGTAGCTTTTTCAATCAAGAAAAATGATTGTGATTTCTGTCACTCTTTAGATTTGTTTAGCCTTAATTTGCTTGAAGAATAAGAATTGATGATTCTTCATATAGGTGGTTGGATATGTTGGATTGCCGAAGATTATTTTCAACGGTTTAGTTTAGGGCGGCAATCATTCAAATCTTGTTTTTGGTTAGCTGGTGATTAGGATCGGTAATTGTTATAATTCCATAATAATAACACATGTGTTTTGACCAGAACCGAGCTCGTCCTAGTTTTATCTGGATACTTTATTATTCAGTATTCACTGTATATTTGCAAATATATCCTTACAATTTTTCTGAAAGGATGCTAATACTGAACTATACTTATTTCTTTGCAGGTAACTTCCGGAACATGGTCTACTGCTATTGAAACTAGATTGTGTGTCGTGACTATTTTACTTTGTGAATCATTCTTTTTTTACAAAATGTTGGGCTCATTGCCAATATTGCCCCTTCCAGCACCACCATCTGATGGTGATCTTGGTCCTCTGCCTGCAGCCCAAGTACAAAATGACTCCGATGATGAACTTATGCAAGTGGCTGAGGAAGATCAGAATAGGTCCAATTCTGCCCCTGCATCAATCGCTACTCACACCCGAACAATAGGAATCATCCATCCTCCCCCTGATATCAGAACCATAGTAGACAAAACCGCAAGCTTTGTGGCAAAAAATGGGCCTGAGTTTGAAAAAAGAATCATTGCTAGCAATTCTGGGAATCCCAAATTCAACTTTCTTAATGGTTCAGACCCCTATCATGCCTATTACCAGCACCGATTGTCTGAGTTCCGGTCTCAAAATCAAGCCCCCGGCCAGCAGACGACTCAGCAACCCGACACAACTGCTCCCGAGTCAACCCCCTCAGCTGCTACTACAGATGGCAATGACACAACTGAGCAGACTGATCCGTCAGCAAAGTTTAGACCTGTTCGGAAAGTTTTAGACCCCCCAGAGGCAGAGCAATTTACAATTCGGCTCCCGGAGGGTATCACAGGAGAAGAGTTGGATATAATTAAATTAACTGCACAGTTTGTGGCCAGAAATGGGAAATCGTTTTTGACTGGTTTGACTAGCAGAGAGAACAATAATCCTCAATTTCACTTTTTGAAGCCGACCCATAGTATGTTTATGTTTTTCACATCACTTGCGGATGCCTACTCGAAAGTGTTAATGCCGCCTAAAGATTTGACTGATAAGTTGAAAAAAAGTGTAACCGACATGACCACGGTTCTTGAGAGGTGCTTGCACCGGCTCGAGTGGGAACGGTCCCAGGAACAGGCGAGACAAAAAGCTGAAGATGAGATTGAACAAGAAAGACAGTTAATGTCTATGATTGATTGGCATGATTTTGTTGTTGTCGAGTCCATAGATTTTGCTGACGACGAAGATGATGATTTACCGCCTCCAATGACATTAGAAGAAGTTATAAGGAGGAGCAAGATGTCAACAATGGAGGAAGAAGAGATTGTGGAGCCTGGGAAGGAAGTAGAAATGGAAATGGATGAAGAAGAAGTGCAACTTGTTCAAGAAGGTATGCAGGCTGCAAGTCTCGATGAGAATAGTGATGATACAAAGAAAGAGTCAATGGCAATATCAGATGAGAACGAAGCACCAATGAGGATCGTTAAAAACTGGAAGAGGCCCGAGGATAGGGTCCCAGCAGAGAGAAACCCAACTAAATATGTGGTTTCACCAATCACTGGTGAATACATTCCGGTCAATGAGATGTCAGAACATATGCGAATTTCTCTTATTGACCCCAAATATAAGGAACAAAAGGAGAGAATGTTTGCAAAGATTAGGGAAACTACGCTTGCTCAGGATGATGAAATCTCTAAAAATATTGTTGGACTTGCACGGACTCGGCCTGATATATTCGGGACGACAGAGGAAGAGGTTTCTAATGCAGTTAAGGCTGAGATGGAAAAGAAGAATGATGAGCAACCGAAGCAGGTAATATGGGATGGACACACCGGTAGTATAGGATGGACTGCCAATCAAGCTATGTCCCAAAATGCAGAGGATCAAATTGATGGGGTGAATGACGGGCGGAATCTTCCGGGCCCTGCAGCTCCTCCACCTAGACCTGGTATTCCATCAATTCGGCCACTACCTCCACCTCCTGGGCTTGCATTGAATCTCCCTCGGGTGCCACCTAATGCTCAGTACACGACTGTGACTAGTGGTGGTTTTGTGCCGCCACCGCCTAGGCCGGGAATTAACCCAATGGTTACCCAGCAGCTACGTCCACAACAACCCCCAATGCAAATAAATTATGGTCAGCAAGCTTATATGATGAATCGACCACCGCAAATGGGTCAGTCTATGTCAATGAATCCACCTAGTATTCCGGTGCCACCACCGCCAGGATCTCAGTTCACACCTCTTGCACCCCGTCCCTTCATGCCCCAACATGGTATGCCTATGGCCCCTCCACCGCCTATGCCTTTAGGAATGCCACCACCACCTCCAACAGAGGAGGCTCCTCCTCCTCCACTTCCTGAAGAGCCGGAGCCAAAGAAGCAAAGACTTGACGATTCTTTACTTGTCCCAGAGGATCAGTTCTTGGCTCAACATCCGGTACACTTTTTTTTAACCTCACAGCTATAATTTTGTTTTAATATAAGAGTTGTTAGAGGTCAATTCGGGTATATATCTTTGATATGTTAAAATGGGTAAAACAGCTTATAAAGAAGTTGGTCGGTCAGAAGTCACTGTTTTTTTTTTAATAATAAACCTCTTAAATCTGTTGGTAATATTAGATTATTATTGAAGTAATGAATCATGTTGGGTGCACTAATCACTTATTAAAAGAGTATTTTTTTGGACAAAATGTCTTTTGGGTCAAACCAAATCGATGTGTTCCATTCTGACATGTTACCCTGTCCACCCGCTTACCCATTTTATCTATAAACAGGTCGATTTGGGTTGTGTTTTTATCTTAAAACACATATGGAGGCGCGCAAGTTTCTTATTATTCATTACCCTTTCATTTCAATTTTACAAATTTACCAACAGATATATTGTATCTTTTGTAATCATATTTTATGGTAGGTAATTTATAATTTTTTTTTATAATATATTGGACGAAAGGTGTTTGGTTTAACCTGACCCATTGCAAAAAATTATCCATTTGACCCGATATCCAACCCAATTTGCCACCCCAAAATTGTTATAGTAGATTCCTATTTGAAGTATCGAGTTTATTGATTGGAATTATCTTGTTTCGCTATTGCAGGGACCTGTTCGTATTACTGTGTCGGTGCCAAATGTGGATGAAGGAAATCTGAAAGGGCAGTTACTGGAAATTACTGTGCAATCCTTGTCTGAGAATGTTGGCAGTTTGAAAGAGAAGATTGCTGGAGAGATTCAGCTTCCATCAAACAAACAGAAACTAAGTGGAAAGGCTGGTTTCTTGAAGGACAATCTATCTCTTGCATACTATAACGTTGGTGGAGGTGAAATTCTTTCTCTGTCGTTAAGAGAACGTGGTGGCAGGAAGAGGTAAAGCCGTGACCAGGATCACATCTTTCAACATTCTATATTGGCAGAAGTTGATTGGAACTCTTGGCATTCCTGTGTTATCAAAATTTGTATTGCTTATTGAAAGTTGGTTGATTTCAAAGTTGAATGGCAGTCGATGTATGGTTTTTGTAGTAAGGATTATGTAGACGGTGGATTGCTGCTTTTGCTATTAGAATTGATGTACAATTTTAAATGCACGAGTTACAAATTAATGTCTCTGGATCTTTGAATTCTGATATGGAAGTAAGGCTTGGTTTTGGAAATTAGGTTTTAAACGTTGGCTTTTTTTCTTCTTTTTACCCCTTTAAAACGGTCAAATACTATTGCAACTGACAACCACAATGAAGCTTAGACCATGACCAAGTCATGAGGAGCTACCCATACTAGTGAAACAAAAGACACGGAATTAAACCTAGGCTTTACGAGATACATCCCAATTATTTGTCAAATTTATGTGCTTTGGCAGTCTAATTTTTGTACTCATGTTCTCTTGCAGTGTCTTGTAATTTCCTTCAAAGTCAGCATTTTTTACTTTTTGCTTTTGCGATTGAATTCTTGAAAAAAGCTAACATCCTTAAGAAAGTCTACTGTCTTCTACTGCGTATCTTACATGATACTAGCAGACTTATGGAACATGTTTTAGTTTTTTCAACATAAGATGCTTTTCATTAGAAAGCCATCACCCTTTGAAAGGGTTATTTATCTTGCTATTGTATTTTTAAGACAATCATGGTTTTTGTAAAACATGAACGCCAAGTTTATTCTTTGTAGTTGACTATAAATAGAGAAGAAACAGTCAGAAGGAGATTGAATAAACCTGTTGATTCATATACGCTTTAGTTTTTGTTTCATTTTAGTTTGCCGCCATGTTTGCATAACTATTACGAAGAATCTGAAACTTATGCAACAATCATTCAGTATTCATAATTCTTATTAACAAAACATCGATCAAGTTGTCCTTGTTGAATTGACGCAGTTACTGGTAATGATACTGGTCAAATCTCTAATCAAGACTAAAACTTTCAGAAGAAAACATACGGAGAACAATATAATGAATGCACATGAACATATTATTACAACCCAATTCCGCTATAATGAACTTGGTTTATGGACATCAAACATAATGGTGTTTGCAGACAAGTAGATAGCAACCAAAGCTGAATCCTCAATAAGATAGAACATGTTCAAGAAATAAGCATAGCGTATTTATTACTAAAACATACATTAAACTTACATATGCAAAAAAAAAACAAAAAAAACTATGAATATATCCACTTCCTAGTGACTATGATACAACAAATCTACCTTACATAACTTGGCTTATGAAATTGCCATTAGAATTATTTGAACTCATTCTAATTCTGACTCCTGGAGACTTTGATTTCCACCAATTAAAACTGCAATGCTAATATTTTTCTGCTATGATCTTGCTTAACCCCTCCATCTTGGACTTGACATAGAGAAAAACCCTGGAGATGGAAAGCCCATTCCAGGAGAAGGTGGAGGTTGAGGCCCTGGACCCCATATGCCCGGTTGACCCATTGGTGAAAACGAAAAACTTGGTGTCAAGGGTGGAAATTGTTGATACCCTGGTGAAGGTAACGGGTAAGATGCTATAGGTGACAATAGGTTCATGTAGCCAGAAGGTGAAGGCATAACAAACGGTGAAGTAGGTGATGGTAGAACAAACGGGCTGTTTATTCTTGGAGAAGGGAGCGTTGGCGGTTGTGGCATTGATACAGCTATTCTTGGTGATGGGAAAGGAGGCCCATAACTGGGAGGTCGTTGCTGATACTGATACTGCGAATGAGCTTGTGGGTGTCCTTGATTTGGGTCGATAATGGAATTCTGAAGGTAACGCATATAGGCAGAAATAGGAGACTCAGCTGTCGTTCCACCAGTCATGGGTGGCGGTTGTTGACCATATTGTGCAGGTCTAGGCATATTATTATTACCAGTAAAAGGAACACCTCCCTTTGGGGGCATATATTGCTGAGGCGGGCGAACTGGCATTTGTGGTCTAATAACATTTATAGGTGCTAATGGGGGTGGACGGATTTTTTGTAGTCGCATACTAGAGGAGTTGTGGTTAGGCTGGTTCGCAAGCGGTCTAGGAAGTCGTGGTTCTTGAGAATGGTGTGAAGGGGAACCAGTTAATTGTTGAACAACATTTCTAAAATCATTCTTGTTGATGTTATACACTTGTGGTATAGGTGGTTGTCTAGTTGTAGCGAAATTCGGTTGATGTGGTGGGCTTTTTCTTATATTTTTTCCGATTTTGTTTACGCCTAATCGATCATCATTTTTGTTACCAAAATAACCAGAATTGTTCATTTCATATCATTCACAACTTCACAGCATAATATAGATTAAACTCTAAGGCCAAGTCTTTAAATATGTAATGGATCAAAAGTTCGAAAATGAATACAAATTAAAAGAGAAATAAGAGTTGACTTACAAGAATGAAAACCAAAAGTGGTGTTGGAAAAGAAGAAGTTGCACCAAGAAAGGAAGAGAGATGATTATAATCATGTGGAAAGGGTGAAAAGATGGATTTTAAGATAAACAAAGATTGAAACAAACGAATTTGTTAGGTGAAATAATGGTGTTGTTTCCAGAGAAAAAGAGAAGAAAGTCAAAGTCAAATATGAGGTGTGTTTTGACAGAAACAAGTGTGACCTGATATGACACACTACATATGGTTGTAAGTTGCCCCAATCATAAGTTCATAACACATGCTGAATATATAATATGAGTTTCACACTTCAGTCGATTAGAATATACCATTTTCCTTAAAATAAAAATTTCAGCTGTACCTAATATACCATCTGAAATGTAAGAATCAGACTAATAATTACTCCCTTCCTCCCATTAAAAATGTCTAGTTTTGAATTTTCAAAGTCATTTTTTAACAACTTTGACCAAAAATATTTTTATTTTTATTGCATAATACTTGATGAAAGTTATATGATAGATCGAGGTTTAGATGTGTTTTCATTGGGTATAACTTTCGCCAAGTATTATATAATACAATAAAAAATATTTAAGGTCAAACTTACAAAAAATAAACTTTGAATATTCAAAACTGGATACATATAATAGGACGGAGGGAGTACTTAATTAGTGATTGTCTTGTTGTTTTTCCAAAAAAAATTAGTGAATGAGATTTAGTAACAAAAATGTCCCAGAGTATTGTTTAGCACTCATTAAATGAGCTATGAGTTTCTTAAAAAAATAAATGAATAATTATTGATTATTAATGGTCATTAAATCAAGTTGATTCTTATAAAAAATTATTTTAAGAAATGCTACACTTATAAATAAATGTTTACAAACATATGTGACATCAATATAAACCACTAGATTTATTTTAATTTTCTCTTTCTTCATTCACTCTCCTTGTTTTATTGGTCTATCTATGTTTGTAAACATTTATTTGTAAGTGTAGCATTTCTTTTTCTAAGTTTAAAAAACCGGACTTCATTAAATGCGCCAGGGGCATTCGTTAATGAGTTAATAACTTGATTGCATGAGAGAATAATGAAGTATAATCTACTAATTATCTTCCTCAATTTCATTTTTTGATTTTATCAATCAAATGTCATGATTGAGTTGTTAAATTTTTTTAGCGATATGTACATGGAAATGTAATGAACTATACACGAATGTTTATGTTGTGTATCCCGGACTAAATCAACACATCACGACTTGAATTTTACAACAAGCCAAAGTTGATCCTTCCATCAAATTGTTGTCCATCATACCCCATTGGATTGAGGTTTGACATCGCATCTGAACAAAAAAAATGTATACACCAATACGACCAGAAACGTCCACTAGTAACCTAACTCTGATTCCACTTGTTCGGATAAAATAGTCAGAATTCACCACAAACACAACCGAAAAAGATAAAACCATTAAAGAGATACGAACACAAGAACTTAACATGAAAAAGTGCAAGACAAAAAAAGAACCACAGATCTCAAAAGTGTAAAGATTTCGAATAAAGATCCTCTAAAGTTTAAATAACTTTATAGGTGAACTCTAAAGTTTAAGTAACTTTATAGGTGAATATAAAGGAATCTTGATCATTAGATTAAAATGTTAAGATTTAAAGTAAACTTTAAAGGATCCCAATCCAAATATTTCACTATATAAAAAGTTGTTACAATCATATAGACTAATTTGTTTAGCCTACAACTTCAAACCAACAATTTGAATCAACAAATCTTACACAATCAAATTTAGACTTAGGCTTATCTTCTTTACAAACGAAAACGCTCCTCTGTCTCACGAAGACCCTGTCGACTTCCTCTAATATTGTTATGACTCATTGACCCTTATAAGCACAGTTGTTGTGACTTGTTGATCTCACAAATTACCTTGTATCTCATTATCCACACAAAAAAACACCCTTTTATATATCTAGTTTATATACAACACCCTTCATATATGCATCAAACTTTCTTAATACATTTTAACAAACTTCGTGAATATTCTTTTTATAAGCTTGCTAAATACACTTTATTAAGTCAATTCCATCCCTAGGAGGGAAATTTGAAAAGTCAAAGATTTCTGAAAAATCAAAGAATTTGAATTATTTATATCCATAGATAAATAGTAACCGCCGTTTCATGATCCCATTCCCATAAATTAATATATATATATATATATATATATATATATATATATATATATATATTATATATATATATATATATATATATATATATATATATATATATATATATATATATATATATATATATATATATATATATATATATATATATATATATATATATATATATATATATATATATATATATATATATATATATATATATATATATATATATATATATATATATATATATATATATATATATATATATATATATATATATATATATATATATATATATATATATATATATATATATATATATATATATATATATATATATATATATTATATATATATATATATATATATATATATATATATATATATATATATATATATATATATATATATATATATATATATATATATATATATATATATATATATATATATATATATATAATATATATATATATATATATATATATATATATATATATATATATATATATATATATATATATATATATTATATATATATATATATATATATATATATACATTTTGGTAAATAAATCAAACTTTTGTGAAGCTTGGGTCAGCTTGGGTTCTGGGTCAGCTTGGGTTCTGGGTTAGCTTGGGTTCTGATCAGCTTGGTTGGGTCAGCTTGGTCAGCCTGGGTTATGGGTCAGCTTGGTCAGCCTGGGTTCTGGGTCAGCTTGGGTTCTGGGTCAGCTTGGGTTCTGGGTCAGCTTGGGTTCTGGGTCAGCTTGGGTTCTGATCAGCTTGGTTGGTCAGCTTGGTTGGGTCAGCTTGGTCAGCCTGGTTCTGGGTCAGCTTGGTCAGCATGGGTTCTGGGTCAGCTTGGGTTCTGGGTCAGCTTGGGTTCTGGGCCAGCTTGCTTGGTCAGCTTGGGTTATACATTTGTGTAGATTGTGTCAAGCTGACCCAAGCTACCAAGCTGACCCAACTGACCCAAGCTGACCCCAAGCTGACCCAACCTGACCCAGACCCCAAGCTGACCCCAAGCTGACCGAACCTGACCCAGACCCCAAGCTGACCCAACCTGACCCAGACCCCAAGCTGACCTAACTGACCCAACTGACCCAAGCTGACCCAAGCTGACCCAACCTGACCCAGCCCAAGCTGACCCCAAGCTGACCCAAAACCCATAATCTACATTTGTGTAGATTATGTGTAAATTGTGTCAAGCTGACCCAAACCCCAAGCTGACCCAACCTGACCCAAGCTGACCCAACCCAGACCCCAAGCTGACCCAAAACCCATAATCTACATTTGTGTAGATTAATTTACATTTGTGTAGATTATGTGTAGATTGTGTCAAGCTGACCCAACCCAAGCTAACCAAGCTGACCCAACCTGACCCAGACCCCAAGCTGACCCAACCCAACCCCAAGCTGACCCAACGCTGACCCCAAGCTGACCCAAAACCCATAATCTACATTTGTGTAGATTAATTTACATTTGTGTAGATTATGTGTAGATTGTGTCAAGCTGACCCAACCCAAGCTAACCAAGCTGACCCAACCTGACCCAAGCTGACCCAACCTGACCCAGACCCCAAGCTGACCCAACCCAACCCCAAGCTGACCCAACCTGACCCCAAGCTGACCCAAAACCCATAATCTACATTTGTGTAGATTAATTTACATTTGTGTAGATTATGTGTAGATTGTGTCAAGCTGACCCAACCCAAGCTAACCAAGCTGACCCAAGCTGACCCAACCTGACCCAGACCCCAAGCTGACCCAACCCAACCCCAAGCTGACCCAAGCTGACCCAACCTGACCCCAAGCTGACCCAAAACCCATAATATACATTTGTGTAGATTGTGTCAAGCTGACCCAACCCAAGCTAACCAAGCTGACCCAACCTGACCCATCCCCAAGCTGACCCAAGCTGACCCAACCACCAAGCTGACCCAACCAAGCTGACCCAACTGACCCAAGCTGACCCAACCCCAAGCTAACCCAAGCTGACCCAACCTGACCCTGACCCCAACCTAACCCCCCAAGCTGACCCAATCTGACCCAACCCCAAGCTAACCCAACCTGACCCAACCTGACCCAACCTAACCCCAAGCTGACCCAATCTGACCCAGACCCCAAGCTGACCAAACTGATCATGCTGACCAACCAAGCTGATCAGAACCCAAGCTGACCCAGAACCCAGGCTGACCAAGCTGACCAAGCTGACCCAGAACCCAGGCTGACCAAGCTGACCCAACCAAGCTGACCAAGCTGACCAACCAAGCTGATCAGAACCCAAGCTGACCCAGAACCCAAGCTGACCCAGAACCCAGGCTGACCAAGCTTCAGAAAAGTTTGATTTATTTACCAAAATGCCACCGCGCATTTTTTTCCATTTTGACACATGTCGCGTTCTAATTGGCTCATAGGACCTTCTCTCCCTTCTCTCCTTAAGACACCTTCTTCCAGGATCTCTACCCTATATATATATATATATATAGCGGTTTTGCGAACTAATTAGCTTAGTTAGGGTTTCAATAATGGCGAAACTTGGGGTCGACATGGAGGAACTGGTACTATCAAGACTGAACGTCAAGGAAGTCACCAAATACAAGACTGTCTGTAAGTCTTGGGAATCTTTAATCTCTAGCCCTAGTTTTATTAAATCCCATCTCAACCGTTGGACCGAATATGATCGCAACCTTAAAGGCTTTGGACATAGACGGATCATTATGTCTCGTTCTCGTCATGACCCACGTACTACTATTGACCCCCCTCAGTGTGATACGGGTCTTATTTGTCGTCTTATCGGTGGTTCCAATGGTGTAGTTTGTTGCTTTTCTCTTAATTCTCAACTTGTAGTAATGAACCCTATTATTAGAGAGGTGAGAGTTACCCCAAATCCCGATAATATACCCGACTTTCAAAAGGTTTCGTTATGTTGGGGTTTCGGTTATGATTCAGTTACAGATGATTACAAGGTTGTGTTAGGTGCAGTTAATGAATCGGATAATGCAACAACAATTAGTTTTCAAGTGTTAAGTTTGAAAACGAATGTTTGGAAAATGATTGGCGATGTGAATTGTAGCCTTATTAATAGTAGATATGGCGTGTTATGTAATGGGGCGCTTCATTGGTTTATGAATGATGAAAAAAAGAAAAAAAAGGTGATTTTTTCTTTTGATTTGTCTAGTGAAGATTGGAAGGAAATTCCTCAACCCGGTGATACAAGGGAGTATCGTGAACATGCTTGTTATTTGGGGATTATGAAAGAATGTTTATGTATATATAGCCGAAAACCTGGGTTTCCGTATCATTTATGGGTAATGAATAACTATAATGTACAGCAGTCTTGGGTGAGTGTGAAAACTACTTGGGACATGGATGTTGAAGCTGGAATCTTTCTCAAACAGCTAAAGACTTATTTTCCGCACCAACGGTCATTGGTTCATTGTATGGGACACTATAAGACTTACGACTTCTTAAGTGTCCCCATATATGTGTTTAGTCTTGTATCGCCACATTTTAATAGCAGACCAAAGAGAAAGAGGCAGCAGGCAAAGAACGGCATCAGGAGGAGTCGTAAGGTGTGATCTAGTAGTACTCATTCAGTGTATCTCATGATCCTTATATATTATTGGAGATGATACCTGCACAACAACTTTTGATCATTAATGCAATTGTATGTTTAACACAATGTTATGTACAATGTGTTATATGGGTATATGTACTTGTTGTGTATGATCAAAAGTTGTTGTGTACGTATCACCTCATTATATAGAATTATACGTGTCTTGTGATTTCTTTTTAATGTTTGATTAATATGATTCCTACTAACTATAATCAATCTGCTCTGGCATTAATTAGTAGGGCTAATTACTTCGAAAGTCATCCAACTTGTCACAAATACCTTTTCCGGGGTCCCAACAAAAAAAAGTTTTAATGTGGGGTAAAAACCCGGCTAAAAAACGTATTAAGGGGTTTTTTGTAAGTTGCAGGTAACAATTTAATTTTCAAATACCCCACATTAAAACTTTTTTTTGTTGGGACCCCGAAAAAGGTATTACTTTTTTTTGTTGGGACCCCGGAAAAGGTATTTGTGACAAGTTGGATGACTTTCCAAGTAATTAGCCCTTATAGGGCACGTGAATTTATGAGGACGTGGCAGGTGATTTGGCAGATAACCGGGTAAAAAGCAATGTTATCCGGTAAAACCCCTTAATACGTTTTTTAGCCGGGTTTTTACCCCACATTAAAACTTTTTTTTGTTGGGACCCCGGAAAAGGTATTTGTGACAAGTTGGATGACTTTCCAAGTAATTAGCCCTAATTATATTACTTAGATTGGCATTACTAGAAGTAATGTGAAAGTGTGAAACAACTATTTCACAGTTTGAAAGTCATGTTTTGTTGTTTAACATTATTATTAATCCATATACATGGCAGTTTTGTAAAATTTAGTCGTTCAATCAGACTCCGATCTTGTGGATGCCTGTTTTATGTTGGTACTGTTAGGATTTATGCACATAAACCATATAACAAACACGAGTACGCAGCGGAAAGAAACGTATATGCGATACTATTAATTAACATAGTAGGAATCATATATGTACCTTTTAGCGTAAGCTTCCAATAATATTAATAATAATATGATTATTATTATTTAGGGTTTAAAGTAAAACCCTCTACGATCGCACACTTGACACCCCTATGATGTATGCTAGTACCCGATCACGAACTCACAAACCCGTTGTGTATCTACCCTAAAAGTCGAACCCCAAAACCGAACCCCTTGGGTTTTTCCTTGCTTGGCCGATCGAACAAAAGAAGGGAGAGAAAGAGAGATTGTTAGGGTTTTCAAATCACTTGACTTGAATGAATGAATAAACCCTTAACCTTTGATCTCTATTTATAGGGATTAATTAGAAGGGTTTTCTAACTTGGTGACCAAGTTAGATGAGGATTAGGAAACCCCATAAGGAATTTCGGCCCCCCCTTTATTGTACAATTAGGAAACTTCTAATTTACATTTTAATCCATCTCTTTTAATTAATAAACATTTATATAACTATTAACTTATGTTTATTAATCATTTCGTGATCATATTAATTAATATATTACTTTAACATACTAATTAATAGCATAGAGTTTACGTGTCATTTTGTGTGACCCCGTAGGCTTAAATGATTTCCGGACATGCGTTTATTTAACGTGATCACATTCCAACAGCTCCCACTTGAGCATGTTATATAAAGGCAATAACATTGGTTAGCGTCTAGCAACACGCCAATGCTCCCGGAAATATTTAAGTATAGTTTCTTAAAGTATCATTTGAAATGATTTAGTCTTTATTATCCCTTTGTTTCAGATACCTTGTTAATTATGGATATGGATCAAAGTCATTCCATAATTTAACGATTCTGTTTCTCATTTCTACAACTAATTAAGATTACCAAATTAATCGAGACAACTTCTGGAGTTCATTTGGGTATGCGTATACAAACATCTTAATTAATTAATGAGGGCGCCAAATGGTATCATTCTTCAGTTGCAAATTGAAGGAACAAATCCTATTTTGACTACACGTGTTAGTCATGTCGTTTCACTACATTTCTGAAAATAGCCCTTTGTTACTACCTTATTCAGGATAGTTAGAACTATATCAAGAAAATGCAATCCACACATGCATAACCTGCTTGTATCTCAAGTCTAAGGATAAATAAAGCAACCATTTCACGAATTTCACTTAATGACGACGATCCATAAAGTGATGATTCGTTAAGTGGGGTAGTCCAATATGCATCTCTATGGATATCATGTGAGTTTGGTAAGACCATCTTCAAATATTCCCAAAAATATTACCAATCACTCAGATTTGTCTTAGTTTAACTATATTCCCATATAGTTAATTGACAATGGACGTTTAGAATATTTAAAAATATTCATGGATTAAACATGCAAATATAGGATACAATCATTATTGAAATGAAAACAAACATACCCAAGTACTTTAATTCATTTATAAAAATTATAATTGTTCAACATCCCTTATCCAAATACCAATCACAGATTTACATGATATAACCAACTAATTTAAGTCCTATGCCCTCGGCATGCTTATTGAGCTTTCCTTTTGACAAAGCCTTTGTAAAAGGATCAACTAAGTTACAATCTGTGTGAACTTTGAGTAAATTGATTTCACCTAATTCGATTTGCTCACGAACATAGTGATATCTTCTCTGGTAATGTCTGGCACCTTTCTGAACTCCGGGTTCGTTGGCAATGACAATAGCTCCCGTATTATCATAGTACATATCCAAAGGTGTGTTATTTGAGGGCATCACGTCAAGCCCAGAAATAAACTTTCTGATCCAGACAACTTCCATGGCGGCATCTGCGGCAGCAATATACTCAGACTCTGTAGCAGACATAGCAACTGTAGATTGTTTCTTGCTCTTCCAATCCACTGCGCCTCCATTTAGAACGAAGACATATCCCGACTGAGATTTTGTATCATCTTTATCAGTCTGAAATCCAGCATCACAGTATCCAGTTACTTTGAGTTCTGCATCGGGATTTCCTCCATACACCAAGAATAAATCTTTAGTAGCACGCATGTACTTAAGAATATTCTTCACAGCAGTCCAGTGATCCTCACCCGGATTCTGTTGATATGATACCGGCTAACGATATTTTGCGCAAACGCAATGTCAGGTCTAGTGCATCTTACCGCATACATAATAGATCCCACAGCCGAAGCATAAGGAATTCTTTGCATACGCTCCACCTCCTCAGGTGTAGAAGCACCGTTCTTGCTAGATAAATTAAGTCCTTCTTGCATAGGTACGAAACCACGCTTAGAATTCTCCATCTTGAATCGCTTCAAGATCTTATCAATATAAGCACTTTGACTTAATCCAATCAACCGTTTACTTCTATCTCTATAGATCTTGATTCCAAGAATGAATGCTACTTCACCCAAGTCTTTCATAGCAAAACACTTTCCAAGATGGGATTTTACATCTTGCAACATTGGAATGTGATTTCCTATTATCAATATGTCATCAACATACAAGACAAGGAAAGTAACATTACTCCCACTAGCTTTGCGATATACACATGGCTCATCAGGATTTTGAGCAAAACCAAACTTTTTGATCTCCTCATCAAACCTTTTATTCCAACTTTTTGATGCTTGCTTTAGTCCATAAATGGACCTTTGAAGCTTGCACACTTTGTTGGGATATTTTAGATCGACAAAACCTTCTGGTTGAACCATATAAACTTCCTCGTCTAGAAAACCATTCAAGAAAGCGGTTTTGACATCCATTTTGCCATATCTCATAGTCATAGTACGCTGCTATGGCTAAGATGATCCTAATAGCTCTAATGTCCGCTACGGGAGAGAAGGTTTCCTCATAGTCAACTCCGTAAAGCTGAGTATAGCCTTTTGCCACAAGACGAGCTTTTAGGTGTGTACATTTCCATCCATGTCGGTCTTGTTCTTGAAGATCAATTTACACCCAACGGTTCTACCATTAGGTGGAAGATCAACCAAGCTCCAAACTTGATTATCTTTCATGGATTTCATTTCCACATTCGCAGCTTCAAGCCTTTTGTCAGATTCTGGATCTGATAATGCAGCTTTGAATTTAGGAGGTTCATTTAAGTCTCCTAATACGTGTTCTTCAGATTCAATATTAAGATTCAATCTTTGACGAGCACGTATTGTCCTTGAGGACCTACGAATTGGAATCGCATTATCTTCAACTTGAGGTTCATGAGATTCATCTCTTTGAACATTCCCCCCCCCCCCAAGTTGATGATTGCTAGTATTTTCAGAAGTTGACACATCTTCTTCTTGAGTCTCATCAAGCTCGACAATCCTCCCACTGTTTTCTTGAGATATGAGATTCTTTTCAAAGAACTCAACATATTGAGATACTTTAACAGTGTTGTCGGTAGGAAAGTAGAAGTAGTAACCCATCGTTTCCTTTGGGTATCCTACAAAGATGCACTTAACAGATCTAGGTTCAAGTTTGTCAGGCGTATCTCGTTTCACAAGTGCCTCACAACCCCAGACCTTTAAGTAAGACAAGATAGGAACACTCCCATGCCACAATTCATGCGGTGTCTTGTCAACCTTCTTGGTTGGAACCATATTGAGAATGCGTACCTCAGTCTCTAGAGCATAATCCCAAAACGAAAAAGGTAGAGTCGTAAGATTCATCATTGATCTCACCATGTCTAGCAAGGTTCGATTTCTCCTCTCAGATACACCATTATGCTATGGAGTATATGGAGGAGTAAGCTGTTGAATAATTCTACAAGCTTTTAGATAATCCTTAAACTCTTAGCTTAAGTATTCTCCACCTCGATTCGAACGAAGAATCCTGATGGTTTTACCGAGTTGATTCTCTACTTCATTTTTAAACTCTTTGAATGTTTCGAAGACTTCATGTTTATGTTTAAGCAAGTAAACATAACCATAACGACTGAAATCATCCGTAAAAGTGATGAAGTAGCTAGCACCTTTCCTTGACACATGTCTAAATGGGCCACATACATCGGTATGTATTAGTCCAAGTAGCTCTTTAACCCTCTCCGGTTTATGCGGAAAAGGTTTTCTTGTCATCTTGCCGGAAATACAAGACACACATTTGTCAAATGATTCATCATTTGATTGTAAGATCCCTTCACGTTGAAGCCTTTCAATGCGTTTCTTGCCAACATGAGCAAGACGACAATGCCAAAGATAAGTCGAGTCCAAATTGGGCTTGACTCGTTTGCTAACACTATACATTGAATTATCATTTGAATCACAACCATGCATATCAATTTCATAAATACCATCACAAGCAATAGCATTAAAATAATGAACATTATTTCGAGAAACTGAAATACCATAATCATTAAAAACATTAATGAATCCGCTGTTTTTCAACAAAGAAACTGAAATTACACCTCTAGTAATAAATGGTGCATAATGACAATTGTCTAAAACAATAACTAAACCAGTAGGTAAAACTAAATGATAGTCTCCTATTTCTTCTACAGCTGCCGGTAGACCATTGCCCATGAACAGTTGTAAAGATCCTGGCTTCAGTTTCTTTCTCCTTCTAAGCCCCTGTAAAGAATTACAGATATGAGTTCCACACCCGGTGTCATAAACCCACGAATTACGCTTAGAAAAGGAATATAATTCAATTGTGAAGATACCTGAAGTATTGACCGAACCAGTTTGCTTCTTCTTCGCATTCAACTCAGCTAGATACTTAGGACAATTCCTCTTCCAGTGTCCCACTTCAGCACAGTGGTAATAAGTTTGGTCTTTAGCCGGATGTTCCTTTTTCGCCGGAGGGGTCTTTTTAGGTTTCAGGATAATAGCAACTTGCTTTCCCTTACCATCGTTCTTGCCCTTAGCTCTCGGTTGTTTCCCTTTCTGGATCCTTCCCCCCTTGATCGTAAGAACTTGGGGTGTAGCAGTTTTCTTTGGAAGCTTTTTCTCATACTCAATCAACATGGCATGAAGTTCAGCTATGGTTTTACTCATGCTATGCATATTGTAATTGCGCACAAACTCCTCAAAGTCCTTTGAAAGAGACTTAAGAATCATGCCAATAGCAATAGGCAGATGCTAAGCATAGTTCAACCTTTCCAATTGCTCAAAGTACCTCTTCATCGTGAGTACATGAGGGCTCACCGGTGTTCCTTGCTCGTGTTTCAACAAGTTCAAACAATTCCACTCCAGCTTGTTTTTCATAGATAGACTTGAGTTCATTGATCATATCATACGGATTATAAGTCTCGAATTGCTTTTGAAGTTCGGGAACCATGCTCTCGAGCATCAAACAAGCAACCTCATTATGTCTATCATACAGAGCATTGTATTCCGCCAACGCTGCAGTCGTAGCATTGGCACCCGGAACAGCGGGCAACTGCGTTTCAAGGACATCCAATTTCTTCTCGGCTCTTAGAACAATTCTCAGCTGACGAAACCAGTCAATGCAGTTGGTTCCAGAAAGTTTTTCTCTTTCTAGCATTGACCTAAAAGCCGATTGGTGTATGTTTTGAGAAGGATTTCTTGTTGCCATCTACAAAACAGACAAAAGTTCAATTATCGGTATTTTCGATAATAATCCTTAAGAAATATAATTTACCCATGTTAAATTTATTTAACAATTAATTTCATTAAGGCTAGGATCCAATTGACATACAATCATTTCATCAGTTGATCTGCTAGAAATGACGTACTCAAAAGGTAAGTGACGATCAATAATTGCATTACAAGTGCAATTCCTAGATTTATGGGACTTACAACAACATTTTAATGGGGTATTAAGTGTTTTGTAAACATGTTTTGTCCCATCTTATGCCACGGGTTAAGGTCTCACCTCTTAACTCGCTTTAAGTCACCCAATTAAGAACATGTAAATAGTCTACCACCGGTCTCACGATGAGTAGTAATTTACCTTGTTAGATACAATTCACCTACGGTCTCACGTAGAGCAAAAAGCACTTGCAAGTGTTCTTAGCAAAGTGGGTGGCAAAGACTTAACTTTGAATGGGTAATGCATTTGATGTAAATCAAAAGTTTTATGTATGAAGACTCATGCAAATGTTCATAACATAATGTTTAATAAAATCATTTTTATAGTCTTAGCAACACAAAAGAGCTCGGTAGCTTCATTCGAACGCACAAAGAAGCGCAAGAGCAAAGGTTTGCGATAGACGCAATTAAAAACCCGCTCTTTTAGGAGGCTAGCGCACTCTGACTTATACCTCTCTTAGAGTTTGTTCAAATGGGTGAGCCGGTGTATCTCTTGGTTGTAAAACTCCAATTTTATTAAAACAAAATCATATTTCAATAATTCTTAGTCAAGTTTATTCTTTTCCAATAAAACAATTTTGCATCACCATTTATACCACAATAAAAGAAGCAAAATAATAAACTTACTAACTATTAACTAATTAATCATGCAACGAGTTAAGGTGGGACACCTAAACATGGTCACTATGGTTAATGTATATGTCTAAGTCGGCTCCCCCTTCAAAGAAGAGGACCACATACATCAAGTTACCTTGATTGCGTAAGCCTTTAAACAAACAATTAGCAAGTAGCATCCACTGGACTCCTGCTCTTCTTTTCAATCACCTCAGCAGTACCAAACTCTCGACTAGAGCCTAACCCTGATTGATTGTCTACCCCAACCTTGACCTCTGCAACGGTTGCTTGTAGTGATGGCTCATTTGATCCCTTTTCTTTTGGATCAAGTAGATCAAGTATTGCATCAAGATATGAACACTTGTCTTGAGCTGAGGAGTCTGACGGATTATCAAACATGCTCCCATACTCATCAAAATTGAAGTACGCAGCAACGTCATCGTCCAGGAGTTCACTTCCAACTTCTTCCTCAATAGTTGGTCTGACCCGAATGCCGACTCCTTCTCCTCCAGTCGGTTGTTCCTGGATACCAGCCACTTCTTCTACGACCGATTGATCAGATGAAGGAGCATTTGATGTGTCAGCAACTTATCCGGATTGACCTTGCTGACTCTGCTCCCCCTGAGCTGCATTAATGTTTGAGGTCGAAAATCTCTGAATCTCTCCTGCTGTCTAGAACCACTCGGATCCTCATCCTCATCATCCCTTTGACGATGTTTGAGAGCGTCATCCTTGCAGCCAGACTTCCCCCCTGAGATTCAAGATTTTTGATCTTGTTGTGCAGCTCAGCAGACCTCTTACCTAAGCTTTCAAGATGCTTAGCTTGACCTTTCAGCAGTTTGTGGTATACCCCAATGGAGTCAACAATCCCATTGACTGAGTTGATTGTTGCTTCCTGGGCATCCTGCAGGTCGTACTGGCGATTCTCTAGCTCTAGGTGACTTTGTCTTACGATCTCAGCATCTCTTCAGTGTGACTCTTCTTTTCCTTTAAGCTTGTTAGACAAGCCGGAAACTAGAGCTCTCACCTACTGGATGTCATCAGCTAACTTAGATACTCTCTCCGTGTTAGTCTGAGCAGCTCCTTGTTGTGAAGAAGTCAATGATGGACTTGTTGTAGAGGGTGGAGTCGTCGACGTAGACATGATTGGTGTGGTTGTAGAGCTATGTGGCCTTGCAGTCATCAAGACTGGTCTATCTCCAATCTTGATTCCCGAAAGTCTAATTACCTTTGGTGGTGACTGTAAGTCCCAACTCAATAGATGGTACTACCTGAAGACACCTCTATGTCGATGGTGGAGTTACTTTGCAATATAAGCGCTGAACTGGAGACGACCAGTTACAGTGAGTATATACCAAGTTCTAGATAGATTACTTATTTAAGTGACAATAAGTAAAGAACAATGCAATAATATAAAATACTTGTAAAGTAAATTGGTGAGACAATATGTAATTTTCAAGTGTAATTTATTTATTAACTTTAAATAAATTACAAGGTTGTTGCGGAACCAAGATAATACAAAGTATGTAAATATCGTAACAACCTATGAACTACAATTGATCTATACTTGGAATTTCTCTAAACAATCGAAACACTTAAAGTTGTGAAATGTTCCTTTTACGATTGAGAGAATATTGCACAAGTTCACCAAGAATATTGTATGCAAAGTCTGATATGCAAAGTATATATATATTCTTGTTGTGCAATGACTTGTATTTATAGGCAAAGTTAACATTGGGATGTTAACTTTGGCCGTACAAATATGGTTGAGAACATTTAAGGAATAACATTTAATTCCTTAAAATGCTGTGTAAAGTTGCAGTATAAAGCTACTTTACTCAACCAGCTTTATGTACCTTTTTGTACTTTATACATAGATAAATCCTTTTATCCGTGTAATAGCACATAAAGCATAAAAGTCAATTCCTCATAATCAGTGTAAAGCTTTGTAAGAGCTTTCCACTGATGGTCTCCAGTTTGTAACTGACTAGAATGTCAACTGGGCTTCGCTGCCATTGTCATTCTCTATCTTCCACTTGTTGTCTTTGACTTCAACTGGAATGATTCTTCAACTGGTCAGTTCTCAACTGGAGGAAGTCTTCAGTTGCGTTAACTGTATGATGCAACTGGACTTCAATATATTTCTGGACAAATCTTCTGGGTCTCCAGGTGCAACTGGAGACTGGCCAGTTTCACTGAAACTGGTCCTAACAAATTCCCCCTATTTGTCCTGAAATATTGCCAAGTCTTTTTCAGTTCTTTTATCTGTACAAGTGTGAACTGGAGAGACTTGTTCGATTAAATCTATCTAAGTTTTCCAAGGCATTTTTATAGATCAGTAAATGCCTTGGGTTTTTCTTTTAAGTTTGTTAGATCTAATCTATTATCTATCTTGTGGTTACAAACTGGTAACTTCATTTATACAAGGAAATGAAATATACATAAGTTACAGAATGTAAACAAAATTACAAGCAGATAAACTGAAGAGAGAACTTAATCAGATGGCCCTTCGCCAGTTCTCCTTCTCTTTGACACTGAAGAGATAGGTTGAGAGTCTTCAGGATCAATATTCAACTTTAGCTCCAGATTCACTTTGTGTTGAATCTTGCCCTTCAAGAAGTTAACCCAAGCTTTCTCAAATCTATTCTTTTGTGCCTTAGCTTCCAAAAAGTTCACCATTTCAACCCATTCCGAGAACCCATATTGCATTGCACCAGGATTGTCAGTTCTAACCAGTGGCCCTCTGGCATAACTGACTTCAACATGAAAGTACTTGGTGCCTGGCTTAATTGTTACATGTTACATGAACACCATTAATTGCTCCACTGTGTCTTCTGGTTGCCATGATCTGGGAATAATATTCTCTAGCTTCAGATTCATTTGATATTTTAATACTCCCAGCTCCAGCAGCCAGCACAACATTCTTGATATCATCATTTGATACATTGCCAGTTGGTTCAACGAAAGTTCTAAGATCAGCATCTCTATGCAGTGGCTTTCTTGGTTGAGGGTTCCTTCTTGGAGGATTCAATACCCTTTTCACAACCTTTCTTACATTTTCAATTCTTTTCTGAATCCCACTGGCCCTGTTCTCCTTTGCCTTCTCCACTGATATATTTAAATTTCTGGCATCATGCTCAGCTTCATCATCAGGATAGTGCCTGTCCAGTTCAATGTCAAGCATTTCTTTTAACATACCCACTATCCTGGCATCATCTTTCACTCTAGCATACTCCTCCTTAGTGATTCCCAACAAGTGAGCATCACTAATATCAAGCAATTTAAGCTTGGCCAGATGTTGTCTGGCTTCAGCTTGGTTTTCTTGTTTCATTTTCTTTCTTTCTTTAATTTGATCACCAAGCCTTGCCAGACGTTTGCTATCACTTTCAGAAACTGGAGGAAGTACATCAGCATTGCTAGTTTCCAACATTGGTACATCAGTGGCCGGCTGGGCTTCATCAGATGCTATTGCTTTACCTTTATCCACATTCCCCCTATCCATCACATCCACATTCTCTTCAACCCTTTGCTCACCAGTTTCAGTACTGGCAGCCACAACTGTTTCACTACCAGATTGACTTCCAGATGGAGCTCTTCCAGGTGCAACTGGTGCAAGGACTGCACTTCTTTCCCCCTTGGCAGCTTCTAGACCTGCCCTTATAGCTTCCCATTCAGAAGGGTGAGATGGCAACCGGTCAAGAGGCTGCCATGTTTGCATGTCCTTGCATTCTTTGAAAATTCCACACATCATCCTGAAAGACCTCCACAGATGGTTGGTCTCCTTTGACTGGGTCAGAACATTTGCTGTAACCTGTTGCTGACCAGTTTTCAGTTCTTCTAAAATTTTAGAATCTTCACTAAGACCCGAAACCACCTGTTCTTTAACTTCCTCATCCTTTCTCTTCAAATTATCCACTTCAGTGGTCAGCTTATCAATATATTGAGTATGATTGGATACCTGGGTGCTCAAAGTATCAATGCTGCCTCTCAACTGGTTGATCTCATTAGTGAGTGGGGCCAGATCAACTTGAGGAGTGGCCAGCTTGGTGATCTCAGACATCACCTTTTCTATCAATTGTGTTTCCCTTGCACCTAGCGTATCATCGATCTTCTGACCAACTGAAACCATCAACTGCTGCCCAAGCTCAGTCACATTCAACCCAGGCTTTTCAACTAACTCTTTCACCTATTTTTCAATCTCCTTCAAATCAATTTCTGATCTTCTAACAGTGTTACCTAGCAGATTTGAGATTGAGGTTGTGACTTTGGTCTGAGTAAGGTCAAAGGCTTCTTTTAAAGATGTTGCCAGATTGTTGCAGCCAGTGACCAACTCATTAAGCTTGTTGAACACCAAGTCTTCATTTGCTGAAAACTTGTTAATCCCCAGATCAACCACTTTAATATTGGTCAAGTGATCCTTGTGGTATCCGGAGAAAGACTTGGTGTTTTTGTCAAGTGCCTTTTGAATATCCTCCACCCTGGTGAGAAGGTTTTGGATATCGGCTTGAACAGACATAAATTGACTGTCCAGTGACGGGGGAGAAGGTGTCACTGGACCAGCAGCAGTTACCACTAGAGTAACTGGAGGAGGCAAATTGAGGGGAGCCTCCCCAGTTGACGTCGCAGCAGTTAAAGAAGTAATAATAGGAGTGGTAGAAGAAGAAGGGACTGAAGTAACAATTTGTTGTTCATGCTGAGAATGCTCAGGTGTGAACAACGGCGGCGGTGGGGGTGGCATTTCTCGAAGGAGTGAGAACTGCCCAGATGGTGATGGTGCCATACGTCTGTTTCCAGACATATAGTTATATGTGGGAAATGGAATATTAGTAGGCTCATTTACTTGGGATGGTAAAACTGAAATTGAAGCATCTGGAGGCGAGACTTGAGATGAAGGGTTTTGATCTTGTACAGAAGACTAAAAAATCTCCAAGTCTGATGCAGTACCTTCTGAATCCGAAGACTCAATAAGGATTTCCTCGTCATTAACATTCATGTCCAGATCCATGAATGTAACTGAGGGCTGACCAGATGGGTCAGTCTCCAGATGACCTTCTCCAGTTTCCTGGAAGGTTGCATCTGTTGAAGGACCAGATACCAAGGTATCTTCACCAGGGATAGAGGTCACTGGGGTTGCCTCAGTTATAGTTGCTCTATCCACAACCATAACATCATCAGCCGAAGAGTTTGGAACCTCAGTCTCCAGTAGTGACTGGCCAGAGACTTCATCAGTTCGTGCAATAGAAGTGTCAGAAGATAGGCCGTGGACACTTTGTGCTGACTCAAACTCTAATCTGGGTTGGGGTAGCCCAGTTTCATCTTCACCACCCTTTCCTACAGAAATTACGACGGTGGCTGCTTGCGGTTGTCCCGTTTGACTATCTCCAGGTTCCTGTTGGGAGGAAACTGAGGGCTGGTCAGGTTTCTACTGTCAGTGGCAAGTGCTGACAAAGTCCTAATGCGACGTGTTCTTGTTGCCTTTGGAACACCTGAAAGACTTGTTGGGAGGTCTCCAGGGTAAACAGTTGTGGGGACAGACACGCTGGAGCTCGAGGGTGTAAGTCCCAACTCAATAGATGGTACTACCTGAAGACACCTCTATGTCGATGGTGGAGTTACTTTGTAATATAAGCACTGAACTGGAGACGACCAGTTACAGGAGTATATACCAAGTTCTAGATAGATTACTTATTTAAGTGACAATAAGTAAAGAACAATGCAATAATACAAAATACTTGTAAAGTAAATTGGTGAGACAATATGTAATTTTCAAGTGTAATTTATTTATTAACTTTAAATAAATTACAAGGTTGTTGCGGAACCAAGATAATACAAGTATGTAAATATCCTTTTTCTTTTTCCATGGACAGGAGGGCAATCTGGGCCTTAAGCTTCTTATATTTAGCTTTGTAGCTATCATCAGGCCGATTGAAATTTGGGACAGGGGGACCAGTTTGGTTGTTCATCTGACTAGATCTGCATTCCTTCATAAAATGACCTTTCTTACCGCATTTATAGCAGGTAAGATTGGTTTATCCAGAGAGCTGGAGCTGGAAGCATTGTTTGGGCCATTAAATCTTTTAGATTTATGCTTAAACCTGTTAAAAGTTTTAGCAATCATGGCTACCAGATCATCATCGTCAGTTTCATCACAACCATCACTGATTTCAGTGGTCAGGCCAGAGTTCAAGAAACTGTTTAACATCTCCTTTAGTGAGTGTGCCTGGACACTCTCTGCAGACATTAAAGCAGCACAAGGTCGCTCAGTTACACTAGCAACCTTGGGACTTTGGGCATGGTTCATGGCATCCTGCTCAGCCACCAGTCTTGCAGCATTGTTATCTTCAGTGAATCTGAAGGCTCCATAGAGCGATGCAAGAGTATGGCTGTGCAGGGTTTTACCTTGTCTTAAGACAAGAACCATATTTTCCCATTTGGAAGGAAGAATATCACAAAACTTCTCAAGAAGATTATCCTTATCCTTCTCTACACCCAAGCCTCTCAGCTGATTAATGGGGCTAGAAAATCTGGTGTATGTACCAGTTAGACTTTCATTGGGCATAGCAAAGAAGGATTCATACTTCTTGTTCAAGGCAACTTTTCTGGTGACAATAGTGTTATCACCTCCTTCAAACTGAATAACTAATTCATCCCACATTGACTTGGCACTGGGAACAACACAAGTGTTGGAATTAGATCTTCAGGAACAGCTCCAAGGATCATGTTCTTGAGTCTGGTGTCCAGATCTACAAGTCTACGATCCTCATCAGACCAGTGGTCTTTGAGCTTTTCTCTAGAACCTCTTCTTCCAGTTGGATCTAGAAGAGGACTTACCCCAAGAGACATTGGTATATATGGTCCATCCTTAAGGATTTTCAACATATACCTCTCAATCCCACCAAAATGCAAAAGCATTCTAGCCTTCCATGTACCAAAGGTCTCACTATTTCCATCAAATTTTGGAACAGGAGTGTTAGAATAATGTACATGGACGTGATTTGGGGCAGTAGGAGGAGGAGGGTTTGAATTAACATTTTGAAAAGGTGATGTATTAGTATTCAAAGGGTTTT
This sequence comes from Erigeron breviscapus, assembly GCA_034093135.1. Lineage (NCBI taxonomy): Eukaryota > Viridiplantae > Streptophyta > Magnoliopsida > Asterales > Asteraceae > Erigeron > Erigeron breviscapus. The sequence continues at coordinate 146,219,812 of CM067167.1, read as the reverse complement.
CACCTTGACCAGAACCATCTCCTTCAGTAGTGTTCATCTAAGCAGATCTAGGCAAGTTTATTAGCCTTCTACTCTGATACCACTTGTAAGTCCCAACTCAATAGATGGTACTACCTGAAGACACCTCTATGTCGATGGTGGAGTTACTTTGCAATATAAGCGCTGAACTGGAGACGACCAGTTACAGTGAGTATATACCAAGTTCTAGATAGATTACTTATTTAAGTGACAATAAGTAAAGAACAATGCAATAATACAAAATACTTGTAAAGTAAATTGGTGATACAATATGTAATTTTCACGTGTAATTTATTTATTAACTTTAAATAAATTACAAGGTTGTTGCGGAACCAAGATAATACAAGTATGTAAATATCCTAACAACCTATGAACTACAATTGATCTACACTTGGAATTTCTCTAAACAATCGAAACACTTAGAGTTGTGAAATGTTCCTTTTTACGATTGAGAGAATATTGCACAAGTTCACCAAGAATATTGCAGGTTTGCAAAGTGTGTGACTTCTAAAAAGTATTATTCTTGGTTGTGCAATGACTTGTATTTATAGGCAAAGTTAACATTGGGATGTTAACTTTGGCCGTACAAAAATGGTTGAGAACATTTAAGGAATAACATTTAATTCCTTAAAATGCAGTGTAAAGTTGCAGTATAAAGCAACTTTACTCAACCAGCTTTATGTACCTTTTTGTACTTAAATAATAAGATAAATCTTATTATCCGGGTAAAAGCACATAAAGCATAAAAGTCAATTCCTCGTAATTAGTGTAAAGCTTTGTAAGAGCTTTCCACTGACGGTCTCCAGTTTGTAACTGACTAGAATGTCAACTGGGCTTCGCTGCCATTGTCATTCTCTATCTTCCACTTGTTGTCTTCGACCCCAACTGGAAGGATTCTTCAATTGGTCAGTTCTCAACTGGAGTAAGTCTTCAGTTGCGTTGACTGTACGATGCAACTGGACTTCAATATATTTATGAACAAATCTTCTTGGTCTCCAGGTGTAACTGGAGACTGGCCAGTTTCACTGAAACTGGTCATAACAGAGGGGTTAGACTGTTGTCCGGGTTCGACAATGGTCACAATTCCAGCAGACGAACTAGTGGGTCCCTCATTAATTTGAGGCCCGCCCAGTTGTCTTTCCGACTCACTTTGGACTGGTGCATCGGTTTTTGCGAATGCCAGCCGCATTCTATCTGGAATCTCGACCTCTCCAGCTTCAGATACTAGAGTGTCAAGATTCCTCAACAAATCTGGGACAGTGTAAAGTGAATCTGTGCTTAAATAAGCTTCACTGCCCAGAATTCGTAGAAAACAAAGAGAGAGAAACCTGGAGAAGGGGATACATAGTCCCCTGGTGCCCTTCAGTTTTTGTACCAGGCTTCTGTAAAGGATATCAGCAAAATCCACTCTCAATCCATTCCACAAGCAGTATGCCATTTCTGCTTGTGCGGAGTTAATTTGGTCAAGTCCACCAGAACTCCCACCCATACTTTCCACAAGGTGGATGAAAAAGTACCTCCATGAAGGTGTAAGGCCCTTCATGGTCATCGCACCTTTAGTTTTCAAAACCCCTTTTTCGAGGCACTCCTTGTGTCCCATATCAAGGAGGACCTGGCGAAAATTAATGTTAGGGGAGATGACAACAGGAGACTCTCCTTGTCTCCAGTAATTGAGGTGTAGAGCATCCCTCAATACATCTGCTGATAAGGTACACCGGACTGTTCCACCTTTTAATGTGAAATTGATGGAGGAGCAGTCGGAAGAAAAAGAGAGGCGGTGTACCAAAACTCACACAAGTAGTCATGAAACATCTTGCTTGGGTTTAAGGAGAATGAGGGTCCGATTGGAGAATCCCTCAAAAATCTTTGGATTATCCCAATAAGGGTATCGGACCCTTGGGTTCCTTGTAAACTAGCCATCGAATTATTTGGATTTAATTTGATGAGCGTAGTGTTACCAGGAGCACCAGATGCCTGTTTGACATCTGGTGGAGGAGCATATGGGACAGATAGGAGATTTACATCTCTAGAACGGGATGATTTAGGTGCCATTGGAAAATGAAATTGAAACTTTGGAATTAGGGTTCTTGATTTATGAAGCAGAGAGAGAAAAGAAGCAAATTTAGATGATTGGGAAGTAAATGAAAAGAATGTAAAAGGAAGTAAATGTGATCGGAGTAAATAAGGGTATTTATAAGGAATTCAAGATCCCAATGAAATACCAAAAATTATATTTTATTAACAAAATCAATTTTGTAGATATTTTTACAAAATAAGTTTGAATTTTGAATCAAAAATATAATTCACTGTGTCAGCATTTAATGCTACGACGGCTTAACTTACCCACGCGCCCACTAATTTTATTTTCCCAATAAAAACAGTTGTCATTTACCAAAATAACTTTAAACACGTCAAATGACGATATCAAGTGGGTTAAAACACTCGAGTACCATCACGTGTCACAAAGATTGACCAAGTATTTCTAACGTTATGAAAAATTAAGACAAGACTGAACCTGGACACTGGAGGATTAGTCCAGCGCCAGTTTCCAACTGGAGAGTTCTCCAGTTGCCATTTTCAAACAAAACGAATTTTAGTCAGAAAATTATTTTGAGTCTTTCCCCCTAAAATGATGATCCAGAAATCGATTAGTGCCAGGATAGTATCACAAAGGCGTTCGATAGCCTGGCGAGCAAAGATTATCTGGACCTCCTCAACTGGAGAACTTCATCAGTGTCACTGACGTGTTCATAACAAAAATCTTCAGTTTTAAGGATTTAACATTCCCAGTTCGCTGATGAGATGTTTAAAGGTTTTCTCATCAAGAGGTTTTGTAAAAACATCAGCGAGCTGTTTGTCAGTGGGATGAAATGTAATTCAATGTCTCCTTTCATAACATGATCACGAATAAAATGATACCTGATGTCAATATGCTTTGTTTCGGAGTGCATCACTGGGTTGTGAGATATAGCAATTGCACTGGTGTTGTCACAAAGATTGGGGTCCTTGTATACTTTTGACCATAATCTAGTAACTGGTTCTTGATCCAGAGAATCTGGGCACAGCAACTGGCCGCAGAAATGTACTCTGCCTCAGCAGTGGACATAGAGACTGACGTCTGCTTCTTACTGGTCCAACTTACTAGTTTTCCTCCAAGGAAATGACAACCACTAGTTGTTGATTTTCTATCTATCTTACAACCTGCATGATCTGAATGAATAACCCATTAGATCTAACCCTAAGCCTTTGGGATAGCAAAGACCAAGGTTAGGACACCCTTTCAGGTATCTAAAGATACGCTTAACAACGTGCAAATGTGATTCTTTAGGGTTAGCCTGAAACCTGGCACATAGACATGTTGCGAACATTATATCTGGTCGACTGGCAGTTAAATACATCAGTGAACCAACCATACCACAATATTCAGTGATGTTCACTGGTTTGCTAGTTGGGTCAGAGTCCAAATTTAATGGTGCTGCAATAGGTGTGTTTTTCGATGGGATTGAATCATATTTGTATTTTCTTAACAAATCTCTGACATATTTTTCTTGGTTTATGAAAATTCCATTTTCAGTTTGCTTAATCTGAAGACCTGAGAAAAATGTTAATTCACCCATTAAACTCATTTCATACTCAGATGACATGATTTTAGAAAACTTTTTACACATTGCATCATCAGTTGAACCAAATATAATGTCATCAACATAAATTTGTACCAATAAGATATTACCTTTTTCTTTCAAGATAAATAAGGTATTATCTATTGCACCTCTTTGAAAGCCATTTTTAAGAAGATGTTTAGTTAAAGTATCATACCAGGCTCGTGGGGCTTGTCTAAGACCATACAAAGCTTTGTTTAGTCTATAGACCCAGTGAGGATGCTTCTCATTGATGAAGCCTGGAGTCTGCTTAACATTGATACGTCCCACGGTGTATCAATATACCAAAGTATATTGAACACATAACAGTTGTAGAGGGGGGTGAATACAACTTTCCACAATCTTTACAAACTTTTAACACAAAACGTTTTAAGATTCAGATAATGAATATCAAGCAAGTTAGTAAAGTGCAGGAATCATTAAAACAGTAAAGCAGTAAAGAAATAAAAACATTCTTGAACACAGATTGTTATTTTCAAATGTAATCCTTTATTAAGAAATAATCTATACAAAGAATTACAGGGTTGTTGCGGAATAAAGATAGCCTATAGATATCTAAACAACCCTATGAAGTGACAAACAACAATCAATTAGTTTCAGCTCAAGAGAATCAGCCCAAGCTGATCTCTTACAGACTAAGCTGTGTGTAAGAGCAGAGAAACTTGTGTGAAGAATGATTCTCAGGAAAAATGCCACACATATGCAATCCATGAATGAGGCTTTTATAGGCACAAGCGCTCCTTCATTAGGTGACCGTTGCAGCTACGTGTTCTTCAATCAGTGGTTGATGAAGGAATAATCAATCGTGCCTTTCATGGTACTTGTGGTCCCCCACGTACTGACGCACATTCTTCATCTACCAATAGGAGTATGGACACGCATATGTAAAACAACCACCAACCTGGATCCTAGGATTCTTCCTAGTCACGTCATTTGTCCTTATCTTCAATCCAGGTTGTTATCTTCACTTGATTGTCAGACACAGATTGGGTCGTTTGTCAAGGCACCAATCTGCCTAAGTGTTTCCAAGCTGACTGCTAATCCCAAGCTGTCTTCCACTAACAACTTGGTCTTCTATCTTCAATCCTCCTCTTCAACTTGGACTGAATGCTAATACAATTTGATGCAGCTTGAATAATACTTGCTTCCATAAGATATTACAATTACAAGTATGAAGCGTGATCTGGGTCAGAGACAGATCGTAAGCTGTATCAGCTTAGTCTGACCCAGATCAGGGTATAAGAACCAAAAGATTACTAAGTGTTTATAGGTCAGATTTGTCATCATTAAATTTACAATTAACATTGGGACTCAACAATCTCCCCCTATTTGATGATGACAAAACCCAACTACACTTTTAACTATCAGCTTACAAAGAATCAAATGAAAATATGACTAACAGCTTGTGACCCTTTGAATCTTTTGGGTTCTTTTCAATCTGATATGAAGTTTTAACAAGACAACTAAATTTGTACAAATACTTGTATATATTGAGAAATACAAAGTATTACAATGAGACTTTATTCCCCAATCAACTCTATAGTTTCTTGCTTAACTTCAAAAGATGGGGCAATCGTCACATCTACTTGCCTATCTAACCCTTCATCTATAAGGAACTGCTCATACCTATTACCTTGTTCACTAAAGGCAACACAAAATCTGTACAAGGTAAAAAGGTGCATAGTTGGTACCTCTTTCAGCTCAGCAGTCCTTTGAAATACAAGTTGCCCTCTTGCATCCACAAAATACATACCATGTTCAGGTTCAGTAATGTGCATTCCACTTCTTGCATTTTCCACACCAGCAGGACGAGACAGATTGAGATGACTTAGAATTCTATCTAGAGCATCAGGAGATAATAGCCTAAGAAACTCTGAAGGGTTCAAGTTTCTGAGGAAGTCTGTGTGATCACCTTCAGGAGCTATGAGCCTAACATTTCTTTTCCTCTTCTTCTTGAGTGGTTCTTCTGACTCATCTTCATCATCCAAATCATATGCTTTTGGTATCGGAAGGCCAGTGATATCAATCTTGTATTTTATAATTGCAGCAAACTTTTTCTCAATGGCTTCCAAGACAGTCTCTCTATGAATTCCAGGCATACTAGTGATGATATCATGCAATTCAACCCACTCTGTGTAACCTAGATCAAGCAGTTTGTCAAGATCACGGGTTTCCCAGTTGGTTTCATAACCTCTCCTTGTAAGCCTTATGCTGGGAATGCTTTTTCCTTTTCGCCTTTTCAGTAGAACCTAGTGGATTGGTTCTGGATGACTTCTATAATGGATCTTTTCAGTGACTTGTCTTTTCTCCAAAGCATCCAACCAATTATGGGCTTTCACACTTTCTTTCACATCTTTTACTTTCTGTGATGGTGTAGAATGAACCACCATTTTCTTCTTTCCTTTTCCTTTGCTCACAACTTTCTTTTTAGAACCAATGGCTGCAAGATCTTTTTTATTCAATTGTTCTTGAACAGCCTTGGCAATTTCAGAATCAGACTTAGTTGCAACAATTCTTTCTCTTTCTAGTCTGTCCTCCTTAATCATCTTATATGCCACCTCAACTGTTACCCCAAGCTGTGGAGCAGTTTGAGTTGCAAGCTCCTAATCTTTTTCTTTCTCAGTTAAGATCTTCACACCACTTGACCCAGCTTCTGTTGTTCTTTTCTTGATCATGAACTGAGACAGATTGAGATGACTTAGAATTCTATCTAGAGCATCAGGAGATAATAGCCCAAGAAACTCTGAAGGGTTCAAGTTTCTGAGGAAGTCTGTGTGATCACCTTCAGGAGCTATGAGCCTAACATTTCTTTTCCTCTTCTTCTTGAGTGGTTCTTCTGACTCATCTTCATCATCCAAATCATATGCTTTTGGTATCGGAAGGCCAGTGATATCAATCTTGTATTTTATAATTGCAGCAAACTTTTTCTCAATGGCTTCCAAGACAGTCTCTCTATGAATTCCAGGCATACTAGTGATGATATCATGCAATTCAACCCACTCTGTGTAACCTAGATCAAGCAGTTTGTCAAGATCACGGGTTTCCCAGTTGGTTTCATAACCTCTCCTTGTAAGCCTTATGCTGGGAATGCTTTTTCCTTTTCGCCTTTTCAGTAGAACCTAGTGGATTGGTTCTGGATGACTTCTATAATGGATCTTTTCAGTGACTTGTCTTTTCTCCAAAGCATCCAACCAATTATGGGCTTTCACACTTTCTTTCACATCTTTTACTTTCTGTGATGGTGTAGAATGAACCACCATTTTCTTCTTTCCTTTTCCTTTGCTCACAACTTTCTTTTTAGAACCAATGGCTGCAAGATCTTTTTTATTCAATTGTTCTTGAACAGCCTTGGCAATTTCAGAATCAGACTTAGTTGCAACAATTCTTTCTCTTTCTAGTCTGTCCTCCTTAATCATCTTATATGCCACCTCAACTGTTACCCCAAGCTGTGGAGCAGTTTGAGTTGCAAGCTCCTAATCTTTTTCTTTCTCAGTTAAGATCTTCACACCACTTGACCCAGCTTCTGTTGTTCTTTTCTTGATCATGAACTGGGACAGAGTGGCTGTGTCTTCACTAGATGAAGATTCATCAATTTGCACTTTGGGAGCTGGGTCAGCTTGAGTTGGCACAGCTTGCACAGGAACAGCTTGGGAGGACTTTCTTTTCTTTTCAACTTTCTTATCTTTTTCAACACCAACTTCCTTCCTTATATCTCCCATTACATCATTAACAGTCTCCCCCTTGGTTGTATCACTCTCCTTCTTAGTTTCTTCATTCAATTTTCCAACAGTTTCACCACCAGACTCAGATTCTGGTCTTTTTATCTCTTCCACAACTTCCTTCTTACTTTCCACCCTTGAACCATGCACAACCAATCTTCTATCTTTTTGTGCTTCCTCAGCTCTGGCCTTTTCCTGTCTCACTTTCAATCTTTCAAGGTATTCTTCAATCTCCTTGTCAACCTGAGCTTGTTGTCTTTCTCTTTCCAGCTCCATTCCAGCTTCACTCATTGCACTCCTTTTTCTTTCAGTAGCATTCTTCTCCCCCTTTTTGTCATCATCAGCAGGGAAAGAGCTCACTGGAGTTGCAAAGAGGCCTTTGAGTTCTTGGTTGATCAAGTCGACTTTGATATTTGTAAGACAACAGGGTCTTCTCAGTTCAACATAATCCTCATGGAGGAGTTTGATCTTGGATTTAACACCCTTAGAAGCTTCAATCAGATCATTTTTGAAGTCAGCTTGTGACTTATTTGAAGATTGAAGTTCTATGGTGACTTCCCTTTTAAACTTGGTTGCAGCATTTTCAATCTGACCCAGAGTACTCTTGTTCCATTCATTCTCTACATTTACTGCTTTTGTAAGACTGTCAAGAGACTCTGTCAGCTTGCTCTGGTTCTGCTGCATCACATCAACTGCTTTCTTAACATATTCTTCCAATGCAGTCTGATCATGACTCAGCTTGTCCACCTTCTTATCCGTCAAATCCTGATCCTTTTGGATCTTTTCCAAGCATTCGGTCAGCTTTGAGCTCTCAACCTTAGAGGTTGAAATGAACTCAGTGAGCTGACCCACCACATCTGAAAATGAGATTGTGGCAGCTTGGGAAGAACTTGCAGTTGGCTTAAAAGCCACTGACTCTGGAAAGAGCAGCCTGCAATCCTTAATTTCAGGGTCATTGAGCATATTTAGAAGGGGGTGGAGGTTTAAGGAGTTTTGGAACATTTGCTCATGAGAGTGAGTCTCATGAGTGGATCTGTCAGAATTGATGATGAGTTGGTCATCCTGAGAAAGATTAACGTTTAATTCAGGCTGAGGGCCGGTGGGAATGTATTGATCTAGATTTTGATCAACTCCTCCACTGGCATCTTCCATCAGAGCATCCCTTGAGGATGGATGGGCAAACTCATCATAGAATGAAGAATCACTTCCAGAGATAGTGATCAGATTCTCATTGACATCATGAGGACCATCAATGGTTCCCTTTGCTGTACAAGGGGCTGACATGACTGCCTTAAAGACAGCCAAGTAACCTACAGAATCCCTCTGTCCGAGGACAGATGCAGGTGTAATGTTTTGTGCATTTGATTGCCCTTCAACAGAGGTGTGTTGTTGCACCAAAGTATCCTTAGGGAGAATTGAGGCCTGTACCCCTCCTTGTGACATAAAAGGGGCATTGGCAGCCTGTGCAGACTCAGAGTGTAAGATAGAAGGAGTCTGATCAGCTTGGGGAGGAAAAGCAGTGTCACCTGTGCGTTCGATACTTCTCTCCTTAGGCTGACCATCCTCAGAAATGATGTGCATTGACTCTGACTCACTTTGGATCTGGGCTAGATCCTCTGTTACCCCTTTAATGATATCATCAACCTTTTGGGAGGCTGATGATGGTGAATTCGGTTTTGACACAGTATGACCTTGGGAGGAGGTCTTTCTTTCAATACCTTCACCCTGTTTGGAGGGTTGGGTAGCAATGGGTGTTCCCTTTAACTCGTCTACACTCTTTTGGGAGAGTGCAGATGGGCATGGTGTATTCGGCTTGTCAGCTTGGGTGGCAGGGACAGCTTCGGAATGTTCCATAGCTTTCCCTGCACCTTGGGGGATCTCAAGAATGGATGAAGCAATATCAACCCAGAAGCTGACACAGATTTCTTATTAGATCTTTTCTTTTTGGCCTTGAGAGGTACTAAGTCTCAACAAGGGGTCTTTTAGAGTCGGATTTTGAGCGAGTGGACGAAGGTGTGGCTAGGGAGGCTGATGTTTTGGCCAACCCTTCACCCTCTTTTGTGGGAGTAGAATTTTGAATAGATTCAGAAGAGTTTGAGGGTTCAGAAGCATGTGTACCTGGGTCCCCCTGATTAGTAGATTGAGTGTCAGACCCAGATCGCGTCGAAGAAGGGACAACTTCCCTAAGTGCTTCTTGTTCCTCTTCACTTTTCCTGCAAAAATCAAGGTAGATCTGCATTGCTCGGGTCAGACCCTGCACAGATACCTTAGGACTATTGAAGATGTTGTTATTTATAGACTTGCATTCCACAGTCTAACCAGTTGCCAGACTGAAATCATTGTCATGAATCGCCTCAATAATAAGAGCAAGAATCCTACCATAAGGTATTGTAAGACTCTTCTTATTAACGCGTTCAACAAGGTCCTTAAAGATTAACGCAGCAAAATCTATTCTGGTCATGGTGACCATTGCATGAAAAATCTGCAATTCTAGGAAATTAGGCTGATCAAAGCTACCTGCCTTTACTTGTAAGGTTTTCGAAATTGTACTCAATAAGTAGTTCCAAATGCCAGTTAAATGTTTCATTTTAACTACTGAAGCCAATGGACCAGTATATCCAACTTCTTGTAAAACATTTTTGGCTTCAGTATGAGACACAACAACATCATATTCATCATCAGGCATATATGACAGCTCAAAAGCAGACCTAAGCCTCTCGTAAGAAATATATACCTTTTTCTTACCGTTGAGTATTGAGCCATAGATTGCAGTATCTCCTTTCTTATTCTGTTTTACAACACAGCTCGCCCAAAATTCACACAGGAGATCTTGAAACACCCAGGCTGGCTTCTCAATCATCACCTTGCCGAAAGGATGATGCCATAAGAAAGCCACGATCTAATCGTATCCTTTTGCCCAAGAAGGAGGATAGATATTGGCATAAACCAGACTGCCAATCTTGATTTTACCAGTATCAAGATCAGCCGGAACCACTACTACCTTATCTCCCACCACATAAGGAGACAACTTGTTTGCGCTTATTGAAGCTGGGTATCGACTTTCAGATTCTGAACTAGATTGAGAGTCATTAGAATGGATAGAAACAGATGATGATGCCATCTTGAAAATAAATTTTAGATTAAATTTAATAAAACAGTAATCAGATTTGAGAAAAAAAAATTGATTTTAAGAAAATATGAACAAGTGATTTGGGATTTAGGTTAAATGAAAGTTATATACAAAACCCAAAATATCTTATTTGAAAAAGTTGGAGAGAGAAAGATTTTGATTGGAGGATTAACAAGTAGTGGTGGTACATTTACAGTAACCGGTAGTGACTACTACACGTGTCACACTCCAATAGGATCAAACAAGTACACTTAATAAAATAATGAAAGTAATAAACCGCACTGAGATATTTAATAACAAAAATAACCACGAAGCTAGGTCAGATTCAACTTACCCTCTTTCACTCGAAATGCACCAAGTGCAAAAGGGTAGTCTGGGTCTGACACAGCTTACCCTCAAAAATTTAGAATAACTCTAAGGGGTCAGATTTGCTATTACTTAGCTCACTACATTCTACAAATTAAGCATACCTAGCTTACTTATGAGGTAGTTGAACCTTGATTCATCCAATGGATTTGTGAACAAGTCAGCAAGCTGATTGTCTGTTGGAATGAAGTGGAGCTCAACATCTTCTTTCATTACATGATCCCTGATGAAATGATATCTTATATCAATGTGCTTAGTCCTTGAATGAAGCACAGGATTGTTTGAAATTGCTATGGCACTGGTGCTGTCACAAAAGATTGGAGTTTTTGTTGCAGTGACACCATAGTCTTGAAGCTGATATTGCATCCAAAGAATTTGAGAGCAACAACTTCCTGCAGCAACATATTCAGCTTCTGCAGTGGAAATAGAAACTGAATGCTGCTTCTTGCTGGACCAACTTACAAGTCTATTGCCAAGCAATTGACAAGCTCTTGAAGTACTTTTTCTGTCAATCTTACAGCCTGCAAAGTCAGAATCTGAATAGCCAATTAGATCAAATCCTAAGTCTTTGGGATACCAAAGACCCAGATTGGGACTACCTTTAAGGTATCTAAAGATTCTCTTCACAACTTTAAGATGAGATTCCTTAGGACTAGCTTGATATCTTGCACAAAGGCATGTAGCAAACATAATATCTGGTCTACTAGCAGTTAAGTAAAGTAATGATCCTATCATACCCCTATAAGCTGTGATGTCAACAGATTTCCCATTTTTATCTTCATCCAGCTTATCACCAGTTCCCATAGGAGTTTTCATAGGTGAGCAATCAGTAAAACCAAATTTGTTTAAGAGATCTTTAACATACTTTCCTTGGTTTATGAAAATTCCATTTTTAGTCTGTTTAACTTGTAAACCCAGAAAATAGTTTAGTTCTCCCATCATGCTCATTTCATACTTTTTAGACATTAATTCAGAAAACTTTTTGCAAAGTCTTTCACTGCTAGACCCAAATATTATATCATCTACATAGATTTGTACAAGCAGAATATCACCATTATACTTTCTCACAAACAAAGTCTTGTCAACATTACCTCTTTTGAAGTTATTAGCCAATAAGAATTTAGACAAAGTATCATACCATGCCCTTGGAGCTTGCTTCAACCCATAGAGAGCCTTGTCAAGCTTGAACACATGGTCAGGAAACTTTGAGTTTTCAAAACCTGGAGGCTGTTCAACATAGACTTCTTCTTCCAATTTTCCATTAAGAAATGCACTCTTCACATCCATTTGATAGACTTTGAAACCCTTGTGAGCAAAGAAGGCCAAGAACATTCTGATTGCCTCTAATCTTGCCACTGGTGCAAAAGTCTCATCATAATCAATTCCATCCTCTTGTCTGTAACCAAGAGCTACCAATCTTGCTTTGTTTCTGGTCACAACTCCCCTTTCATCCATTTTGTTTCTGTAGACCCACTTGGTTTCAATCACAGTCTTGTGATGAGGTCTTGGAACAAGTTCCCAAACCTTGTTTCTTTCAAACTGTGTTAGCTCATCTTGCATTGCATTAACCCAAGAGGGATCTTCCAGAGCTTCATCAACCTCAGTTGGTTCCATTTTGCTCACAAAATTGACAAACATGCAGAAGTTGCCTGTTGCCTTTCTTCTTGTTTTCACACCAGAGAGTGGATCACCAATGATTTGGTTAATTGGATGACTCTTTGTCCATCTAGTGACTGGGACAATGGACTGATTCAGATTTGATGGTTCAGCATGATCAGCTTGAGGAATAGGCTGATCAGCTTGGACAGGAATGGAGGAGTCTGAATCAGTTGGAGAGTCATTTAATGGATTTTGAACAATAGCTTCAGTAGGAGTAGGATCAGCTTGTGCATCTTCAAAGATTGGAACTTCTTCTTCTTCAATGAGTTGCCCCCCCTGAGTTTGAGCATTATTAGCTCCAATTGGAGGATTGGTTGGAGGCTCATTCTCAGGTACAGCCAGTTCTTCAAAATTGAAGTCTTCATCTTCTGGAGGAGAGCAAACTGGCTTAGAACAACCTTCATCAATGCTTACATTTACAGAGTTCTCAATTGTTTTAGTTCTCTTGTTGTACACTCTGTAGGCCTTCATCATTGTTGCATATCCAAGTAGGATACCTTCATCTGATTTCTCATCAAACTTTCCAAGATGGTCTCTCTGATTCAGAATGTAGCAAGGACTTCCAAACATTCTTAGGAAACCAATTTCAGGTTTTCTCCCCCTAGAAGTTCATATGCAGTCTTCTGGTGTCTTTTTACAATGAGGGATCTGTTCTGGGTAAAGCAAGCTGTGTGTACTGCTTCAGCCCAGAAATGAGACTTGACATTGTTTTGAGCCATCATGGATCTGGAAGCTTCAATAAGAGTTCTGTTTCTTCTTTCTGCAACACCATTCTATTGAGGAGTTTTGGCAGCTGAGTAGACTTGTGAAATTCCCTTTTCACTGCAGAATGAATTAAGAGTGATGTTCTTGAATTCAGTGCCATTATCACTTCTTAATTGCCTAACAGGCCTTTTGTAGAGAATTTCAGCTTGCTTGATTAAATGAATAATGCTGTCAGCAGCTTCACTCTTGTATCTTAGAAAGAAAACCCAGGTGTATCTTGAATACTCATCAACAATTACCAAAGAGTACCTCATTCCAGTGAATGATGGAGTACTGATTGGTCCAAATAAGTCCATATGAAGCGAATCCAAACAATTTTCAATGGTTGAGCATGTCTTAGACTTAAAAGTAGCTTTATGTTGCTTGCCTTTCTCACAAGCACCACTCAGCTTGTCCTTCTCATAATTTATCACTGGAAGCCCAGACACCAACTCTTTCTTACACAGCTTGTTGATGTCTTTGAAATTCATATGAGACAGCCTTTTATGCCACAACCAATTCAGCTCATCTTGAGACTTTGACATGAAGCAGACTTCTCTTGTGACAGTTGGATTTCTCATGTCAAAAGAATACAAAGACTCATCCCTCTTTGCAATAAGAACCACATTGCCTTCCAAATCAAGAACAATTCCCTTATCAGACCTGAATCTCACTTCATAACCAGCATCACACAACTGACTCACACTGATCAGATTGTGCTTCAAACCATTTACACATGAGACTCTTCTGAAAGTAAGAGGACCATTCGAAAGAACACCAAAACCTTCAGTCTTTCCTTGAGAATCATCTCTAAAAGTAACATTAGGACCAGCGCGAATCCTAAAGCTACATAGCAGGGACTTACATCCGGTCATATGCTTGGAACATCCATTGTCCAAGTGCCAGGTATTATCGTCATGACCGCCCTGCAATTATGATAAGAGATTAGTTCATTTTGGGAACCCATCCAAGGATGGGTTCACCAGAGCTGACCTTCTGGTCTGACTCAGATTTGGGAACTAAACACAGACTCTTATCACATTTTGAAACTCATTGTTGCTTGGTCTGTCTTTTACCAGATTCAAAGTTCTTTCTAGCAACATTCAAGGTTTCCTTCTTAACAAAACCTTTGCCTATTCCAGCTTTCTTACATTCAGCTCTCAATTTTCTTTGATCAATAATTTTTGGATCAGACACCTTCTCAAGAAAATTGGTTTTCATTGACACCTTATCAGTTTTGGACTCAACATATTTTAAAATCAACTTGTCAGAGTCAGACTTGGTGTTACTTGAAATAGACTCAGATTTTGCTTGTGACTCATTTCCTAGAGAACCAGACTTCTTACTCTTTAAAAGCTTAATTTTCTCTTTTGGAACACTGTGATCTCTATCCTTTCTTTTATTTCTCTTTAAACTATTCTTGTTTGTTTTATTCTTTGAATCTGACACAGATTGGGTGATGGTCAGCTTGGACAAGTCAAGATTTTCTTCAGGTTTTAACTCAACAACCTGATCAGCTTCAGACACAGCTTCAGCAATGGTCTGACCCATAGTTTCAGGATCTTTAAACCTAATACCAGATTTTTGAACCAACTTAATTGGTTTAGAAATAGTCTCTTTGGTTTGGACTTTGGGTGGTGAAGGAGACTGATAACAAGGCTCCATAGCACATACTTCAGCTATGGCTATGGCCCTATCATAATCACCATCAAAGATAACTTGGATCTGATGAGGTATTTGTTCATTCACACATTTAGCAACTCTTTTAGAGCTTATACACCATGTTTCAGTAATCTGTTTTACCTTTAAAAACTTTTCTTCTACAGTTTTAGTTTCTTTAATCAAAATGGAGTTTAATTGCTTTTGAGCTTTAACTTCAGATTCTAGTTTTCCAATGGTGTTACTCTTAGAGCTGTTATCAAGTTTCAAAAGATGTATTTCCTTTTTGAGTTCTTGATTAAAATGTTTTTACAGTAAAACCTCATCTCCAATTTTGTTCAGTCTGGACAGCTTCTCATTATCAGACAGATTGGAGAAAGAAGTTACCTCAGGTGGAGCAGTCTGACTGGTGGATGCCTGGTGAGCTGACTCAGATTGCTGTTGTATTTTTACCAAATCTTCAGCAAATCTTTGAGTAGCTTCTTTAGCCATGAAACACTTGGCATCTTTGTACAGCTCATCATCAGATGATGTGGCACTTTCAGCCCAGTCTTTGGCCACCAGACTCTTCTCACTTTTGTTCACCTTCTCAGTCAGCACAGCTACTTGTGCTTTCAAGGCTTTGTACTTAGTCTTCTTAGATTTAGTTCCAGATGGAACATTCTTTTGTTTTGGTTTTGAAGGGGGTTTAATATTTTGTTTTACAACTGGAGGTGATGAACCTCCTTCCAAATTTTTAATCCGGGCAGTACAACTCTGAACCTGTCGAAACAAAAGTTGGAGTTGACTTTCCAGTTTAAACAAAATATTGTTTTCATCAGGCTGCTGAACCTTGGACCTTGGTTCAGCTGGAGTTTTAGTCTTTTGGGTCTTGGGCTCCTTAGACTTCTGAGGTAAAGGCTTGTTACCAGTGACCTTTTTAACTGGAGCACTAGCCTGTTTGGCTCCAGATTTAACCTCTGTGGGGGTGGTCTCAATGGATTCAGTTTTGACAGCCTCAGGTTGATCATAAGGAGTTTCAACCCTGAGAGCTGGAGGCAATGCATGAAGATCTGGTATGAGAGCTGCCATTTCCAGATCTCCAGATTCCATGCATTTTTCTGGGCATCAATTGTTCTAGAAAATGTATCATAGTTCTTTCCAGATGCTTTTACCCATGACTTGATAATCATTTGTTCTTTTTCAAGATCAGAAACTAGTTTTTGATTATCAAATTCTAAAGCCTCAATTTTCAAAACTGACTCCGTGAGAGCCAACTGGACACTTTATAAATCATTAAGTTGTGGTTTAACATTGTTCAGTTCAATTAAGATAGTATCCAAATATCTTTCACTATCTGCTCTAACAGTTTCCACAAAAGCCAAATCACCACTTAATGATTCAGCAAGGTCCAGTTTCAGTTCTGGATCCACCTGATTGTCATAATCACATACCTTTTTCAAAATGATGTCCACCCATCTTCCAGTGATGACATCTTCTTTTGCCACATGCTGCTGTTGATCTTCCAAGGCCATGAAACACATGTCCCTTTCCTCTTCTTCATCAGCTGATGAGTCATCAGAGTACTCCCATTTTCCCTCAGTTTGTGCCATCAAGCACTGATCCTTTTTATTTTCCATGGATAGGAGGGCAATCTGGGCCTTAAGCTTCTTATATTTAGCTTTGTAGCTATCATCAGGCCGATTGAAATTTGGGACAGCGATGCAAGAGTATGGCTGTGCAGGGTTTTACCTTGTCTTAAGACAAGAACCATATTTTCCCATTTGGAAGGAAGAATATCACAAAACTTCTCAAGAAGAATATCCTTATCCTTCTCTACACCCAAGCCTCTCAACTGATTAATGAGGCTAGAAAACCTGGTGTAAGTACCAGTTAGACTTTCATTGAGCAGAGCAAAGAAGGATTCATACTTCTTGTTCAAGGCAACCTTTCTGGTGACAATAGTGTCATCACCTCCTTCAAACTGAATAACTAATTCATCCCACATTGACTTGGCACTGGGGAACAACACAAGTGTTGGAATTAGATCTTCAGGGACAGTTCCAAGGATCATGTTCTTGAGTCTGGTGTCTAGATCTACAAGTCTACGATCCTCATCAGACCAGTGGTCTTCGAGCTTTTCTCTTGAACCTCTTCTTCCAGTTGGATCTAGAAGAGGACTTACCCCAAGAGACATTGGTATATATGGTCCATCCTTAAGGATTTTCAACATATACCTCTCTATCCCACCAAAATGCAAAAGCATTATGGCCTTCCATGTACCGAAGGTCTCACTATTTCCATCAAATTTTGGAACAGGAGTGTTAGAATAATGTACATGGACATGGTTAGGGGCAGTAGGAGGAGGAGGGTTTGTATTAACATTTTGAACATGTGGTGTATTAGTATTCAAAGGGTTTTCACCTTGACCAGAACCATCTCCACCTTCAGTAGTAGTCATCTAAGCAGATCTAGGCAAGTTTATTAGCCTTCTACTCTGATACCACTTGTAAGTCCCAACTCAATAGATGGTACTACCTGAAGACACCTCTATGTCGATGGTGGAGTTACTTTGCAATATAAGCGCTGAACTGGAGACGACCAGTTACAGTGAGTATATACCAAGTTCTAGATAAATTACTTATTTAAGTGACAATAAGTAAAGAACAATGCAATAATATAAAATAATTGTAAAGTAAATTGGTGAGACAATATGTAATTTTCAAGTGTAATTTATTTATTAACTTTAAATAAATTACAAGGTTGTTGCGGAACCAAGATAATACAAAGTATGTAAATATCCTAACAACCTATGAACTACAATTGATCTACACTTGGAATTTCTCTAAACAATTGAAACACTTAAAGTTGTGAAATGTTCCTTTTTACGATTGAGAGAATATTGCACAAGTTCACCAAGAATATTGTATGCAAAGTCTGATATGCAAAGTATATATATATTCTTGTTGTGCAATGACTTGTATTTATAGGAAAAGTTAACATTGGGATTTTAACTTTGGCCGTACAAATATGGTTGAGAACATTTAAGGAATAACATTTAATTCTTTAAAATGCTGTGTAAAGTTGCAGTATAAAGCAACTTTACTCAACCAGCTTTATGTACCTTTTTGTACTTTATACATAGATAAATCCTTTTATCCGTGTAATAGCACATAAAGCATAAAAGTCAATTCCTCGTAATCAGTGTAAAGCTTTGTAAGAGCTTTCCACTGATGGTCTCCAGTTTGTAACTGACTAGAATGTCAACTGGGCTTTGCTGCCATTGTCATTCTCTATCTTCCACTTGTTGTCTTCGACTTCAACTGGAATGATTCTTCAACTGGTCAGTTCTCAACTGGAGGAAGTCTTCAGTTACGTTAACTGTACGATGCAACTGGACTTCAATATATTTCTGGACAAATCTTCTGGGTCTCTAGGTGCAACTGGAGACTGTTCAGTTTCACTGAAACTGGTCCTAACAGTGACTGATCATCTTCTGCGCGTACCAGTGATACTACAGATGGTTTGATGACTTGTGGATTGACTTGAACTTGAGGAGTTGATGGTGCTGCTGAACTCGAGGAAGGTGCAACCATAAATCCTTTACCTCTAGAGAGAGGCCCTTCAGTCATTTCTTCAGTTAAGTTCTGCGCAGGCTCTTGAACGCTTGGTTCTGGCTCGTCCAAATCTTGTCTAGTCTCTTCCACCTCAGAAGAATATGTCTCCGCAATGAGTCCCAGCGACTCATTTACATTAGACACCCCTTCGTCCTGACTCTGTCTCTTTCTTTTGAGACTTTGCCCCGACACAGAGGAATCTTCTTCTTCTACAACTGGCTGGGAATCAGCATCGGCCATGGGGAGATCAACTACTGCAGAAGTACTACCAACACCTTGACCTATGGGTACTCTTCCAGCAGCATTATCTGGACCATCATCCCCGTTATCATCTCCATCATCATCCTCGATTCCTCCTTCGTCTAGGTTGACATCCCCTCCAATGTCTTCAGCAGCGTCGTCTTGGTTATCAATAACCATATCGTCGACGTGCTCTGCACCCAAACCCCTATCATCAACTATCATGTTGACTTCTTGGTTCTGTGCATTATCTGGTTCAGCAACGATCTCAGGATTTGCTTGAACAACCTCTTCCTGGATCAACAACGCTTGAGGAGCCTCTGCTGCAGCCTGAGGTGGTTGTTCTGGTTGCTGTTAAAGTCGATCTTTAAAGCTCCTAACATTTTCTAAGCTCCTGAAACCTTTGTTTCACAAACTCTGAAAATGTTATCAACTTTAATCATCGACAAATAAGGTTGAACGATAAAATTCTTAACGTTTTCCAAGACAGTGAAACCGTTTGTTTCATAATCCTCCAAAACAATTAGTTTTAATAAGCGACAAATTGAACTTTATCAAATTTAACCAAAACCAGTTGTTTTTCTTAAATTTTTAAAGTTCAATTTTATAAGGTAATTCGCACTTTCTAATTTGACTCATTTAAAAATTTTCCCATTTTGAAAATTTTCCGAAGTCATAGAACGAGCAAATTCCTTATACACACACAAATGGTGACAATACACACATATTGTGTTTGGTTTGACTGGTTGATACGTGTTTTGTTTCATATTTTACTTATTTAAAACATTTTCCAATTTAAAATTTTTTATAAGTCATGAAACACGCATATGAAGTAACAACACGCAAATGGTGACTAAACACGCAAATGGTGTATATTACTCAGAAACACGCATATCAGCCAAATGCGTGTTCTTTATGATGATGTCATCACAAACACGCAAAAACTGGAAAGATTGATTGGGAAGGATCTGGGTCATGAGAACACGCAAAGTTCATCATGAACACGCAAAACCAGAAACTTCAACCCCCAAATCTTAACCAGTGATTTTGAACACCAAAAACTTCTAAATAGGTACGATTAGGTTCGTATATGTCCGATTTAACAGTTTTTAGGTTCCATTTCTTGATCCATATCACATATATAGACCCATTTAGTGATTTAATAACCGAAAAATAAAACCCTAAATATTTGTCCACCAAAACTTGATATCCGGATCTAGAAATCATGTTAATCATATACCTTTGTTCGAATAGTGTTAAGGAAAGTGTTTCTTGTGTCTTAAACATGAATGGATCAAGAGTAAGTGAATCGAAGTCGATGTGTATGAACACGCAAATGGGAAGAGCACGCAAATATGGAGGGTTTTCTGACAACACGCAAAAGATTTTGAAAATGTATTAAGTGTGTGTGTTTTGTCAGCCTTTTATACCCACATATAACACGCAAACCCTAGCTATGTTCAGAACACGCATATCTGGCCCATTATGCCAGAACAAGCAAATTTAAGCCCAAAGTGAAACAAGCATATCCAGCCCACTTTGCTTAACACGCATATAACACTTAGCTTAAATTTCGATTCAAGTGAACCGTGACTTTTCCAAAATTCAACCTTCACGAACTTGATTAACACTTTGAAAATTCACACAGAATTTTCTCGAACCCGGTATGATTAACGAAAAGAATTCTTTAGAGAACACGACAAGACAGATACGGAATCTTATTCTGTATCACTATTATCAGTATTTTTCTTGATAAAGTAATTCTTGATAATTGTCACCACTTAAACAAACTTACAATGTAAAATCATTAAATCAAGACCCGATATGTCACTATTTAATGAATTACAAAGTACCATTGTTAAGTATTTGATAATAACAGACATTGTACACCACAATGCTGTTTACTCTTGTAAATTTGCTCAAAAATATTGAACAAAAATACATAAAAATTCAAATACAACAAAAATAAAGAAATAAGGTTGAATAACAAGATAAACAAACTCTTAATCTTCATTTTCGTCTCCGTTTGAATTTTGGTGAGTTGTCGGTGTGTAAGTATACTCTGCTCGACCTACAAGCTTGAGCTTTCTCCATTCCGGACTGGATAGACTCAATTTTCATACACTTAAGAGACCCTTTATCTTAACGGTTGACACACATCCAGTTAAGATAAATAATTCTGCACACTCAAGCAAACTCATGAGATCCACACAACACATGTATTAATCTCAATGGTAAATGATTGAACTCGAAAATACTTAAATAGATTTATAACAGATAACAAAAAACAGATTCTCCCAATTAAGAATAGAATCTAAGCAATTATCATGTTAGCCTATACAATAAGTATTTTCTATTCAATTATTCAAAGTAAATTGCAAATCAAAATATCAATCAAATATATCAACTAAGTGACTCCGTTTGACCAATTTTGACCGAAACCTTAAGTATTAGACTTAATCTTTCGAGAAATTTACATACAAGACTTAATCTAAGGTGTACTAAACACACTTAAAGTAAAGTCTTAAACTATACTACATCCCTATCACGACACACACTTATTCGGTGTTCAATAAGAACGCAGTTGAGTCCTTCTAGAAACTAGATACCCTATTTAGCATTATCTCTCGTGCAATAGAACCCTATTATTAGCAATATACATGACGGAGCATAAAGTTATAAAATCGATCACATTAATTTTGAATTCAAATTAATCTAACAAATCTTATAATAGTCATGCTTAATACTGTATATTTGACAGGTATTAGAGAGACTAGTTTCTGCGGAAGAGATCAGATGTAGCAATTAAGTAAACCTAAAAGCCACAAGTTTTCGTCATGTCTCAACACTAAAGCAGTAACTACTCCCCCTTCAACCATTATTATATTTTTGTGTTGCATTTTCTGATTTTATAGAGGTTCTTGAGAGACAGTAGCTAAGGGTTTCTCATTCCAGTCAATTGGACTAGCAACTCGAAACGTGATCGATCAAAGGCCTTAGTGTAAAAATCATTCATAAATCAACTTGCACATTCATCATAGGATAGCAAACATTAAGTAAATAACAATACTATCACAAATGACTTATTAACAAGCATAAAATAAAGTAATTCAGATTACATCTTAACCACACAAGGAAAGATTTTACCTGATATGTGATCAGAAGTGATCAACATAAAACACCTTATATATACTCGTTTTTCCCAAATACGTCCTTTTATAAACCAATTATAAATAACATACAGGGGACTTGCACCATGATTTACAATGAAGAACATAAAAAAAGTTCGATAACCCACTATGTTATCTAATAGAAATGTGCCTAGGACTCAGTCACCGATCACCGAAATACATGGTCCTCCTTAACTGTGTCCTCCGCACTAATGAAGGGAATTAGTTTTCTTTGTCAAGAACCCAGACCTTTTTTGTCCGGATTCTTCCCGAATCATCCCGATATGCAAATTCTCCCCAGCCTTCTTTTCCTAAAATCTTATTCAATTGGTTTGAATCATCTTGATGCTGCTTCTTATGAAAGGCATTGGATGATTCACGGACATTGTAGCTATGAGATGTTGATCTGAAATCGTTGCCATTTCTTCCAGCAAATTGATCATAATAAGTACTATGATATTCTGTAGGGTTAGAAGATGATCTCACTTCATATGAGTTTGAAGGATACCTACTGCCAGAATTCTCTGATCTCTTTCTTGAAGAAGGGTAGTTTGAAGAAGTTGCATGATTTGACACTAGTGTGAAATGACTTTCTCCAAATGATTTCATCTCTGAATCTCTTGATCTTTGAGTAGATAAGGCATTCTTGGGAAACCTTTGAGAAGAACCAAGAGGGTCCCAATTGATTCCCTGTATTTTTCTTTCATCATATCTTTTCCCTTCAACTTCTGAGAATTATTTCTTAGGTTTCTCTCACTAAGCCTGGATAGATTGTATGATGAATGATCATCACAGCTTGACCATATCCTGGTATCTGTATGTTCTGACCTTTACTTGGACAAATGCTAGCAACATGACCCTTTGTACGACATATGAAGCAGGAAATCTTCTTGATATTTTTCTTCGTGAATCTTCTGAGATTTTCTTTCGTGATAGGAATTCCATATTCTCTCATTTCTTCAATACAAGAAAGTCTTTCCAGTGCTTCTTTCATTGTTTACGCAGGCATTAATGGAGTAAACTTTGAGTGTCTCAAATGTAATGTCTTGTTTTCTTCTAGAATAACTCTTCGCTTGTTGATAGCTCATCAACCCTGGAAGCTTCAGGAACCAAACGAGGAACATCTTTATGATCCCTGTCCCACTCATGACACACATCATGTATTTGACTGACACTCAAATGATTTTGACTGAGGTGTTCAACATGATACACCTTGTCAAGATGAAGATTAGTGATGCTCACTTTACCATGACCAGGTGCGATTCCCTGTGCAGGTCTGACATAGTTCACATGAAAATCAGGAACCTTAACAAAGTCTGACAGAACACTACTATCTCCAGTGGCATGAATAGAACATCTAGTATCGATATTCCACATGTTGTCAGTCCTTTCTACTGAAACTGGATACTTTGTGATAGTTAAGTTCGTAAGTTCACGAGACCCAATATTGTCTTTTGATCTTCGACTTTGTTTGAACTGCTCACAACTATTGATTTTTCAGGGTTTTTGAATGATCTAGTGTCATCACCTTCTGGAATATCTGATTCTGAATCTGACGACACATCTGAACTAATCTTAGCAAGATAGGCATTGTCTGCTTCTTCAACAATAGAACCCCAGTCATATGAACCTTCTTGTTGTTGAACCACCAAAGCTCTTGACCCACTTTGGTTATTAGAGTTTGGACTTTCAACCTTGGTACCTTGATAACTGTTTTGTTGATAAGAGTTGTTGGCATTCGAGCTCAACCCTTGAAAATATCTTCGTTGTGGAGCACCTGTAGGAGATGCTGCTCTACCCTAGTTGAAGTTTTGACGTGTCACAGTAGACCTATCATCCTTCTTTGGTCTCTGGCATTCCCTAGCAAAGTGTCCCAAGCCCTCGCAATTGTAACACTTTACTTTTGACTTATCAAAGCCAAGCTTGGAACCCACAACCTTTCGCCCTATTCTTGCTAAGAACCGTTTAGCCCGAAGAGTCAACATGGCCATTTGCCATTGCAAGTCAATCTCTTCTAAGTCCAAAGGATCAATTTGTTCGTAGTCTTCATCTATAAGACTAGGATCTTGAACCTTTCCTTGGATAAACTGTTCATACGATGTCACGAATGACGCAAGAACAGATAAGTGACTTTCCGCACATTTGACACTTATAGGCACGGTGGAACTAGCACTGGAGGTAGGATACGAACGGTTGCCTTGATTGTCTCTCTGACTTGAAAGAAGACATATGTTCCCCTCAGAGTCAAACGAGATTCTCTGTAAGTCAACATCTTCACTCAGGAAGGCTCTTGTGGTTCCACTGGGAGAACCTTGACTCACATTGATCGTAGGCCTACCGTAATAAAGCTCGGGAATCTGAGCATTATTATATCCTGCTTCCCTCCTCTTTAGTTTCATTTCTTGTCCCCGAAACTTAGCAACTATCCGAGTCAAGGATATGTCAGAGAAATCTGCTTTATCCTGCAAAGTGGTAATATAATTACTCCACTTTTCCGGCAAGGAGCTCAAAAATTTCTTGACTTTTTCCTCCTTAGAGTAGGTAACCTTAAATGCTTGCAACTCTGCTAACAAGTGATAATAACTAGTAATTAGTTGATCTAAGTTTTCACTTCTTAACCCGTTGAATACATTATACTGATGCTTTAGAAGGTCTCTACGATTCTTTTTAAGTGTTTCATCCTCTTCACAATGATTCTTTAATGCTAACCAAAGTTCTTTAGATGTATTGAATCCGTTAAATAAATGCAATATTTCTTGTGGTAATGACATTTTTAAACATGATAGTGCCTTTTTCTCTGCCTCATACATTTTTTTATTAGATTCAGTCATGTCTTGATTAGCATATACTTTGTTAACACCACTATCCTCATATGTTGGGGCACTATATCCTTCTGTCATACAAGTCCACATTCTAATATCCGTGAATTGCATAAAGGATTCGAATCGGCCTTTCCAAGAAAAATATTGGTCTATGATCATCAGTTTGGGTGGTGAATTACCCTTACCGGTCTCATGGTCTATTAGTATCAATTGGTTAAGATAATTTGCTGCCATTGTGTATGTGGTTTAACCTATAAACACGTAAAGTCACAAGAACACGCAAATCTGGGAACACTCAAATGAAACACACAAGATGTAGGAACATGCAAACGAGAACACTCAAAACCGAAACCTCTCAAACTTGAGAACACTCAAAACCGAAACCTCTCAAACTTGAGAACACTCAAACAGAATACGCAAACCACTAGAACGTGCAAACTGTTTGAAAATCACGCTGATCTGAGATGTACTGAAACACGCAAAGTACATTACTTTAGGAACACGCAAAAAGTACTGTTCAAGAACACGCAAAACAGGCTGTTTTCCAAATTTTCTTAGATCCCGAACCCGATATTGTTCCTTGATCCCGGAAAGTTTGAGATAACAGTTTTAGGATTGAGATGTGTCTTATTTTGGTGTAAAGTTTGAACCTTTCTTTCAAACGCACCTGGAAACTATCTCCACCTTATGAACACGCAAAAAAGAGAGATAATCAAACTGAAATCAATCTCGAACCAAGGTATTGAAACCTTTGGCTCTGATACCAGTTGTAAGTTCAGGTCGCCCTCGTTTGTCAGACCGTCGAAACGAGATTGACTAAGGATATGTCGAGGTGCGGAATCCCTCGAGATAACCCACAGTTTCTATATCACCTTTTGTAAGATATATATATATATATATATATATATATATATATCTATAATATATATATATTATATTATTATATATATATATATATATATATATATATATATATATATATATGCGTGAACATAAACACTCGTATTTGGTTAATATAGTGAGGCGGCTTTCCGGACAAACAATACCCACTTGGTAACTTAAGTCCTAAACCAACCAACACGAGTGTGTGTTTTGCGGTTCGTGCATGAGACGAGTAACACCCCAAGATCTACTAGATTTGTGTGTTCTTATCTCTAGCAGTTTCTCTCTCAAGATTTTGCTCGTTTCTCTCTCTACCCTCTTGTTTGGAACACGCAAGCTACACACTCATATATATAGGCCAAGGCTGGAACACGCAAAACCCTATGGGTTTGCGTGTTTCCATGTCAGCCCAAAAGGCCCATTAGGGTTTGGCCTGTTTGCGTGTTTCCCTGAACATGCAAACTGTTTGAGTGTTCTTCTGAACAAGCAAGCGTTTGCTTGTTCCCAAGAAACTCTCAAACCATTTGAGTGTTCTTCTGAACAAGCAAACTTTTGCTTTTTCCCAAAAACTCTCAAATGACACTTAGGAATATTTGAGTTAATGTTCCTACTGCTGTTAAACGCAAAACCCACATTAACTCAGCCAATGTTCCTACTGCTGTAAATGCAGAACCAACATTGACTTGATTACCAATGGAGGTATATTAAGTTAATGTTTCTACTGCTGTAAAACGCAGAACCAACATTAACTTAATTACTATTTACATGTATTGTTTACATTCATGTCAAGTACATGCAAAACACAAATGATGAACCAACATATAAACATATATATAAAGATCCCAGTATGATCACAATATATGCCAAGGTAATATCATTAACAAACGGTAATTTACAAGATAAATTACAAGACTTTACTATAAAATGCATAACACATCTAGAATGCTTTTGTCACCGAGAAACATGCACCAACATGTTTAAAAAAAAAGTACCAGTATACTTTCCACCCCAAAGCACGTAAAAAGTGGGGCTACGAAACTCACCTGAAAGCAGCACAAACACAAGTACTCTAGATGAATGAACAAGAACTCGAACAGTCACGTACACCTGAAACACGAACAATATCGGTCCAAACGTCCTACACTGTACACAAGTCAGTCAGTAAGTACTTACTCAACTGTACACGTCTATGTCCTATACTAGTGTTTTAAGAAATGCCATTATGTCTTGTATAATATCGTGTTATATATATATATATATATATAATAGATTTGTTGTATTTGTAAAAAGTCGATGACTTAAAGTTTAGTCTTTGACCATTGAAACAAAGAACTCTCATATATATATTTTAACTTCCAAGGAGTTTAATCGAAGAGTTTAACTTCGAAAGAGTTTAATTGAAAAGTTTAAGTTTTAGAGAATTTAGCCTTTCAAGGTTTAATTAACTTCAGAGAATTTAGCCTTTCAGAGAGTTTAATGAACTTCAGAGAATTTAAGTAGAGAGTTTAATCCAGAGGGTTTATAAGTTCTTCGAAACTTAAATATGACACAGTGTTTATATATCTCAGAGAACTTAATTTTCAGAGAGCTTATTTTCAGAGAACTTATTTCAGAGAACTTATTTCAGAGAACTTATTAGAGAACTCAGAGAACTTACTTTAAGAACTTATCCATAGAACTTATTCAGAGAACTTGTTTGGATAACTTATTCATAGAGTATATTTGAAGATTATTTCAAAGAGTTTATTCGAAGAATTTATTTTTGAAGAACTTATTTTGGAGAATTTGGCTAGAGAGTTTATGGTACAGAGAGTTTAACAATGTAGAGAGTTTAATCCAGAGGGTTTATAAGTTCTTCGAAACTTAAATATGACACAGTGTTTATATATCTCAGAGAACTTAATTTTCAGAGAGCTTATTTTCAGAGAACTTATTTCAGAGAACTTATTTCAGAGAACTTATTTCAGAGAACTTACTTTAAGAACTTATCCATAGAACTTATTCAGAGAACTTGTTTGGATAACTTATTCATAGAGTATATTTGAAGATTATTTCAAAGAGTTTATTCGAAGAATTTATTTTTGAAGAACTTATTTTGGAGAACTTATTTCAGAGAACTTATTTCAGAGAACTTATTTCAGAGAGCTTATTTTCAGAGAACTTATTTCAGAGAACTTATTTCAGAGAACTTATTTCAGAGAACTTACTTTAAGAACTTATCCATAGAACTTATTTAGAGAACTTATTTCAGAGAACTTACTTTAAGAACTTATCCAGAGAGCTTATTTTCAGAGAACTTATTTCAGAGAACTTATTTCAGAGAACTTATTTCAGAGAACTTACTTTAAGAACTTATCCATAGAACTTATTTAGAGAACTTATTTCAGAGAACTTATTTCAGAGAACTTATTCAGAGAACTTATTTCAGAGAACTTATTCAGAGAACTTATTTCAGAGAACTTATTTCAGAGAACTTATTCAGAGAACTTATTCAAGAACTTATTCCATAGAACTTATTCAGAGAACTTATTTCAGAGAACTTATCAGAGAACTTATTTCAGAGAACTTATTTCAGAGAACTTATTTCAGAGAACTTACTTTAAGAACTTATCCATAGAACTTATTTAGAGAACTTATTTCAGAGAACTTATCATAGAACTTATTCAGAGAACTTATTTCAAGAACTTATCCATAGAACTTATTCAGAGAACTTATTCAGAGAACTTATTCCAAAGAACTTATTCAGAGAACTTATTCAGAGAACTTATTCCAAAAACTTATTTCAGAGAACTTAATTCAGAGAACTTATTTCAGAGAGCTTATTTTCAGAGAACTTATTTCAGAGAACTTATTTCAGAGAACTTATTTCAGAGAACTTACTTTAAGAACTTATCCATAGAACTTATTCAGAGAACTTATTTCAGAGAACTTATTCAGAGAACTTATTTCAGAGAACTTATTTCAGAGAACTTATTCAGAGAACTTATTCAGAGAACTTACTTTAAGAACTTATCCATAGAACTTATTCAGAGAACTTGTTTGGAGAATTTTTAGAGAGTTTATTTAGAGAGTTTAGGGTTTTAAAGTCTCTTCCTAGCTTTAACCTCCTTTGACCTCTACGAAAACTCGTTTGACCCGACAATTAAAGAAAACCCGAGACTCATTAATTTACTTTGACAACATAATTATTTATAACTTTTAAATAGCTTTCCAACGACTATAAACACGACCATTTTTGATACTCAAAACTTTAATTATTAATTTTTTAAGTACATTACTTAAATTGGCATTTCTACAAGACAACTAGTATTCCTTCGGTTCTTAAATCCACACACAATCCTTCCAAATACTAAATGCTCACAAATCCCTAAAAGAACATAAACTCAGTTATTCCATTAATAAAGTCTTAAAGACTAGGAACGTACATAAACGAAACGAACTAAAATGACCGGAAAAGTAACTCGGAAAAATACGCCCGGATGACGGTTGTCACAACATTACCCCGTTAAAAGAATTTCGTCCCGAAATTCAACTCGCACTAATCCCACTAAACAACTGGGGGTATTTTACCTTGAAATGATCTTCCTGTTCCCACGTATACTCCAGTCCTCGCTTTGAATTCCAACGAACCTTAACAAGGGTAAACTTAGTTTTCTTTAGTTTTCGCACCTTATGATCCACAATCTCCAATGGCTCTTCAACGAAATTCAATTTATCGTCGATTTAGATCTCGCCCATAGGTACATGACGTTCCTCCTCGGCTAGACGTTTTTGAAGATGCGACACGTGAAATACATCGTGAACTCCCTTAAGCTCTTCCGAAAGTCTCAATCGATAAGCTACCTTACCAACTCATTCCAGTACCTCAAATGGTCCAATATATCTTGGCCCGAGCTTTCCGCTCTTGACAAATCTAACCACTCCTTTCCAAGGGGAAATCTTAAGAAGTACACGATCGCCAACATTGAATCATAAAGGTCTACATCTCACATCAGTATACTTCTTTTGTCGTTCCCGTGGTAATCTAAGTCGCTCCTTAATCTGAATTATTTTCTCGGCAGTCTCTTCAATAAGCTCAGGTCCAACTAACTGACTATCACCAAAGTCGGCCTACGCGACAGGTGATCTACACTTCCGTCCATATAATGCCTTAAAAGGAGCCATATTAATACTTGCGTGGTAATTATTATTGTAAGAGAATTCTATCAAGTGTAGATGGTCATCCCAATTACCTCTAAAGTCTAAGACACACGCTCTCAACATGTCTTCTAAAGTCTGAATCGTACGCTTACTCTGATCATCTGTTTGGGGAAGGAATGCCATACTCATGTCTATTCTAGTTCCAAAGGCCTTCTGAAACCCTCGCCAAAATTGATAATTAAAGCGAGTATCTCTGTCTGAAATAAGCGAAACTGGTACACCATGCTTTGACACGACTTCATTTACATACCTCTTCACCAATTTCTTTGTGGGGTCTTTCTCGCGAATGGCCAAGAAATGAGCAGACTTAGTTAGTCTATCAATGATTACCCAAATCATATCATGACCCTCCTTTGTTGTGGGTAGTTTTGTAATGAAATCCATAGTCACACACTCCCACTTTCATTCAGGAATTTCTGGTTGTTGGAGCAATCCAGCAGGCTTTTGATGCTCTGCTTTCACCCGTAAACACGTCAGGCATCGACTTACAAACTCAGCGACATCCTTCTTCATGCCAGTCCACCAATACAACTCACGTATGTCGAAGTACATCTTGTCAGTTCCCGGATGTACCGAATACATTGAATTATGAGCTTCGTTCATATTTAATGTCCGTAAATCACCAGTGAAAGGAACCCATAGTCTATCCATGAAATACAATCCACCATCGGCCCTTCTATCTAAATGTTGTTCCATACCTCGCAATTCCTTCTTGAGAAGTTCTTCATCACCAACAACCACTGTCTGTGCTTCTATGATCTGATCTCTAACACTTCTATGTACTGTAATACTCATAACATGTACTCGTCTAGGCTTAACTCTTTCCTTATGGCTTAAAGCATCAGCCACAACGTTGGCTTTCTCCGGATGATGATAACGAATGCCGCAATCATAACCACTGAGTAACTCAAGCCATCTACGTTATCTCATATTCAAATCTTATTGAGTGAAGATATGTTGCAGACTTTTGTGATCCGTGTAGATTACACACTTGGTTCCATACAAATAATGCCTCCAGCACTTTAGTGCAAATACCACTGCTCCTAAATCCAAGTCATGAGTTGTGTAGTTCTTCTTATGAACTTTCAATTGTCGCGAGGCATATGCAATCACCTTGCCTCTTTGCATGAGCACACAACCTAACCCTTGACCCGATGCATCGCAGTATACCACAAAGTCATCAGATCCTTCAGGTAGACTCAATATCGGCGCATTACACAACCTATCCTTCAAAATCTGAAACACTTCTTCTTGTTTTTCACCCCAGACATACGGCCTATGCTTCTGTGTTAGTTGCGTAAGCGGTAATGCAATCTTGGAGAAATTCTAGATAAATCTGCTATAGTAACCAGCCAGACCAAGGAATTGTCTGACCTCAGTCGGTGTCTCTAGCGTTCTCCAATTCTTGACTGAATCAATCTTGCTAGGATCCACATGTATCCCATCCTTGCTCACGACATGTCCCAAAAAGTGTACCTTATCTTACCAAAATCACATTTAGAAAACTTCCCATACAGTTTTTCCTTCCTCAATAATTCCAGTACCTTTCTCAGGTGTTGGGCATGCTTTTCCCTTGTCTTTGAGTAAATTAGAATGTCGTCGATTAACACAATTACAAACTTGTCCAAGTATGGTCGACACACTTTATTCATCAAATCCATGAATACTGCTGGTACATTATGTAACACCCCGACTATAGCGGAAACACGAGATGCCACAGAACGACATGGTACAAAAGATTTAAGTATAAAACATCAACATAAAGTTTCAAATGCCATTCAACTTCAAAAGGTTACAAGTTTAAGTTGACGTTTAATAAACATTACATAACCAAATTCATAATCAAAAGATCAAATGTTTGCGTTACAAGTCCAACATGCAACAATTAAACACCTCATCCGTGAGGCAGTCCAAAATGCTAACTTATTGCCCTAGACCTGAAAAGCATGAAGAAAAAGTGTCAACTACGAGAGTTGAGTGAGTTCATAGGATTATGCTAACAACACACATATATTTAATCCAATTCAAGAAAGAATATGTCATAAAATTTCCAAGAATTCCTTCATACTGTCCATACCCAAACCGCATGTTCAATCAATAATTTCCATCCACGATAATAATGATTTCCATTCAGCCAAAGGCACAATTCGATGAGTATATGCTTGAGCCACTACTACGATCGTTTTACATGTCCCAACAACATAATATTTCATTTCAGAGCACAAGCTGTCAATCAAGTGCTTTAATCACAATTGGGGTCGTGCCATGGAAACGACCAATAATATAATAAGATAGTTAGAGCACCGCTCGGGTCGGACTGGCAATGAAGGTGGCCACCAAGGCAAACCAAACATTCCACCGTTACCTATTTAGTGGGTGAGTGGATGACTCTAGTTGCGCAACCCTCTAACTACAGGCCTCCACTATCGGAGTTAATAGTAGTGTACTTAAGTATCTCAGTTTGACAGAACTCAAGCTCATCGCATAACATATAACACATTGAACATACAATATCCCATTTCATAATCATTCTTTCAAGAATCATTTCGTATATATAAAGCCATTTTATTTATCATGCTTTTTGAAAGTGCAGGGTGATCGATCGATTCGCGATTCCTACGACTATGTAAGTGCGGAATCCAAACATAATCGTTATTGAGGTAATTGAATGAATCACATATATATGAACACGAAATCAATATGAACAGGAGATATAAATCTGATTCCTTTATCATTAGTCGAATGATTACAATGAATAAATCCGTTTACAATACATCTACGATGATTACGGATTACAATCAACGAGACGACTCTTGATAATCGAATAATATGGTGGACTTACGGACTGAGGTTTGCGCATACCTCAGCCTGCCGTGAATGAAATCTGTTGCAACTAAAATCATTACCTAAAGCCGAAACCTAAGAACACTATATATAGGCTAGAAATGGGCTGGGCTTCAAACTCGTGGGCTTCCAAACGCGTGTAAACAGTAACACGTGTTTGGTCTAAACACGTGACACTATTCACACGTGTTTAGTCTAAACCCGTGTCACTATTCACATGTAGCAAAACAGCCCATTAATTGAGATGCATCGGACACAAATTGTGCACCAAAACGTGCACTTACACTTTTCACCCCGAATGTAAAACATATAAAAGAGTTTGAAAGGGGGCTATGACTCACTTGATTAGAGAGTGAAAGGGGCTGATCAAACGCGATTCCTTCGCTTAGATTTGTTGCGCCTCAAGCAAGCCTAAACCATAACGTATATATTCATGACGTAAGTTCGCGTGACATGAACTAGTGAGCTAGATCATGAGATGTATACTAGTAGACTTGCCCATCTTTGGTTGTTATTAGATTATGGAATTTAAGTGCATTATGATGTTCTCATTGTTTGGGTATAAGAGATTTGGTGGTAAGAGTCGTTTTCTCATTATACGTTTTTGTACGTTTATTGGAATTTCGGTAGTTTGGCCTTGATTTATATGATCTCTATTGTATACTTTGCTTAATAATAATATTTAACATCAGTGGTCTTATAATATTAATATTTATGTATATTCTCTGATTTGTAATTATTTATTTAATTTAATAATATTTAATTACTTATTTATTCACTTTATT
Source organism: Erigeron breviscapus (assembly GCA_034093135.1). Lineage (NCBI taxonomy): Eukaryota > Viridiplantae > Streptophyta > Magnoliopsida > Asterales > Asteraceae > Erigeron > Erigeron breviscapus. Next base: position 146,186,319 of record CM067167.1, on the reverse strand, counting down.
GATTTATTTACTAAATAATTCCTTAAAAATACTTTTAAGTGTCATAATTGCCTTTATAAATTATGAATAATTTCATTTGAATTATCCCCTGATATATATGCTCCTTAATTTATAATTTCATGATTTATACTTTTATTTGTGTATTTTCCATTTATTTTAAATGATAATATTTAATTAATTATTTTTACTTAATTATTTATCTTAAAATTATGTAACACATGTCTCTTGTCTTTTGACTATTTTTCTCCAGTAGGTTTTAGTTATTTTTATCAATGGTTAAGATGATTTAACTTCATTCTTGATTTACATAATTTATTTATGGATTTTTATGTCTTTTAATTACTATTTAAATTCAATAATCCATGGAAATTCATAGAAATCATCACTAAACATTTTGGTCAAAAATCTCAGGCCTTTTAGGCAACTTTTATCCATACAAAATCATATCAATTCAACCTCTCTTGTGTCTTGCTTATTTTGAGGGTTTTATGATTAAAAATCGTTTACCGAAATAGTGATTTTAGCCTCATTTCTTAAGCAATTAAAGTGCTTCAAAATGGATTTTCATTCTTGTTTCATTATTTCCAGAAAGTTCATCATATTTTGGTGTCCAAAATCGTGATAGTGGTGGTGGTGTGATATGTGCAATTTAGTGCTTTCGGTTAGTGATTATTTGACCCGAAAAGGTGATTTTTGAGCTTATTGTTGTCATGAACCAATAGATCTGAGTTTTATACTTTTATTTCAACTTATTTCCAGTAGGTTTATCATATTTTCTTGGTCATAAGATTATGGTGCATGTGTGTGCTAAAAATGCATTTTTGCGTGTTTTCGGTTTATGATTTCTAGCTTATTTTAACATGTTTTGGTCCAAGCTTGGTCTCTTTGTTATTTCATCAAATTTTCCAGAATATTAACATTAATATTAACATATTTTTCACTTATAACAAGTCCATATCCATCTCATAATCTAACAAAAGATCCAACTTTCTTAAATCTAGCATACATGCATTCAAATCAACACTTTTTACTATCAACTTTTATAGATCTCATATTCAACAACATAAAAACATCTTTTATATGAAAAATCTCAGAATATACTCTTCAAAAATATACAAAAACTTATAGATCTATCAACAAGTAAGTCACTTTAAAAGCTACTAATCTATAACAACACTTTTGGGTCTTAAACTTGTTGAATCCTTGGATCTTTCTTATTAGATTCGACATGCATGAGCATGGAAAGAAAGATCCTATCAACTTTGCCCTCATTAAGTGTATATTACAAAGAAAACAAGAAGAAAGTATGAGATTTTGATAAAACCTTTGAATATAAACAAAAACAAGATTAGATCTAGTAAAAAGGATGAAGATTATACCCTCTTGAACTTGGTTTTGAAGATGGAAAAGATGCAGAATTTTCGTGGCCTTCAAACCCTCAAACAACCCTTAATCTAAGCCTAAAACAACCCTTGAACCTTGCTTGGATTAACCCTTTATTAATCTAACTTAAAACCCTTATTATTAGTAAGTGTTAACTTGATTTTTGATGGTGTTTTCTTTGTTGTTGATGTTGGCCGAAAATGGAAGAGAAAAGGGGGAGGAGAAAGTTTTTCTTGAGAGAATAAGAGAGTGTAAGTGAAGAGTGTAAGAGTGTGTGTGAGTTCCAAGAGTGAAATGAAGTGTATGTATTTTGAATTTGGGTGTGTGTGGTGTGAAGGGGGGGGGGACCCTTCTAGGGCAAATGGAGGGTTTTTGTATCTTTTTTTTTTATAAAAAAAATGTGTATATAAGGTGTATATATATGTATTTATGTATGTATTGTAAGGTTAATTGTATTAGTTTGTAGTATAAGTTAATGTTTGTTCTAGCATGTGTATATATGTATGTATGTCATGTATATGTATATATTTTTGGGTGTTTTAATTTGTTACAAAGCTCATTGGTGGTAATCTTGTATTTGATTTAAGCATATATGTATATATATATGTACTTATTATGATTTAAACGCTTTTATGCGCATAAGAACTTATAACATATTTTGAAATAGAAATTTTATTTCTGTGACCAAATTTACTTTAATTAGCTAAATGATTAAATTGTTGGGCCTTCGTAAGGATTTTTGATGGTTATCTCAACTTGTGAGACTTACATTATTATTTAGCTAATTTGATTGATCATCAATAAAATTTTGTTCAATGGTACTTTATAATTCACATTTAGAATTGAACAATAGCTTTAGATTGCTAATTTAGGGGCATTATCTACTAGCTTCTAGTATAACTATGGCTTGCGAGATCATGGGTAACGTAACTAGCACATATATAATATTTAAAAAGTAGGGTTGTTACACATTAGTCAATCCAAAGGGCATCACAGTGAATTCAAAATGTCCGTATCTCGTTCTAAAAGTAGTCTTTGGTATGTTGTCCTCGTGTACATGTAATTGATGATATCCTGAATGTAAGTCAATTTTTGAGAAACACTTTGCGCCTTGAAGCTGGTCGAACAAATCATCAATCCTAGGAAAGGGATAACGATTCTTCACTGTTAGCTTATTCAGCTCACGATAGTCAATACACATGCGAAATGAACCATCCTTCTTTTTGACGAATAAAACAGGTGCTCCCCATGGTGACTGACTAGGTCAAATAAATCTCTTGTCTTGAAGTTCTTTTAATTGTGTGGCCAATTCTTGTAATTCAGTTGTTGCTAGTCTATAGGGGGATTTGGCTACAGGAGCTGCGTTAGAAACAAGACTATTGCAAAAATCAAGTTGTCGAGACGGAGGTAAGCCCGGTAAATCATCAGGGAAAACATCCTGATAGTCGCGAACGACGGGAACATCAATCAAGCTAACCTTCTTAACAGATGCACTCATGACAAGACCCTCATAAGACTTAGACTTCTCGCCCTGGACTTCTAGCATTTCACCACAAGGTAAGGGAATTCTAACGATTTTTGCACTACATAGAATTGACGCGTTGACCGAAGACATCCAGTCCATACCAACAATGTCACACCCCCAAAATATTTAATTTTCCAGAAACGGAAGGTGTGAACAATTAGATGAATCACAATCACACATTATAACAAACGACCTCTAAATGAGACATTATTGAATTTTATTTATAAACGAAGCATTTCTTTACAAGGAAAGTAGATACGTTCATAGAACTTGAACAACTACTTCTAATACAAATGAAATTAACTAATCAAAATGCTCCGTTTTCCTAGTGTATGCATATGAGACTCCAAACCAAGTGTTAGGACCAGTTCACCTGGAACTGGCCAGTCACCAGTTCACACTGACCAGTCACCAGTTGCATCTGGTGACCCAGTAAAACTGGTGACCAAGAAGATTTGTCCAGAAATATATTGGGATCTTAGCAAACTTTTGACCATAATCTAGTAACTGGTTCTTGATCCAGAGAATCTGGGCACAGCAACTGGCCGCAGAAATGTACTCTGCCTCAGCAGTGGACATAGAGACCGAAGTCTGCTTCTTGCTGGTCCAACTTACCAGTTTTCCTCCAAGGAAATGACAACCACCAGTTGTTGATTTTCTATCTGTCTTACAACCTGCATGATCAGAATCTGAATAACCCATTAGATCTAATCCTGAGCCTTTGGGGTACCAAAGACCAAGATTAGGACACCCTTTCAGGTATCTAAAGATACGCTTTACAGCGTGCAAATGTGATTCTTTAGGGTTAGCCTGAAACCTGGCACATAAACATGTTGCAAACATTATATCTGGTCGACTGGCAGTTAAGTACATCAGTGAACCAACCATACCTCTATAGTCAGTTATGTTAACTGGTTTGCCAGTTGGGTCAGAGTCCAAATTCAATGGTGCTGCAATAGGTGTGTTTTTCGATGGGATTGAATCATATTTGTATTTTCTTAACAAATCTCTGACATATTTTCCTTGGTTTATGAAAATTCCATTTTCAGTTTGCTTAATCTGAAGACCTAAGAAAAATGTTAATTCACCCATTAAACTCATCTCATACTCAGATGACATGATTTTAGAAAACTTTTTACACATTGCATCATCAGTTGAACCAAAAATAATGTCATCAACATAAATTTGTACCAATAAGATATTACCTCTTTCTTTCAAGATAAACAAGGTATTATCTATTGCACCTCTTTGAAAGCCATTTTTAAGAAGATGTTTAGTTAAAGTATCATACCAGGCTCTTGGGGCTTGTCTTAGACCATACAATGCTTTGTTCAGTCTATAAACCCAATGAGGATGCTTCTCATCGATGAAACCTGGAGTCTGCTTAACATAAACTTCTTCTTCCAATGTTCCATTAAGGAACGCACTTTTGACATCCATCTGGAAGACCTTGAACTGCAGATGGGCTGCATAAGCCAAGAATATTCTTATGGCTTCAAGTCTTGCAACTGGAGCAAAAGTTTCATCAAAGTCAACGCCCTCTGCTTGACAATAACCCTGGGCAACTAGTCTGGCCTTGTTTCTTACAACATGGCCATCTTCATCCATTTTGTTTCGGTAGACCCATCTGGTACCAATAGGTTCTTTCTTTAACCCTGGTGGACAAGGAACAAGCTCCCAAACATTGTTCCTTTCAAACTGGAGGAGCTCTTCTTGCATAGCTTCCACCCAGCTTGGGTCTGCCATAGCCTCGTCAATCTTCTTTGGTTCAATTAGTGATAAGAAGGTGACGTTTAAGCATTGCTCACTGGTGGCTCTTCTAGTCTGAACCCCACTAGTTGGATCACCCACAATCTGTTCAATTGGATGGGCTCGAGTCCATCTAGTGTATTGACTAGGCTGGTGAACTACAATATCAGTGCAAGTCACCTGGCGATCTTCTTCAGTTGCAACAGCGTCTGGAAAAGGATCAGTCCAAACAACTTCTACATCCTCATCAGAGTCAATGAGGTCTCGATTAGCATCATGAAATTCCTCATTAGAAGGCATTTCATGAAGAACTGGAGAAGTAGATGTTTGAACTGGTGCTGATATTGGAGTGGCACATACATCAGATCCAATCACCAATTCTTGTGGTAAGTTGAAATTGATGGAGGGATAGAATGATGTGTCACTGGTGGTGTTCTTCTTCTTAACTGGTTCCAGTTTGTTGTAACTGGAAGCATCTTCTGGTGAAACAACTGACCGATGAACTTGGTCAGTTTCACCAAAATTGACTGGAATGACTGGAGAAATATCAAGGCTTGGTCTCTTGTTGATTGCTTCAGTTGATTCATCGAATGTGACATGAATTGTCTCATGCACCTTTTTGAGTCTATAATTATAAACTCTAAAGGCCTTTCGAATATCTGAATATCCTAAAAATACCCCTTCATCAGCTTTTGCATCAAACTTTCCAAGCTGACTGGAATCGTTCAGTATATAAACTGGACAACCAAATACATGGAAATATCCAATATTTGGTTTACGATTCCTGAGTACTTCGTAGACAGTCTTCTTATGTCTCTTGATGTAGACTGACCGGTTTTGGGTGTGACAAGCAGTTGCAACTGCCTCAGCCCAAAAACTGGTGGGAAGACCAGATTCAGATAGCATACTTCTGGCGGCTTCTATCAGTGTACGATTCTTTCTTTCCACAACTCCATTTTGCTCTGGAGAGTGAACTGATGAGAAGTTTTGAGAGATGCCAGTGTCATTGCAAAATGTTTCAAGTACTTTGTTTTGGAATTCAGTACCATTATCACTTCGCAACTGACAAACTTTTCGAGTATACTTGAGCTCATATCTTTTAATGAGAGAGATGATTTCAGCAGATGCATCACTTTTGGATCTGATGAATACCACCCAGCTGTATCTGGTGAATTCATCAACCACAACTAGAGTGTACTTCTTTCCAGCTCTAGTTTGAACATTCACTGGACCAAAGAGATCCATATGTAGCATGTGAAGAGGTTCAGTGATGCTAAAATTTTGCCTAGTTTTAAAACTGGCTCTCTTCTGCTTGCCCATCTCACACCCTGGACATGGTTTTTCTTTATTGAAAGAAATCTGAGGTATCCCATCAACCAGTTGTTTGCGAGACAACTTGTTAATGTTTTTGAAATTAAGGTGGGATAACCTTTTATGCCATAGCCAGTTGGTGTCCTCATCAGCTTTGGTATAGAAACATTGCTCTTTTGGAGCTGGTTCCATATCAATGATGTACACATTTCCTTTTCTTGGTGCAATCATCACCACTTTCCAATCCTTGTTAAATATGGTGCCTTGTGCAATATCGAACAATACTCTGAAGCCATCATCGCAAAGTTGGCTGACACTGATCAGGTTGTATTTCAAACCATTCACAAATGCAACTCTTTTGAATTCGACTTGTCCATTATTGAGCACACCATATCCTTCAGTCTTTCCAGATTGATCGTTACCAAATGTCACTGTCGGTCCATCTTGGACAGTGAACTCTTCCAGTAGGGGCTTACATCCGGTCATAGTCCGGCCAGCAGCGCTGTCCAGATACCAGATATTTTTCTTTCGATCGCCCTATACACACACAAAAATCATTAGTTCTTTTTGTGAACCCATCTTTTCTTGATGGGTCCACTGGACTTCTCTACAGAAGCCACAGTTGACAGTTGTGGTGTTGAACTGGAGGCTGCATCTGGAGCTTTATCACCAACTCCAGGTGCAGGAGTAAAAACAATTGGTATTTGATACTTACTCCCTTTATTTTTACCAGATTTTGTTCCAGAAGGAACATTCTTTTGTTTAGGTATTAAAGAGAGTGGATTAATATTTTGTTTGAAAACTGGAGGTAATAAACCTCCTTCCAGATTGTTAATCCGGGCAGTACAACTCTGAACCTGCCGAGACAAAAGTTGGAGTTGACTTTCCAGATTAACCAAAATATTATTTTCTTCAGGCAGTTGAACCTTGGACCTAGGTTCAACTGGTGCTTTAGTCTGTCGGGTCTTGGGCACCTTAGACTTTTGAGGTAAAGGCTTGTTACCAGTGGCCTTTTTGACTGGAGCTTTAGCCTGTTCGGCTCCAGTTTTAACCTCAAAGGGGGTGGTCTCAAAGGTTTTAGTTTCAACAGCTTCAGGTTGATCATAAGGTGTTTCAACCTTGAGAGCTGGAGGCAATGCATGAAGATCTGGTATGAGAGCTGCCATCTCCAGATCTCCAGATTTCCATGCATTCTTCTGGGCATCAATAGTTCTTGAAAATGCATCATAGTTTTTGCCAGATGCTTTTACCCATGACTTGATAATCTTTTGTTCTTTTTCAAGATCAGAAAATAGTTTTTGATTATCAAGTTCTAAAGCCTCAATCTTTAAAACTGACTCCTTGAGTGCCAACTGGACACTTTGCAAATCATTTAGTTGTGGTTTAACATTGTTCAGTTCAATTAGGATAGTGTCAAGATATCTTTCACTATCAGCTCTTACAGTTTCCACAAATGCCAAATCACCACTTAATGATTCAGCTAGGTCCAGTTTTAGTTCAGGGTCAACCTGGTTATCATAGTCACATACCTTCTTCAGTATGATGTCCACCCATCTTCCAGAGATGACATCTTCTTTCACCACGTGTTGCTGCTGTTGATCTTCCAAGGCCATGAAGCACATGTCCCTTTCCTCTTCTTCATCATCAGTGAGTCATCAGAGTACTCCCATTTTCCCTCAGTTTGTGCCATTAAGCACTGATCCTTTTTCTTTTCCATGGACAGGAGGGCAATCTGGGCCTTAAGCTTCTTGTATTTAGCTTTGTAGCTATCATCAGGCCGATTGAAATTAGGGACAGAGGGGCCAGTTTGGTTGTTCAACTGACTAGATCTGCATTTCTTCATAAAATGACCTTTCTTACCACACTTATAGCATGTAAGATTGGTCTTATCCAGAGAGCTGGAGCTGGAAGCATTGTTGGGGCCATTAAATCTTTTGGATTTATGCTTAAACCTATTAAAGGTTTTAGCAATCATGGCGACCAGATCATCATCGTCAGTTTCATTACAACCATCACTGTTTTCAGTGGTCAGTCCAGAGTTTAAGAAACTGTTCAACATCTCCTTCATTGAGTGTACCTGGACACTCTCAGCAGACATTAAAGCAGCACAAGGTCGCTCAGTTACACTAGCAACCTTGGGACTCTGGGCATGGTTCATGGCATCTTGCTCAGCCACAAGTCTTGCAGCATTATTATCTTCAGTGAATCTGAAGGCTCCATAGAGCGATGCAAGAGTATGAGTGTGCAAGGTTTTACCTTGTCTTAAGACAAGAACCATGTTTTCCCATTTGGAAGGAAGAATATCACAAAACTTCTCAAGAAGAATATCCTTATCCTTCTCTACACCCAAACCTCTCAACTGATTGATGAGGCTAGAAAATCTGGTGTAAGTACCAGTTAGACTTTCATTGGGCAAGGCAAAGAAGGATTCATACTTCTTGTTCAAAGCAACTTTTCTGGTGACAATAGTGTCATCACCTCCTTCAAATTGAATCACTAATTCATCCCACATAGACTTGGCACTGGGAAACAACACAAGTGTTGGAATTAGGTCTTCAGGGACAGCCCCAAGGATCATGTTTTTCAGTCTGGTGTCCAAATCCACCAGTCTGCGATCCTCATCAGACCAATGGTCTTCTGGCTTTTCCCTTGAACCTCTTCTTCCAGTTGGATCAAGAAGAGGACTGACCCCAAGGGACATGGGTATATATGGTCCATCCTTAAGGATTTTCAACATATACCTTTCAATCCCACCAAAATGCAAAAGCATTCTAGCCTTCCATGTACCGAATGTCTCACTGTTTCCATCAAATTTTGGAACAGGAGTGTTAGAGTAGTGTACATGGACATGGTTTGGGGCAGTAGGAGGAGGAGGGTTGGTGTTAACATTTTGAAAAGGTTGTGCATTAGTATTCGAGGGGTTTTCACCTGAACCAGAACCATCTCCACCTTCAGTAGTGTTCATCTTAGCAGATCTAGGCAAGTTTATTAGCCTTCTGCTCTGATACCACTTGTAAGTCCCAACTCGTTAGATGGTACTACTGAAGACACCTCTATGTCGATGGTGGAGTTACTTTGCAATATATGCACTGAACTGGAGACGACCAGTTGCAGTATGTATATACCAAGTTCTAGATAGATTACTTATATAAATGACAATAAGTAAAGAACAATGCAATAATACAAATAACTTGTAAGATAACTTGATGAGACAATATGTATTTTTCAATGTGTAATTTATTTATTGATATTAAACAAATTACAAGGTTGATGCGGAACCAAGATAATACACGAATGTAAATATCCTAACAACCTATGAAATACAATTGATCTATACTCGGAATTTCTCAAGACAATCGAAACACTTAAAGTTGTGAAATGTTCCTTTTAGCGATTGAGAGAAGATTGCACAAGTTCACCAAGAATATTGCAGGTTTGCAAAGTGTGAAGTTATTCGTCTTTGTGAAATAACTTTGTGAGATCGAATACTTGAATTCTTGGTGGTGCAATGACTAGTATTTATAGGCAAAGTTAACATTGGGATGTTAACTTTAGCCGTACAAATGTGGTTGGGAGCATTTAAGGAATAGCATTTAATTCCTTAAAAAGCAGTGTAAAGTCGCATGTTAAAGTGACTTTACATAACCACCTTTATGTACCTTTTAATACTTAAATAATAAGATAAGGCTTATTATCCGGGTAAAGGTACATAAAGCATACAAGTCAATTCCTCGTAATCAGTGTAAAGCTTTGTAAGGGCTTTCCACTGATGGTCTCCAGTTTATAACTGACTAGAATGCCAACTGGGCTTCGCTGCCATTGCCATTCTCTATCTTCCATTTGTTGTCTTCGACTTCAACTGGAATGCTTCTTCAACTTGGTCAGTTCTCAACTGGAGGAAGTCTTCAGTTGCGTTAACTGTACGGTGCAACTGGACTTCAATATATTTCTCGACAAATCATCTTGGTCACCAGTTTTACTGGGTCACCAGATGCAACTGGTGACTGGTCAGTGTGAACTGGTGACTGGCCAGTTCCAGGTGAACTGGTCCTAACAAATTCCCCCTATTTGTCTAGAAATATAGTCTAAGTCTTTTCTAGTTCTTGTATCTGTACAAGTGTGAACTGGAAGGACTTGTTTGATTTAAATCTATTTAAGTTATCTAAGGCATTTTTATAGATCAATAAATGCCTTAGGTTTTTCTTTTAGGTTTATTAGATTTTAATCTATTATCTACCTTGTGGTTACAAACTGGTAACTTCATTTATACAAGGGAATGAAATTTATACAAGTTACAGAATGTAAATACAAATTACAAGTAGATAAACTGAAGAAAGAACTTAATGAGATGGCCCTTCGCCAGTTCTTCTTCTCTTGGCAACTGAAGAGATAGGCAGAGTATCTTCAGGGTCAATATTCAACTTTTGCTCAAGATTTTCTTTATGTTGAATCTTCCCCCTTAGAAAGTTAACCCATGCTTTGTCGAACCTGTTCTTTTGTGCCTTAGCATCCAAAACATTCACCATCTCCACCCATTCGCTGAACCCATACTGCATAGCACCAGGATCATCAGTTCTAACCAGTGGCCCCCTGGTATAACTAACTTCGACTTGAAAGACTTTGGTGCCTGGTTTGATTGTTACATTTACACCATTAATAGTACCACTATGTCTTCTGGTTGACATGATCTGGGAGTAGTAGCTTCTAGCTTCAGATTCATTTGTAATTCTTATACTCCTAGCACCAGCAGCCAGTACAGCGGACTTGATGTCTTTATTTGAAACCTCGCCAGTTGGTTCAACAAATGTGCTAAGGTCAGCATCTCTAGATAGTGGTCTTCTTGGTTGTGGAATCCTTCTTGGTGGATTCAAAACCTTCTTCACAACCTTCTTAACATTTTTAACTCGTTTAAGAATCCCACTGGCCCTTATCTCCTTAGCCTTCTCCACTGAAATGTTTAAACTCCTGGCATCAAATTCTGCTTCATCCTCAGGATAGTGTCTGTCCAGTTCTACATCCAGCATTTCTTTCAACTGGTCAACTATCCTGTGATCATTCTTGATCCTAACATACTCCTCCTTAGTGATACCCAAAAGATTGGCATCACTCATATCAAGTAACTTGATTTGTGCAAGATGTGCCCTGGCTTCAGCTTGGTTTCTTTGTTTCATTTTCTTTCTTTATTTGATATCATTTCCAAGTCTGGCCAGTCTTCTGCTATCACTATCTGAAACTGGAGGAAGTATATCAGCATTACCAGTTTCAAGCATTACATCAGTGGCCGGCTGGGCAGATGCTTCAACAGCCAAACCTTTACCCTTATCTAAAACAACATTCCCCCTATCACCATCATCACCAGATCCACCAACTCTTTGCTCACCAGCTTCAGTACTGGTAGCCCACT